>OZ012736.1:300726339-301313839 GCA_963859935.3 Lathyrus sativus | reverse complement strand
TTAGAATGATGTTTTATACGATATCGCTCACGTACCGAGGAGTAAAGTTGCTTCTAGCGCGAGGTAGCCATTGGAGTAGCTTGATTTGTGTCTTTATTTATGTTGGGTAGAGTCGTGCTCTGGTCATGTAACATTGGGGAGATTTTTGTTTATGTTTGAGAGATACATTACGTACTCTACTCTATGTTGTTATGTTTATTTGAATTATATGGAGTTTTGGCTTTTATGCCTAAGTATTGGTTATGAATGTGATGAGCATGAGACTTTCATTATATCTTTTATGATTGAATTAAATCCGCTGCTACATGCTAAGGTGAAAGTTTATAAAAAGTATGAATTTATTTTAAGTGTTAATAAGCATGACAGTTATTTGTGTGATGTTTTAAAATTATATGTGACACTCTTTTGGTGAGATGCATGATACTTACTCTAATTATTAATACATATTCCGCGGGGTTTAGAAGGGTGTTACATAAGTGATATCAGAGCCTGGTCGGTCAGTTGACCAAGTTGTTAGTGTGTTTAATTCCTTTTGTATTTGATATGTGTGTGTAGCACTTCGATATTGTTTATTCTAACGAGAATTTGTTGTTGGAATCTAGAACAATGGTTGCAGGCAGGAATGATGAAGCGATTGCTGAAGCTTTGGCGATGTTGGCTGGAGCGATTGGGCAGAATCTGTAAGTCAATGTGAATGCTGGAAACAACAATAATGATGAGTTTTGTGCCTTAGGAATGTTTCAGAGGAACAATCCACCAATCTTCAAGGGAACGCATGAACCTCACAAAGCACAAGTATGACTGAAAGCAATTGAGAAGATCTTTTGAGTCATGAACTGTTCAGATGCGCAGAGGGTGCAGTTTGGCACTAATATGCTTGAAGAGGAAGCTGAGGACTGGTGGCGTAACACTCGTCAAAGGTTTGAAGAACATGAGGTTGAGGTTACTTGGGATATTTTTAGAGAGGCGTTTCTAGAGAAGTATTTTCGAGAAGATGTGCGTGGGAAGAAGGAAATTAAATTCCATGAGCTGAAGTAGGGTAACTCAACTGTGGTCGACTATGCAGCAAGATTTTGAAGAGTTGATTAAGTTTTATCCTTATTACAACACTACTAATGATGAGAGATCTAAGTGTCTTAAGTTTGTGAATAGTTTGAGGCCTGAAATCAAACAAGCCATTGGTTATCAGGAGATTAGGCGATTTTCTGAGTTGGTGAACAAGAGTAGGATCTAAGATGAAGATAGTAGAGCTCGATCTAGTCACTACGAGAGTTTAAATGATAAGAGGGGGAAAGGTTAATTTAGAGAGAAGTCGTATGTGACTTCTGCTGATAAGGGGAAACAGGAAGCTGGTAATGGCAAGAAGCCGAGTGAGCGAGGAGCTCCTACTCCAGTGAAGTGTTTTAGATGTGGTGTTGAAGGACATCATGCTCCTGAGTACACAAGTGTTGAGCAGAAGTGTTTCAAGTGTGGCAAGCCAGGCCACAAGGATTTTGAGTGCAGAAGTGGTGCGAATGTGACTTGCTACAACTGTGGTGAGCAAGGGCACATTAGTACCAAGTGTAACAAAACGAAGAAGGCTCAAGCAAAAGGGGAAGTGTTTGCTCTATCAGGATTTGAGACTACTAGTGAAGATCGATTGATCCAAGGTATGTGCTTCATTAACGGTATACCTTTGGTTGCTATAATTGACACTGGAGCTAGACATTCTTTTATTTCTTTAGATTGTGTTAAGAGATTAAATCTTGAGTTGTCTGTTATGAGTGGAGGTATGGTGTTTGATACTCCCGCTATAGGTTCAGTAACTACCTCATATGTGTGTTTGAATTGTCCGTTGAGTATTCTTGGGATGAAATGGTTGGAATTCAACCTTGTATATATTAACTATTTCGATAAGACGATTATTTTTCTTGAACCTGATAATGAAGGAGAGGTGCTTATGTCTGCTAAGCAAGTGAGTGAGTCAGTGCAAGATGGTTCCAAGGTGTTTTTGTTGATGGCAACTTTGAGTATTGGTGAAAATGGAGTAGTTGGTGCTTTGCCAATTGTTTGTGATTTTTCGGAAGTTCTTCCTGATGAGATAAGTGATTTACTGCCGAAACGTGAAGTGGAGTTTTTGATCGACTTAGTTCTTGGAACTAGTCCGGTATCGATGGCTCCATATCATATGTCCGCATCGGAATTGAAAGAGTTGAAGAGTCAACTTGAAGATCTGCTTGCGAAGAGGTTTATTCGTCCGAGCGTGCCACCGTGGGGTGTACCAATTTTGTTGGTTAAGAAGAAAGAAGGTTCTATGAGGCAATTTTTGTTAGTTCCGTGGGAGCTAGTGACTTGTCCCAAGCCTAGAGTAGGGTTTGAAAGCTTAGAGAATGGGATTTTTGTGTGTTATTGGTCTAGGGAACGAACCCGGTTTTAAATGTAAAAATCGAAAAATAATAACAAGTGTTGGTACCACATGGCATGAGTTGCATTGAGTCTTGCATTGAGTTTTGTATTGAGTCTCATTGTGTATATGTTTGTGCTATGAGATTATATGTATCTATACGAATTGTTGAAATTGGTAAAATTTTGGATTGTGTGTATATACTTGTGAATGGTATTGCTACTCGAGTGATACTTTATTGATGAAACTTTGAAGTGTGAGAATAATTGTAATTATGCTTGTATGCCTCAAATTAATTATTATCTTATAATTTCAATAATCATGTGAATTCTCACCCTTATGTTAGAATGATGTTTTATACGATATCGCTCACGTACCGAGGAGTAAAGTTGCTTCTAGCGCGAGGTAGCCATTGGAGTAGCTTGATTTGTGTCTTTATTTATGTTGGGTCGAGTCGTGCTCTGGTCATGTAACATTGGGGAGATTTTGGTTTATGTTTGAGAGATACATTACGTACTCTGCTCTATGTTGTTATGTTTATTTGAATTATATTGGTTATGAATGTGATGAGCATGAGACTTTCATTATATCTTTTATGATTGAATTAAATCCGCTGCTACATGCTAAGGTGAAAGTTTATAAAAAGTATGAATTTATTTTAAGTGTTAATAAGCATGACAGTTATTTGTGTGATGTTTTAAAATTACAAGTGACACTCTTTTGGTGAGATGCATGATAATTACTCTAGTTATTTATACATATTCCGCGTGGTTTAGAAGGGTGTTACATAAGTGGTATCATAGCCTGGTCGGTTAGTTGACCAAGTTGTTAGTGTGTTTAATTCCTTTTGTATTTGATATGTGTGTGTAACACTTCGATATTGTTTGTGCTAACGAGGATTTGTTGTTGGAATCTAGAACAATGGTTGCAGGCAGGAATGATGAAGCGATTGCTGAAGCTTTGGCGATGTTGGATGGAGCGATTGGGCAGAATCCGTAAGTCAATTTGAATGCTGGAAACAACAATAATGATGAGTTTTGTGCCTTAGGGAAGTTTAAGAGGAACAATCCACCAATCTTCAAGGGAACGCATGAACCTCACAAAGCACAAGTATGACTGAAAGTAATTGAGAAGATATTTTGAGTCATGAACTGTTCAGATGCGTAGAGGGTACAGTTTGGCACTCATATGCTTGACGAGGAAGCTGAGGACTGGTGGCGTAACACTAGTCAAAGGTTTGAAGAACATGAGGTTAAGGTTACTTGGGATATTTTTAGAGAGGCGTTTTTGGAGAAGCATTTTCGAGAAGATGTGCGTGGGAAGAAGGAAATTAAATTCCTTGAGCTGAAGTAGGGTAACTCAACTGTGGCCGAGTATGCAGCAAGATTTGAGGAGTTGGCCGAGTATGCAGCAAGATTTGAGGAGTTGATTAAGTTTTATCCTTATTACAACACTACTAATGATGAGAGATCTAAGTGTCGTAAGTTTGTGAATGGTTTGAGGCCTGAAATCAAACAAGCCATTGGTTATCAGGAGATTAGGCGATTTTCTGAGTTGGTGAACAAGAGTAGAAGAAGATAGTAGAGCTTGATCTAGTCACTACGAGAGTTTAAATGATAAGAGGGGAAAAGGTTAATTTAGAGGGAAGCCGTATGTTACTCCTACTGATAAGGGGAAACAGGAAGTTGGTAATGGCAAGAAGCCGAGTGAGGGAGGAACTCCTACTCCAGTGAAGTGTTTTAGATGTGGTGTTGAAGGACATCATGCTCTTGAGTGCACAAGTGTTAAGCAGAAGTGTTTCAAGTGTGGAAAGCCAAACCACAAGGCTTTTGAGTGCAGAAGTGGTGCGAATGTGACTTGCTACAACTGTGGTGAGAAAGGGCACATTAGTACCAAGTGTAACAAAACGAAGAAGGCTCAAGCAAAAGGGGAAGTGTTTGCTCTATCAGGATTTGAGACTACTAGTGAAGATCGATTGATCCAAGGTATGTGCTTCATTAACGGTATACCTTTGGTTGCTATAATTGACATTGGAGCTACACATTCTTTTATTTCTTTGGATTGTGTTAAGAGATTAAATCTTGAGTTGTATGTTATGAGTGGAGGTATGGTTATTGATACTCCTGTTATGGGTTCAGTAACTACCTCATATGTGTGTTTGAATTGTCCGTTGAGTATTCTTGGGATGAATTGGTTGGAATTCAACCTTGTTTATATTAACTATTTCGATAAGACGATTATTTTTCTTGAACCTGATAATGAAGGAGAGGTGCTTATGTCTGCTAAGCAAGTGAGTGAGTCAGTGCAAGATGGTTCCAAGGTGTTTATGTTGATGGCAACTTTGAGTATTGGTGAAAATGGAGTAGTTGGTGCTTTTCCAATTGTTTGTGATTTTTCAGAAGTTTTTCCTGATGAGATAAGTGATTTACCGCCGAAACGTGAAGTGGAGTTTTTGATCGACTTAGTTCTTGGAACTAGTCCGGTATCGATGGTTCCATATCATATGTCCGCATCGGAATTGTAAGAGTTGAAGAGTCAACTTGAAGATCTGCTTGAGAAGAGGTTTATTCGTCCGAGCGTGCCACCGTGGGGTGTACCAATTTTGTTGGTTAAGAAGAAAGAAGGTTCTATGAGGCTTTGTATGGATTACCGACAATTGAACAAGGTGACTATCAAGAATAAGTATCCACTTCCGAGGATTGATGATTTGATGGATCAGTTGCTTGTTGCAAGTGTGTTCAGTAAGATATATTTGAGGTTTGGATATCATCAGATTCGTGTGAAGGCCGAAGATATTCAGAAGACTAATTTTAGAACAAGGTATGGACATTATGAGTATTTTGTGATGCCATTTGGTGTGAATAATGCACCAGGTGTATTTATGTAGCACATGAACAAGATCTTCCATCCTTATTTGGACAAGTTTGTAGTTGTATTCATTGATGATATTTTGATTTATTCGAAGAGTGAAGAGGATCATGTTGAACATCTGAGGATTGTGTTATCTGTGTTAAAAGAGGAGCAATTGTATGCTAAACTTTCTAAGTGTGAATTTTGGTTGAAGGAAGTGAGTTTCCTTGGCCATGTGATTTTTAGTAGAGGTATTGCAGTTGATCTGTTGAAGGTTCAAGCTGTATCGCAATGGGAAGCTCCGAAATTAGTTTATGAGATTAGAAGTTTTCTTGGTTTGGCAGGTTATTATCAGAAATTCATTAAAGGATTTGCCAAGTTATCTTTGCCATTGACGCGGTTGACTAGGAAAGTTCAAGCTTTTGTTTGGGATGCAAAGTGTGAAGAAAGTTTTCGAGAGCTTAAGAGAAGATTAACGAAAGCTCCTATTTTGATTTTGTCGATTCTGAAAAAACCATTTGTTGTGTATTGTGATGCTTCTTTGATAGGATTAGGAGGTGTGTTGATGCAACATCATTAAGTTGTAGCTTATGCTTCAAGGAAACTTAAAGTGCATGAGAGGAATTATTCGATGCATGACTTAGAGTTGGCCGCTGTTATATTTGTGTTGAAGCTTTTGAGACATTATTTGTTTGGTTCGAGATTTGAGGTATTTAGTGATCATAAAAGTTTGAAGTATATCTTTGATCATAAAGAATTGAATTCAAAGCAAAGGAGATGGGTGAAACTTCTGAACGATTATGATTTTGGTTTGAATTACCATTTGTGTTGAAGCTTCGGAGACATTATTTGTTTGGTTCGAGATTTGAGGTATTTAGTGATCATAAAAGTTTGAAGTATCTCTTTGATCATAAAGAATTGAATTCAAAGCAAAGGAGATGGGCGGAACTTGTGAAGGATTATGATTTTGGTTTGAATTACCATCCGAGTAAAGCAAACGTAGTAGCTGATGCATTGAGTAGGAAATCTTTGCATATGTCGATGATGATGGTAAAAGAGTTGGAAATGATTGAGCAATTTCGAGATATGAGTTTGGTTTGTGAATAGACATCTTATGGAGTTAAGCTTGGTATGTTGAAGCTTACTAGTGGTATTTTTGATGAGATAAGAGAAGGTCAGAAATCTGATTTGAGTCTAGTTGATCGGTTGATTTTGATCAATCAAGGTCAAGGTTGTAATTTTCGGATTGATGAGAATGGTATTATGAGATGCCGTGATAGAGTTTGTGTTTCGGATATTGTTGAGTTGAAGAAGAGTATTCTCGAGGAAGGGCATCGTACGGTGCTACTAAGATGTATCAAGATTTAAGGAAAGTATTATGGTGGCCTTGTATGAAGAAAGACATTGTCGAGTTTGTGTATTCTTGTTTGACTTGTCAGAAGTCGAAGATTGAACATCAGAAACCGTCGGGTTTGATGCAACCATTATTTATTCTTGAGTGGAAATGGGATAGCATATCGATGGATTTTGTGTGTGGTCTACCTAGAACACCGAGTAATTATGAGGCTATTTGGGTTATTGTGGATAGATTGACGAAATCTGCTCACTTTATTCCAATGCGAATGGATTACCCATTGGAGAAGTTAGAGAAGGTGTACATTGAGAGGATTCTCAGTTTGCATGGTATTCCGTCTAACATTGTGACAAATAGAGATCCGAGGTTTACTTCGTTATTTTGGGAAAGTTTGCAAAGTGCTTTGGGTATGAACTTACGTTTGAGTTCTGCTTATCATCCACAGATAGATGGTCAGACTGAGAGGACGATTCAGTCACTTGAGGATCTTTTGAGAGCTTGTATGTTTGAAAAGGGAGGAGCTTGGGATAGCTACTTGCCTTTGATTGAGTTTACTTACAACAACAGTTTTCATTCGAGTATTGGAATGACATCATTTAAGGCATTGTATGGTAGGCGATGTAGGACGCCATTGTGTTGGTATGAGTCGGGAGAGGGTGTCGTGGTTGGACCCGAGATAGTCCAGCAAACTACTGATAAGATTAAGATGATTCAAGAGAAGATGAAGATTTCTCAGAGTCGTCAAAAGAGTTATCATGACAAGAGGAGGAAAGCACTTGAATTTCAAGAGGGAGATCATGTGTTTCTTCGAGTTACTCCGATAACTGGTCTTGGTAGAGCGTTGAAGTCGCGTAAGTTGACACTGCATTTTATTGGTCCTTATCATATTTTGCAGAGGATATGAGAGATAGCCTATCGTTTTGCTTTGTCGCGATCGCTTGCTAATCTCCATGACGTGTTCCATGTATCTCAGTTGAGGAAATACATTGCGGATCCGTCTCATGTAGTCCAAGTAGATGATGTGCAGGTGAGAGATAACCTGACTGTGGAGACGTCATCTATGCGAATAGAGGATCGGGAGTTGAAGCAACTTTGAGGTAAAGAGGTTCCTTTGGTGAAGGTCGCTTGGGGAGGACCAGCTAGTGGAAACGTGACTTGGGAGCTTGAGAGTCAGATGAGGGAGTCTTATCCCGAGTTATTGGTTTGAGGTAATTTTCGAAGGCGAAAATCTTTTAAGTGGGGGAGAGTTGTAACACCCCAATTTTTAATAATTATTAATTTAATTAAATTAATTGATTAATTAAATGATTTTGTGCCTAATCGAATTAACTAATTTATGTGATTTATTTGAATTAATTGATTTACTTGATATATTTGAATTAGTTGATTTATTGAATTTATATGAGTTAATTGATTTATATAAATTAATTGATTTATCTAATTTATATGAATTAATTGATTTAATTGATATATGTGATTTATTGAATTAAATTAATTTATGTGATTTATTTTATTGGTATAATAAAATGTAGAATTGTTAGAATTAATAATTAGGCTTAATGGAGGGTGTCAATAGAAATTATGATGGTGAGTTAGTAAGCCCAATAACATTATAAGAATAATTGTGAGATTTATAAAATAAGAGAAAGAGATAAAATAGGGTTATAAGATAGAAAGAGGAAAAGAGGCAAAGAGAAAAGTAAAGAGATAGAATAGGGTTATAAGATAGAAAGAGGAAAAGAGGCAAAAAGAAAAGTGGAGAAGAAGAGGAGAAAATCAAGAACAAGAACTCAAAAATCTATCAAAAAAATTAAGGTAACGGTGAGTTTTTATATAATTATTAGGATTATTTCATAGTATTTAATGGGTAGAAACATGTTACGATAAAACACCCAAATTATCCATGAAATTTAAAATGTTAGGTTTTAATGATAACCCTTAAAAATGTGATAAATAATTGAGTTTGAAATTGATATATTTGAAATACTATATTGGAATTGAGTTTTGGATGTATACATTTAGTTACTACTGTAGTGATGCACTTGTTCCCAACGAAAATGAAAACTTTATGTGTTCCTTCTATTTAAAATAAAAGGGCTATTCATATATATGGTCAATCCTTATTTTAGACACATCTTGATTTCAAAACAAGTAGTATTTTCATAATAATCTTGACACATCACTTGTCGATTTACTTGGTTGTCTAAAGGGTGCGTGATTTAGAATTGAGAGGTAGAATAACTCTTAGAAAGTCTTGTTGAATCATTCATTGTAACAAATATTAATATTTCAATTGGTAGCCTTGGTATTTGAGCTAATGTGGCGCATAAAACTAGATGAGAAACAAGTAGCACAAGCCACTTAATCGTGTAGCGCGTATATAGGTACTACTTGTAGTATCCCTTGTAAAAAACAATATGACCCACTTCTATTCCTTACCCTTTAGCGAAATAATATGTGAATACCTGAAAGTCATATTAAACATTATATGTCTTAATTGAATGAACAAGTAGCACACTTACTATATATATATATATATATATATATATATATATATATATATATATATATATATATATATATATATATATATATATATATATATATATATATATATATATATATATATATATATATATATATATATATATATATATATATATATATATATATATATATATATATATATATATATATATATATATATATATATATATATATATATATATATATATATATATATATATATATATATATATATATATATATATATATATATATATATATATATATATATATATATATATATATATATATATATATATATATATATATATATATATATATATATATATATATATATATATATATATATATATATATATATATATATATATATATATATATATATATATATATATATATATATATATATATATATATATATATATATATATATATATATATATATATATATATATATATATATATATATATATATATATATATATATATATATATATATGTGTGTGTGTGTGTGTTATATATAAAGTGCCATGACATTAGTGATAATTTATTGGTAGCTTATCAATGGTAAACAAATGTAATGAGTTGATTGAATTAAGAATAGTAGTATTTAATTTCAAAACAAAAAGTGATGACTATATATGTTAATTGGTGTAGCGTATAGACCTAAGATATTATACAACCAATTGTTACTGTAATGTGCATACTTTAGTAATAATGTGAGTAACATAGCCATTTAATTTTGAATCAACAGGTAATATGTGAAATTCATATGAAAATGGTTATATGTGGGTCTTACTGTTACAAATTGGGTTAGTTAATTAACATTAGAAACTATATTAAATAATTAACGAAATTATGGTTTATTTATAAATATATAATATTTCTTAGTCATTAATCTAAATAATAATAAATTTCTTCATTTAATTGTTGATATTTACTCGTTATCATTTTAAGTATTGAATCTAATTATTAACAATGGATTAATTACTCTATATTTAATCGGTATTGTGTGTTTTGTAAATTATGGTGGAATTATGTTGATTCTTGTGAATTACTCTGCTAGGTGTAGTGGTAATGTTGGAAGTAAGAATGTTTTGATTATGAAAATGTGATTGTATGTTCAATTGTGTCGTAATTCAAGTGTGATGAATTATTGAAGATATGCTTGAACATTAAGATTAAAGAATGGTTTTAATTGCATATGATTGTTGATTCGCACACGCATCATTTGTGTCAAGAGACAATTTTTGTTAGTTCCGTGGGAGCTAGTGACTTGTCCCAAACCTAGAGTAGGGTTTGAAAGCTTAGAGAATGAGATTTTTGTGTGTTATTGGTCGGAACGAACCCTGTTTAAATGTAAAAATCGAAAAATAATAACAAGTGTTGGTACCACATGGCATGAGTTGCATTGAGCCTTGCATTGAGTTTTGTATTGAGTCTCATTGTGTATATGTTTGTGCTATGAGATTATATGTATCTATACGAATTGTTGAAATTGGTGAAATTTTGGATTGTGTGTATATACTTGTGAATGGTATTGTTACTCGAGTGATACTTTATTGATGAAACTTTGAAGTGTGAGAATAATTGTAATTATGCTTGTATGCCTCAAATTAATTATTATCTTATAATTTCAATAATCATGTGAATTCTCACCCTTCTGTTAGAATGATGTTTTATACGATATCACTCAAGTACCGAGGAGTAAAGTTGCTTCTAGCGCGAGGTAGCCATTGGAGTAGCTTGATTTGTGTCTTTATTTATGTTAGGCCGAGTCGTGCTCTGGTCATGTAACACTGGGGAGATTTTGGTTTATGTTTGAGAGATACATTACGTACTCTAATCTATGTTGTTATGTCTATTTGAATTATATGGAGTTTTGGCTTTTGTGCCTAAGTATTGGTTATGAATGTGATGAGCATGAGACTTTCATTATATCTTTTATGATTGAAGTAAATCCGCTGCTACATGATAAGGTGAAAGTTTATAAAAAGTATGAATTTACTTTAAGTGTTAATAAGCATGACAGGTATTTGTGTGATGTTTTGAAATTATATGCGACACTCTTTCGGTGAGATGCATAATAATTACTCTGATTATTTATATATATTCCGTGGGGTTTAGAAGGGTGTTACACATTGCATGTCACGAGCCTTAAGCACGTAGGAAAAGATGAGCGGATGCATTTCTAAACTCATCTTAGGGTACTTTGCACGCGAGACGTTTGGATCGTTAGTGCAAAGTACTCGATCCTATGTCATAGACTTTAGTGTGATGCACATTTCAAACCAAAATCAATCCACTTATATTTAAAACTCACAAACCAAACGCAAATATTTTTATCCTTCGGGATTGGTGTCGAATCATTTTCAGAAAAAAGTATGTTGGTTCCGTTCTATCACAAACAAGCATCGACACTAACTGCTGGAACGAGAATTTAACGTCGGTCGTAAAAAACACTCAACGAATTTGTGGTCGTAACCACGAACTACAGACACTCTGACTCCCCATTCTCGTCCGATTGAGGATACGTAGGCACAAGATGACAATATTTTTGCGAGCAACCTTCCCCTTTTCACCCGTAGTTCTCCGAACTACATTGACTATGATTTTCCCATTGCACGGGGGAATACGTAGGCCTAGAGGCGAAGTTCTATCAAGTCTCCTTTTGTTTTTCCCTTTCTGTTTCCGTTTAGCAGTAGGCCTTAGATAACACACCCTTTGATTAGACAACAAGCATGGATCCCGTTGAGTACAACGAATGCGAAGGGGTGCACACCTTCCTCTCGCGTAGTCGACTCCCGAACACAGGATTTGGTTGTGATGACCATGTCTTTCCATTTTTGAGGTTTCTTCAATTGTTTTCTTTCCCTCGTCAAGATAAATAAAGTTCGGTGGTGACTCTGTTTTGCTCCTGGTTGTTTATCGCATTTGCGATAACTGGCGACACTGCTGGGGACTCTGGTTTCCTATGCGAGTCAACCCTGGCGCTTGTGTGTTTCTGTTTCATTGGGTGCTTATTTTTGTGCAGTTTTTTTTGTATTATTTGTTGTACATTATTGTATTACTTGCATTTTATTTTCATTTGACTACTGTTATTATATTGTTCTGTTGCTGCTGTGATGTTGAGTACACACATGGGATTAGAGTGGGCTCTTGTTGACATACATGGCATTTGACACGTATCGTTGGCTTGAGTTCACATTCAGACGAGGTTTTCTTGAGGATACTCTGAACTGCATGTTTATGTAGTTTCCAGGGTGGTCTGATAGGAGCTTATGACTCTAGAGACTGTTCATTGGAAATCGATTAAGGCCTCATTGATTGATGATGATGACAAACCAGAAATGGTGAACATATCATCATTTCTCGACCTAAGAGTCCATGATACTGAGAACCTGCTAGGATGCCTTTGTCAAAGACTAGAACCCGCATATAAGAGGGAATGGGTTTTTGCAGGAAACCTTTACCTTCAACCCACCTGGTTTTCTGGTTTGCTTATCAATGTGGACTTATCTATTCTGGTTATCTCAGTGTTCTGGTATTCTGGACTTCTCGTATGAGCGGAATTCTGGTCTTATTCAGTCAACAACACAATAGTTATTTTGAACATATCGGATACCTTGATCCCATGTTGGAATTTGCATATCATCATGTCTGCATTTTAACATTCATGTTTGTTTATTTCCAGGGTTTGCATCTTATCTTTGATTCTCGTTGGCAAGTTCTTCACAAATGTGTAATGGTAGGAAGGACACTATCAGCTACAAGTTTTAGTCACTATATTTGAGTCTGATCCGTAGCCTAATTGCCAAAACTACTCAGAGTAATTTGGAAACTTTCAAAGAAGACTATGGGAGGATTCTCAGCCTGCTGCATACTACTACAGATTATGAGAAAGGGGTTGTACATACCTTGTTACAATTCTACGATCCTGCTCTGAGGTGTTTCACGTTCAGAGATTATCAGTTGACTCCTACTCTAGAGGAGTTTTTACTCATTTTGGATATTCTGGTTATAGATCAGGTGCCTTTCCATGAATCTATGGAAGTTCCCGATCCAGAAGTTATTACCAACGCTCTTTATTTGAACACGTCTATGGTGAAGGGTCATCTGTAATCCAAAGGAGGTTTATCTGGTTTTCTACTGAGTTCTTTGGTGAGTGAAGCTACAAAATATGTCGAGGCTTGTAGATGGAATACCTTCAATACCATATTGGCTTTGTGCATTTACAAAACTATTCTCTTCCCTAACTTTCCGGATTTCATAGACATGAACGCCATTCGGATTTTCATGATGAAGAATCATGTGCCAACACTCCTTGGTGATATATACCACTTAGTGCACTCTAGGAACTTTAATAAGAAAGGTGGACTTCTTTATTGTTGTGTTCCTCTTATCTACAAGTGGTTCATGAATCATCTCCTGCGTGATGACGCTTTTGTTGATACTAAGGACTCCTTGAACACCAAAGGGAACTTTTCCTTGTCCATATTTGCAATAATCGAGTTGTTTTCCTTGAAAACAGATGTGATGATTATCGACACGGGATTTGGACCTCTTCTTTCAAAGTGAGGTCGCCCCTTTCAGTATACATGTGAACTTTTAATTTATCCTAAGAGAGGGAAGGGGGAAAATCTAAATAAACTTGTGGGTGCATGCAATGCAATGCACTAAGAGATTTGGGAATCAGGAATGGTTATACTAAGGGAAGGTATTAACACCCTAAGTATCTATAGTATTCTATAGGAACCTCTTGTATATATTTGTGTTTGCTGTTGATAAAGTCATATGTTGTGTATCGGGGATTTGTTGGTTGTTTTGAGTGAGTGATACGGGATGTTTTTGTTGTTTTTGTAAGTTGAGATGGTTTGAGGTAAAAGTATGGGAACCTAAGGGTTTTATTTATTACTATGCTCGCTAAGTTCTCGCAATCTTATGCCTATGTATTCTAAAAATGAAATTGAGAAATTAGAGCGTTTGTAGTTCCACCTACTAATGGGCGGATTTGGGATTGGGTTTGAAAGAAGAGACTAATTGTCATCTTAAGGGAGATATCTCACCTATTCACCACAAATATTTTGAGAAAGCAATAAAGGAAGAAGCTTTGAACTTGGATGTAAAAAATACAGAGTAATACCACATCTTCCTTTAAATGAGTCTTTGTATATTAAAAGAAGGACCTTGACTTGGATATAATCAACAAGTGTGCCACTTACATCACTTAACTGAAAGAAGTGTTTTTGTACCATAATAAGAGAGGGACCCCAACTTGGATTTTGAATCAACAAGTGTGCCACTTACATCACTTAAAAACAGAATTTTTTTGAAATGTTTGATTTATATTGTGGGAAATAGAAGAGACATCTCTTCCATAGAGATGACTCATGTCTCATCTTTGGGGAAGTGTTTTGAATTTGAAGCTAAAGGTTGGCTAGGGTTTAATTTGCAGTTTGAAGGTTTGAAGCCACAAGGGGCAGTGTTTTGACTTTAGGACTTCAAAGAGGAGTTCTCATTTCTTTATTGAAGAGTTTTGAGTTCGAAGTCTAACTTCCTGGTATAAAGCCCAAGAGGAGGGTAGGTTGATTATGAAGTTTCCTTGTATAAAGCCCAAGAGGAGGCTAGGTTGGTGTGGTTGGAGCTTCAACAAGGGGAACCTATTGGTTTGATCTAGGTTGTAGTTGAAGAGTATCCTAATGTTTTTGTGTATAAACAAAAAGGGAAATACTAAAAGGTTGCTCGTAATCCTATGCCTACATATCCTTAAGAAGGAAGTCAGAGCAATTGTAGTTCGTCCATAAGGCCGAAGTGTAATAAATGTCAAGAGAAACTTAACAAGGTAAGTTTATTTGAGCTTTTAAATAAGTATAGTCATTTAAGGATGACATAAGCATGAAATGATTAAGCATGATATATCAACAAGTGTAAGTGTATCAGACAAGGAGATATGTTCATCATGGTAAGAGTTTATGAAGGATATATTTGAACACGTGAGCAAAGATTTAAGTAATGGAAGCAATTACAGAGAAGTTCAAGCAAGTATGTATTCAAAATGAATCAAAGATTAGAGGAACACTAAAGAGTAATCAAAAACCTTAGTGATAGTTTAAACAGGAAAGTTCCTGAGCAAGACATTCAACCATGGTTGAATCAAAGGCTTTAGGGAATCTAAACTCAAGTGGAAGCCCTAGTCAAGCATCAAGGAAGTTTTCAAAAGAGTAGAAATAAATTATTTGAAGTAAAACCCTAGGGTTGAAAAAAGAATAACCAATGTATTTTCAAAGGAAAACAATACCTAAACAAGGTATGGATGGAGTATAAGTCCAAAGAGTCAAGTTAAATGTTTTTAACAAGGTTTCCACAAAGTGTACTACGACCATAAGGACATGTAGGTATAATTAGATCAAGGAAAAACAAAAATAAAACGTGAATAAGGTATGAAAAACATATTAAAAAGTCATGGTTTTCAACTAAGAAAAATGATAAAAACAAATATTATTTTTGGAATTTTTAAATGGGTTCTCAAAATATATAAGATAAATGAGAAGTGTGCAAAACATTGGCTCAAAAAGATTAAATTTTCTTATTGAAATAATTGAATGAATTTATGAAGAAAAGTGAAGAAAAATAGTGCTAAAAAAATTAGGAATGCTCCCACCAAGGCTTGAACCCACGCCCTTGAGATGAGAGGCTTAAAACATAACCAACTGAGCCATGCGCGTATGGTTAACATAAAATGGAAGGAGAAAATAATATAGAGAGTTTCCTTTTGAAAATGCTTAAAAAAATAAATCAAAAGGTCTGGGGCAAGGGGGGATTCGAACCCCAGACCTTACACTCACAAGTCTCCCAAACACACGCCTTAACCATGGGGTGGTGATACATCCGTGTATCAAACCACACCCAATCATATATATTTTAAAACAACATTAAGTTTAGAAATGGCACCACCACCAATATTATCGTCTTCCTCATCTTTATCTGAATTTTTGAAAATCCTAACTCTCCCAATACATAATGAAATGACATGATGTAAACATGAAAGTTTCTAGAAAATTAACAAGGAATTTAATGATATTATTCAATTTCATTTAAATTCAGTATATCCAAAGATAATAATTTGAAATCCGTATGAACCCTAACTGAACTTTTTAATATGAAATTCCATATAATTATGATAAATGGAAATTAAATAAGGGAAAATGATCACAATATCATGATAAACATGTCTATAACTTGAATGATCCAATTTGATGCATGAACCATAGAGTTCAAGTTTTGAGGAAACTTACCTTGCAAGTGAGAATTGAATTCTTTGTTGGAGGTGTTATAGATGTGAGTTAATAATCTGGACAGCTTCCTTGACCCTCAAGGATGGTGTTCCAATGCCTATAATGGATGGAAATCTTCTAAATTATTTGGCTCGATTCAAACTACAACTTCTGATGTATGATGAGCCAATGGCATGTGACTTGGTGATTCTGGTGTTATAGTTGAGGTTTGAGTGTTTGAATCACTTACACGTGATGTATGTGAAGTGTTTAGATGCTTGGTTTGAGTGAAAATGGACTGGTTTGGGAATTCCAAGTTTTCACTCTTTGAGAACTTTGAATTTTAGCAAGGAGGAGGAAGAAGAGAAAACAAGTTCTTGCAATGTTTTGGTGTGTCTAGAATGAAGCATAATGACCTCTATTTATAGGAGAAATGTATTAGATATTTTGAATTTGAAAGGATTGGGATGCAAGCCATTATCCACATGGGATATTCTTCACATGGCTTGAATTCTGATATTTTCAGCGTGGTTCCTCATGGTTTCATCCCATCCCTTGATGCTCTGATCAAGTCCTAACAGATTGGAGGGTTTTTGCTGAAAATCACTATTCCACTTTAATGCTAGAGGATCAAACATCACTTCTCACTTTTGAAATGATCATTTTCACATGCCAGATGATGAACCTTTAATAGTTATGATTTACAGAGCACATGCTTGTATGATCATTTAAAAGTTGATTTGGTGAAGATTTCAGGCTTGCAAGACTTATCCAAATCATGTGACACAAATAGGTTTGGCAATTTTGTCATGAACATCATCTTGACCAAGCGTTATTGCAACATTCATAACTCCTTGCTCAAATAAAGGATTTTGATGTTCTCGATCATTTTGGAAAGCTGATATATCATACTTTAACTTTGGTGATTGAAGTTGGTCTTGAATCATTGTAGATCATTGAAAAATAGCCTCAAAGTTGGATCCAACACAAGACAGATTCTATCTAAAAAAGTTCTAACTGTTAAAGTGAAAAAAGTATGGAACCCTAACTTCATGGCCTCAAATCTTAAAATATATGCACTTTTAGGGAATCCACCATGATTGAGAAAGTTTTAGTATGTAACAAGCTCTTCAATTTGATCTTTGGATCAAAGAAAATGGTTGCTTGGATTGGAAGTTATGGTCTTGCAAAGTTTGCACCAAATTAGGGTTTTCCATTTCTTCATGGTTGCCTTTTTTACAAGTAACATCTCTTTTCTTGACTTTTCTTGATCAATCATGATCAAATAATAATTTAAAATCATTCTTGACTTTAAGAAACCATGTTTGAGCAAAATCTTCAAAAGGCAAACTTGATTTTTACCACAGTTGACTTTTGTATCATATGAACTTTAATTTTGTGATCTCCTATTGAAATCAAACCCTTGGCATATTTGAACACCATGGGTAGACTCCAAGGGTATTTTTGAGTGTCTTGAATCATGTCCTAGGGTTTGAGATCATGTCTTGGTCAAAAGTCAAAGACACAATTGACTTTTCATCAAAAACCCTAGTTTGTGGTCCAGATGAATTTGAATTCTTGCATTGCTTATGAATCAAGTTCTTTGGATCAATACAGTCATATTAATGGACTAATATGAGGAATTTTAGGTCCTTGAAACATATATTGAGGTATTGGATCATGCTTTGCTTCAAAATCCCCTCATGGACTGAATTAGGTCAAAATCCTAATTTGGATGTACTGAGGATCTCGAGGCTTGATGAGCTTGTCATGATGCAATCTTGCAATTGATTATGGATGAATGAAAGCTCTTGATTCTCTTGAATTTTTTAGGGGCCTTGAGATGTTGGATATGATGCACATCCTTTGACCGTTCATCTTCTTGAGCCCTTGAGGGACCACCTAACCTGTAAAGCAAATAAGCATACACACACACACACACACATATTGTGCTTGTTGTGAGTTAGTGGTGCATTAAAAATACACACACACATGTTATATAAATGAGGTGAATGAAGTGGCATCTTAGGGGTAAAAAATTAGGGTATGACATATGTCCCTATTTAAGTTTATCCTATTCGGAGAGATGAAGATCGACATCTTAGTCTCAACTAGATAAGGGGGCTTAAATATAAAAATGCACAATTTTGGCCCCTAAGAAGCCACCAAAGATAATATGAATGCACTTATGAATGCAAGATATGAGACCTGTGGGAAATGATGCCATAGGAGAGTGAGGACAAATTAAACCACTAAGGGAAGAAAGAACTAGGGAAAATGTTATAACTCTCTTGGGAAGAGAGGAATGACTCCAATGGGGAAAAAGGCACGACTCCACAGGGGATAGGATTATAGTCTGAAAATTGAGTTTCCATCACTGAAAAATGATTTGGCATCTTCTTTGACTAATTAGTAATACTTGAAAAGGGTAAAACAAACTTCCCCCTGTTTCTGGACATAAGCCACAAAAATGTTATCGGTTTCTGAAATAAACTTCCCCTCATTTTTGAACATAAGCCATGAAACTGGTCTCGGTTTCTAAAATAAACTTCCCCTCGTTTCTGGACATAAGCCATGAAAATGGTCTTTGTTTCTTCTTTTTCTTGAAAAGGGTAAACAAACAAGCTCTTTAAAAGGTGATCGTTTGATGAGTTAATAACTTCACCGGGGATTTTCAAAAAGATGTGGGTTAGTTAATTTTGCAAGACAGATTTCTCAAATAAAGAAAAAACTTCTTGTAAGGATCTTCATCAAACTTCTTATAGGGATTCATTGGGGAGATGCCATTTGATGGAAAATAAACTTCACCATACTTCTCTTTGAGACTTCTTCGGAGAAATGCCATGTGATGAGAGAAAATTGGTAGTAGACTTACTGGGGAAAAATCATTACCTGCAATTTTTCTTTGTATCGAGCACATAAGATTACTTGTAGTAATTTATATCAAATAAATACTTGTGATAATCTTCAATAAATTTCTCTGACGGAATCTTCCGGAGAGAACCATTTCTTCATCATACTTCTCTTCGAGACTTCTTCGAAGAGATGCCATAAGGTGAATGGAAATTTGGTATGCTGATAGCTTTAATAAGGATAGACAAATTGCTTGGAAAGAAACTACCATTTTCCGATTCACTGGGAAATTCATGGATAGAAGCAAGCATCTCAAATAAAGATATTTCTACTTATTGTCAGGTGTATATTTCAAAGCAGAATAAATTTATCTTGCTGGGTCTCTTCAACAGATTCTTTTAGGGATGTTGATCATTTATAAGGTGCAAAATAAATTCCCTTTTAATTTAGAGGTTCAAGTTATCAAAATGGTTGAAAGACCAACTCAATCCAGAAATAACCTGGAGAGATACCGTTAAACAAGACGCTAACTAGTGAGGAATGAACTCGAGTTGAGGATTTATCCTATCCAAGTGTGGAAGGGAGAACTAAACCAAAGCTTCCATGAGAATAAACTCAGTGGGGAATTAGATAGGGTATACACTTTCTGGCTACGGTCGACCACTCTATCGAGGAGAGAAGACATACCACTTGGGGAATAAGTACAAAAAATGTCATCAATAAATGCAATATGCACATGGATATGAATCTGCATGGCATACGTATGATATGTTATGTTTCTATTATGAGAAAATATGTGAAAGGGATATACGGGTGATGAAATAAACATCACAATGTGACCGACTACTCGACCATTCTTCTAAACATATTACTAGAGATAAAATGAAGAGAGCCATCATTGGGTCAAAGCCCTGTTGTAAAGCTTAAGTCTTTCTAAGGAGAGGAAGATACTTTTACTTGGGGAAAGAAACCAGACAATCTTCTAAACTCTTTATCTTGTTCAAACATGGATAGAGTAACTCTGCATTCTACCAGTGATGAGAACTTTATA
Organism: Lathyrus sativus; assembly: GCA_963859935.3. Classification (NCBI taxonomy): domain Eukaryota; kingdom Viridiplantae; phylum Streptophyta; class Magnoliopsida; order Fabales; family Fabaceae; genus Lathyrus; species Lathyrus sativus. The sequence goes on along the minus strand of OZ012736.1, from coordinate 301,293,548 downwards.
AGCCTTTCAAGGAAAATCACAAGAACATTTGATTCTGTATTTCAAGGTTTGATCGTTCTTAGAGCAACTGTCGATGTTCCTTCTTATGTTCACAAATCAAAGGAAAGTAAACACAAACATTGTGAAAAAGAGAGAAAGAAAAATAAAAATTTTAACTTTTTGTTTCAAGAATTTTTATCAAAGTAAAAAGGTCATGTTGGAAGATATAAATAAATCAAGAGCTGTGAACAGATGGGAAAAAGCTCGAATTTTATTTGACAGAATGGTAACCCACAAATTGCGTGATTCCATGGATTATTACAAAGTGGAAAATGGTAAAAAATGGAAAGGGCTACATTGAAATATAATGACCTAATTCTCCCTATTAAATTTGAATTACCGATGTCCTTTGATCTTCCGATGTACCTGATTTGATCTGAGAGTTTTTCTTTGATAGACGTGCTTGCTTCTGATCAAGTTTGATGAAGTTACTTGCCATATATCCCTAACTTTTGCCTAGATTTCCCTTTCGAGTTTTCGATACATCGAGATGATACTTTTTATGTCTTAAATTTTTTCCTGGACCACCCTTCCAGGTTTTCAACCCATCGAGACGCTCTTTTTTACTTTTGTTAGGCGAAGTATTTCTTGATTGCATATTCGTGGGAAGAGTGAATTCTTCACCATCCATAGTTGTAACCATGAAAGCACCTCCCGAGAAGGCTTTCTTAACAACATATGGAGCATCAAAGTTAGAAGCCCACTTGCCTCTAGAATCAGTAAGGAATGGTTAGATTTTCTTAAGCACAAGGTTACCCTCTCTAAATACATGAGATCGAACCTTCTTGTTGAAAGCTTTCTTCATTCTTTATTAATATAGTTGACCATGACATAAAGTTGTTGATGTTGTGATTCGCAAGTGCACGAACAACGTCAGAGTAATATAAAAGATTATCGATCCCACAGAGACCAAATGTCAATCTATCGATTACAGTTGTTACGATGTTTATCTAAGGTAAGTCAATTAGGAATTGGGTTGTGCTAAATAAAAGTAAAGTACAAAAATAAATTCAATAATAAAACAGTAGGCTTGGATGTAATTCACATAACTAGGCAGTATTCCAAATGCGTACAAATAGACTTCTTGAGGGGTAATGTTTTCTACTCATGAAAATAACTAACTTAACGGGAAGTGTCTTTTTCGCGTAATCAGAACCGAGTTTATCCCCTAATAGATCCCTCTTATTGTCACTTATAAAAAGGTGCGCATTGTGTTAGAGTGATTAAACCTATTTTTAAGAAATATAGTTTCTTGACTTAGTTGAAAAGTATTTTGACCTGGAATTTTTAACAAAAAGAGGTTCTTGCGAACCGGACATTAAATCCATAAACGCGTTCGAAAATAGTTTTAAAATTGTTTTTCTAAAGCATTAAAGATTCCTACTTAACTGGACTAAGTGCTTTCGCTTCCTTTGAACAGTTAAGACTAACCAAATTTATCTAAAGGTTGGACGGCTTTCGATCTTACCCAACAGATTTTAAGTGCAAAATATATGTATTAAAAGTCAGAATAACCCCTAAGTAATTCTATCGAAATTCGTATGTAATACCATTTTTAACTATGATCCTCACATCCTAACCTATAAGATTTAGCCGGACATGGAAACGTAAATAGACATGGTAAATAAAGTGCGATAAATAAGGGCGGTAAATAAATTACGAGTAAATAGAGTGCGATAAATAAAGTGAAGGAAATAAATGCGGTTAAGTAAAAGCGGAAAATAAATAGAAACATGCTCCAAATGGGAGGTTTTAAATCTTGGTACAACTTGAAGTAAAAGACTAAAATAAAATGGCGGCAGGATTAACTTCTACCAAAGTGCTCCAAACCCGATTATAGACTCGATTAGACAATGTGATAACTACCCGATGTGAGAAGTTTATCACTTTACAACATATGGAAATTTATAGCTTGAGTTCTGTAACTAAGCTTGGATGCTTAGAAATGAGGCAGAACTCTTCTATCTATAATGCTAGGAAAGTACAGGGAAATACTGGAATGCCCCCCAACTTCTTTTGGGAGGGAAAATAGAATAAAAGGGTGGCGCCCGCCATACCCTCATGGTGCCCGCCATGTGTACTAGAGTGGAAAGAAGTGGGAGACGTGGCAGTTGTCAAAAGTTGGTCTCTTATCCAACTCATGGCTTCTTCTATGGCGCCCTCCACGGTGAGTGCCATGTGTACAATTTCTTGAAAAGATGGTCTTTTTGCTTGTTTTTCTTCATTTCTTCTTGTGTAGCTCTGAAAATATAAAATCCTGAAAAAGAGACAAAACAAAGGTATAATACAAGAAAATAGAAATAAAATCCTAAATAACACGTGCAAATCGAGTCAAATAAACAGTATATTTTAGGTCTATCAAATTCTCCCACATTAAAGCCTTTGCTTGTCCTCAAGCAAAATATCATGACAAAAGAAAGGTGATATCCATAAATGATCTGGGCAAAAAGGGCTTCTAAGTTCAAGCTGGGATGAAGCAATATGTATTTACTCAGTGGACCATGGGTATCGAAATGACACTTCTCCGTAAATACGAACATAGGCTTCGTTCTTACAAAAATCAATCCGTACTACCCTACTGTACCTAGGCCTACTTCTAAATCTCCTTTTGGGTCCTTTTCATTCAGGCGCAATCACATTAAGCCCGTTATCCATGTATGCTCATAGTGAAGTAACCGGTTAGTGATTCTGATCTCAAGCATGAGGCTCTGGTACAGAAATTGGTGTAACCCCTTTTATTGACCCTATTGTAGTTGTGGGGGATCGGATTGTAACCCGCTCTACCAAGTTCAGTACCAGACACCTCTGAACCAACTATGAATGGGAAGATATTTTATTTTGTTTTGCTTTTATTTTTTTATTTTCGAAATTTTTACAACTTTTTGGGTTAAATGACCTTGTGAGGGTTACCTATATCCCAGTTGCAATTATTATTTTTGAACATGCAGATCATTCACTTATATTCATCGGTCCTCCACTTAGATAACGCTTTGTCCAGAGCTAACTGTTAGGATAAACTACTAAGGACTTACTATGAACATTATTATTAAGGCCATGGTACATAGGGTATTGGGGTCGATTTCTACATTCGCGAAGCCTAAGGTGTTACAATGATATCGATGTTTCAAAGAGGGTTTTTCTAAATCATCCGCATCCTAACTCAAACTTGCCTCAAAGCCTAAAAATTTTCAGGATAGTACACTTTTTGTCAATAAATTTTTTGGCGAGGCTTAAGAAATGAGGGAATAAGGGTATACTTCAAATGACTCATTAAGCATATGTGTATTCTAAAAAACGAAAAAAAGAAATGAAAGGGAAATAAGCTAGAATGAAACTAGAAAGCGATTATAAGAAAGAAAATGAAAGTGTGAGAAAATGCGAGAAAATAAATAAAGTCTCCTCCCACACTTAAATCGAACATTGTCCCCAATGTTTTGAAATAAGATAAGGACGAGTTACCTGAAGTTTCTAAGGCATGTTGTTAGAACTGTCGCCAGCGTGCGGTGAGTACCTAGGACGACGAGATCTACTGCGACCGTGATTGCTCTGAGAAGCATCGAACTCGTCGAATCTAATGGTCAAAGCAGTCTGTGATTGCATTATGCTTTGCATGGATTGGCTCATCTGCCGCTGAGACTCTTGCATAAATCTCATGTTTTTGGTCAATTGTTGTTGTATGGTACTGAGCAAGCTATCGCGTCTTTCCTCTCTTGCTAACTGGTCTCGCCACATCTGCTCAGAAATATAAAAACCGGGAGCGGTACCTGCAGAATGGTAAGAGGAAGACGGTGCAATGCGTGCGGATGAAACATGGTGAGGCGACATAGAGTGATTGGGAGACTTCTCTCTCCGGTCATACTCGTCGTCGGTGTCATCGCCGTCACCAACAGGAATATTTGGAGGTACTGGACCCGTAATAGGTGGAGCATCCAAATCGTATGTCCATGGATCATAAGCTCAAAGCCCCCTTCCTTCCTTACCTTACACAATTTCATGTCTTTTAAGAATTTTAAATTAATTGTGCAAGGAGGGAGAGGCGCTAAAGTGGCTATCTCGACATCCAAGTTCAGAGCCTTTGCAATAGACGTAATAAGCCCTCCGAAGGCAATGGGTCATGTGCTCTTGATTGCACCTTGTTTGGATTCTCCCGGCCAAAAATAGTACATGCCAACATGTAACGAAAAACACGGATTGCCGGGTTATGGATCCGGGAGGCAAGTATTCCTTCAAAAGATGTAATCGTAAAGTTTGACAATATGTGCCAAAAGGAAAATGCCTCCACTGACCATTCAGAATCCAGGGGTGCTTCACAAATAGCATCCTCACTAAAAGGCAGTCCCAACCTCTCTGCTAGTTCGTCGGTACTGAATTCGTACTCAACATTAAACATTCTAAATTGCACCGTGCCAACGGTACTAGCAGTGTTAGGCCTGACAATATAAATCTGGGAACTCAAGAATTACCGGGTCAGCCTTTCGAAGGTAAGGTCTTGTCTAGCAAAAATTTCGTGCAGACCTAAAATGTCTAACAGATGAAAAAACTATGGTAAATGCCTAGAGCATACAGACAATTTTCATCTATGTACCGTGTCGAAGTAATTTCCCGGTTCTGCAATTTGTCGAGAATCTTCCGTTGTCTTTCTTCGGGCTTCCCTTGACGAAGAACGTAATCGTCATGTTCCATAGATATACTTTTGGGATGGAAGATAAGTGAAAATGGATACTTTTTGGGAATTTGGTAAAAATGGAGATTTGAAGGTTTAGAGATGTAAAAATGGTGGTTATGGAGGTTCTGCCCCGCATATAGCCCAGACCCCATGGCGGGCGCCATAGGCTATATGGCGGGTGCCATCCATACTAAAGGTGTGTGGGTCGGATTCTTCTCCTTTGGGCTTTTGTGCTCCTCCCTTTTTTGGGGTGTGTAGGTAGCAGGCATCATCTGTCCTACTAACATTTTTCCTAAAGTATACATATTTTTTTTTCTTATTATTTTTGACATAAAAATTTAGAAAACAAAAATGAGTAAAATAACATAAATTAGAAATAACATAAAATAAGAACACATTAATCAATGCAAATAAATATAAAGTGCATAGTCAATGTTATGGAAGGAAGAAACATGAGCATATGAAAATATAGAGAAGTCTGTAAAGGAAAATGGAAATAACGTAAACTATAAAAATAATGAAAGACGATGTCATCACTGAGTAGGGTGCTCTTATGTCTGGTCTGGATGTCTGAGTGTGTGTAACTCTCGGTGCAAGTCTGAGATCTCCTGGTATAAAGTGTCAGCTTCTGTTGCATGAGTCATGTCAGATACCTGTACCTGCAAAGTAAAGTCAGCACTGTCTGCTGGAACTTGGCTATCTCCATGTGTAACTCTGCTATCTGAGTGTATAAGTCAGTCCTTTGTAGTGAATGATTATTAGATAATAATGTCGTCCTCAGAGAGGGCGGTGAAGGATGGTACTCTACTGAAGGTGGTGAGCGCAGATCATCAATTGTCTCTCCATAACCTTCCAAGGCGTAACTCCAGTGGAAGGGTCATGGACGCTGGTAATAGCAGGACCAGGCAATGTAAAATAGTGGATAGTCTGGTAGTCGATCAGGAGTCTGAAATAATCAGGTTAAAAGGATGCTCTCCTCATCAACCCTCTGTCTAGACATAAATCAATGTTCACTAAGGTGTATCCGTAGTATAGAGTCAGGTGCAGCAGTTGGCTGGTAAGTCCTAATGATGTGGCTATCTGAGTGACGGTGCCTCCTATGTGAATAATCCCTTCAGAGGATCTAGTTGTGCCCTCGAAATGATTCAGCAAGAAGTTCCTACATGCCACTGGGCGTGACCGGTTTGCACAAAATAGGAAAATATCTCTTCCTTACTAACATGAATATCAGAGTCAGCCTTTTTGAGGAAAGTGTGGGCCAGGACCATCTGAAAGTATCTCAAAGTTGGGTTGTGGATGACTGGAGATAACTGAGTGGATGGATCGAGGCTTCCTCTGCCTGTAATATCACTCCAAAATTGGTCGATGTCTCGACTCATAAAATAACCCATCGGCAGATCAGGTATAGCATCAGGGGTGGTCTGGAATCCGAGCAGATCACCGAACTCCTTCATGGTGAAGGCATACTCTGTCCTAAAAAGTCTGAATGTGGTCATTCCGTCCTGACCAACATATGACTCATGGCGGAAAGATCTAAAGAACTCTAGAGTAAGGTGCCTGTAGGTCTGGTGTAACTCATCAACATATGCATCCCACTAGAGCTGATGACAAAGAAATCTTATGCTGGGCTCAATGCCCAAGGCTTCCATGCAGGCCTGATCTAAGTACTGGGTAGGAGCCATAAGACGCTGCTGAAGAACTAAGTACCTTTGTCTTTAGTTGTCGTCCCTAAAGGCGACGTGCATGTCGTCAAGAGGCTGCATCCTGCAAGTAAAATTTAGAAAACGAGACCTGAAAGTACAAGCATCATAAACAGTTAGTTGACACATAACAAAATAATTACTTAAAAAAAATAAATTAAAATAAAATAAAATATAAGTAAAGAAAAGTAAATAAAATCGTGGGTTGCCTCCCAGACAACGCTTGTTTAACGTCGTTAGCTTGACGAGTAGAACCTATGTGGTTGAAGTAGGCAGTGGTGGATCAATCAAGGTGTGGATGGAGTAATCATCGGGAACGTCACCTCCTTCGTAGTATTTCAATCTCTACCCGTTTACAATGAATGAGCTACATGAATGGCTCTGGATCTTGATTGCTCCTGATTTTAAGACTTTAGTGACTGTAAAAGAACCTGTCCACCTTGAACGAAGCTTGCCAGGAAAGAGTCGCAATTTGGAATTGAATAGGAGAACAGGGTCTCCTATATGGAAATCTTTCTTTACAGTCTTTTTGTCGTGCCAGGCCTTGGTTCTTTCCTTATATATGATGGCGTTTTCGTAGGCGGATTGACGGAGTTCTTCTAGTTTATGAATATCAAGGACGCGATTTTCTCCAACAGTCAAGTAGTCAAAGTTTAGGGTCTTTATGGCCCAATAAGCCTTGTGTTCTAACTCAAATGGTAGATGACAGGACTTTCCATAGACCAATTGGTAAGGAGTTGTTCCAATAGGAGTTTTAAAGGCGGTTCTATAGGCCCATAATGCATCATGCAGCTTCTGAGACCAATCTTTTCTCGATATAGAAACCATTTTCTCTAAGATCTGTTTGATCTCTCTATTGGATACCTTTACATGGCCACTAGTCTGTGGATGGTAAGGTGTCGCTATCCTATACTTAACTCCATATTTGCTTAAAATTTTGTTGAAAATTCTTGATATGAAATGCGATCCACCATCGCTGATGACAAGACAGGGTGTTTCAAATCTTGGGAATATATAATTCTTAAATAGCTTTATCACTACGCGTGTGTCGTTGGTGGGTGAGGCTATGGCTTCAATCCATTTATACATGTAGTCAACTGCTACTAAGATATATTTGTTTCCTAAGGAAGGCAGAAATGGTCCCATGAAATCAATGCCCCAAACATCGAAGAGTTCTACCTCTTGAATATTTCTTAAAGGCATTTCGTCACGCCGGAAGATGTTCCCAGTGCGCTGGCACCAGAAACATTTAACTATATAGGTGTGCACATCATGCCACATTGTGGGCCAAAACAGGCTTGCTCTAAGAATCTCGGCGTGTGTTTTGGAGGTGCTAGTGTGTCCTTCGTAGGGTACAAAGTGACAGTGTTCTATGATCTTTCTTACCTCTTCTTCTAGAACGCAACGGCGAAAAGTACCGGCAGTGCCTCTTTTAAAAAGGAGTGGTTCGTCCTAATAGAAGTGTCTTACATTGCTAAAGAACGTTTTTCTTTGCTGGTAGTTAAAGTCAGGGGGTATGATGTCGGCAGCTAGATAATTTACAAAGTCTGCGTACCTAGGTACGTTATTTACTGCCATAGATCTCTCGGGGGTCTTATGAGGATTTAGGTTATTCTTTTCTATGGCTTATATCCTAGCTATTAACCTGTCATAGGTAAAATCATCGTTTATAGGGAGTGGATCAGGTTTCAGGTATTCAAGCCTAGAAAGGTGATCGACAACTACAATTTCCTGCCCTTCTTGTCTCGAATATCTAGATCAAACTCTTATAATAAAAGGATCCATCGAAGTAACCTAGGTTTGGCATCCTTCTTGTTTAATAAATAACGAATGGTAGTGTGATCTGTATAAACTATAATTTTGGCTCCTACCAGATAGGATCGAAATTTGTCCATAGAAAAAACTACGACAATAAGTTATTTCTTAGTGGTGGCGTAGTTAAGCTGAGCAACATATAGCGTCCTACTGGCATAGTAAATAACATGCAATTTTTTATCCTTTCTTTTCCCTAGAACAACTCCTACAGCATAATCGCTAGCGTCGCACATGATTTCGAAAGGTTCGTTCCAATCTGGAGGTTGGATAATGGGTGCCGAGATCAACACTTATTTTAAAAAGTTGAATGCTTCGAGGCATTTTTCGTCAAAGTTAAACTTGATATCTTTCATTAGGAGGCCGGTTAAAGGTTTGGTTATCTTAGAGAAGTCTTTGATAAAACGCCGGTAGAAACCAGCATGTCCAAGAAAACTTCGGACTTCTCTGACGGTGTTAGGGGGTTTTAGGTTTTCTATCACTTCTATTTTAGCTTTATCTACTTCAATACCTCTTTCAGAGACTACATGTCCTAAAACTATACCTTCGGTGACCATAAAGTGACATTTCTACCAGTTCAACACCAGGTTAACATCAACACATCTTTTCAGGATTTTCTCAAGGTTAGCGAGACAGTTTTTGAAATCAAATTCGTATACCGAGAAATCATCCATGAAAACTTACATGCTTCCATCGAGGTAATCAACGAAGATTTCCATCATGCAACACTGGAATGTTGCTGGTGCATTACAGAGGCCGAAAGGCATTCGTCTATAGGCAAAGGTTCCATAAGGGCATGTAAAGGTAGTTTTTTCTTGATCTTCTGGGTGGATAGGGATTTAGAAAAATCCTGAATATCCATCGAGATAGAAAAATAGGAGTGTCTGGATAAACATTCCAACATCTGATCTATAAATGGTTGGGAAAATGGTCTTTTCTAGTAGCTTTATTTAGTTTCCTATAATCTATGCACATACACCATCCTCCCTCTATCTGTTTTGCTATATGTTCTCCTTTCTCGTTCTGCACAACTGTGGTGCCTCCTTTTTTTGGTACTACATGCACAGGGCTCACCCACTTACTATCTGAGATTTGATATATTATACATTCTTCTAATAACTTGAGAACTTCCTTTTTTACAACATCACTCATTATAGGGTTTATCCTTCTCTGATGTTCTCTAGAGGGTTTTGAGTCTTCCTCGAGTGAGATTTGGTGCATGCACATAGATGGACTTATACCTTTTAGATAAGAGATGTTATATCCTAAGGCTGAGGGATATTTGCATAAAACATATAAGAGTTGGTCTATTTCTACCCAGTTTAAGGCAGCACTGACTATAACCAGACAGTTCATTTCTTCGTCCAGAAACTCGTATCTTAGATTCTCGGGTAGTTCCTTAAGTTCTAAACTAGGTCTCTTAGGGCACGACATTGGATCGGGTGTAAGGGATAAACATTCGTATAGACTATCATCAATGTAGGGTTCCATAAATCCATCATCTTCCTTTATGAAAGTTGAAGTAAGTGTGATGGTGTCTTCTAATTCTAGCTCCCTAACGCATTCATCAATGATGTCTATGGCATAACATGCGTCTCCTAATACTGGTGCCATAAGAAACTTCGATAGAACGAATTCTATCATTTTGTCACCTACCTCAAAAGTCAACCTCCCTCTCTTGACATCTATTATGGCTCCTGCAGTTGATAAGAATGGGCTTCCTAGCAGGATCGGAATGTCATCATCTTCTTTAATGTCCATGATAACAAAATCGGTCGGGATGAATAATTGACCAATCCTGACTGGGACGTTTTCCAATATGCCAACCGAATATTTGATGGATCTGTCGGCTAACTGAAGAGACATCTTCGTAGGCTGTAATTCTCCTACTTTTAACCTTTCAAAAACTGCCAGAGGCATTAGGCTTACACTAGCCCCTAAGTCTAGAAAAGCTTTATTGATGACATGACTCCCCAAAATACAAGGTATGGAGAAATTTCCAGGATCTTTCTCCTTTTTGGCAAGTTTATTTTTGGAAATGGAATTGCATTCTAAGGGTTTTAGATTGTCAAGTCTACGCTTATTGGTAAGGTTGTCTTTGAGGAATTTTGCATATGATGGTATCTGGGTGATGGCTTCTGTGAAAGGGATCTCCACATGAAGTTTCTCTATGACTTTAATAAAATTCTGATATTGGTTATTAATCTTGGTTTGTTTTAATCTTTGTGGATAAGGTATAAGAGGTTTGTATGGCGGAAGTGGTTCGTTAGTTTTTTCTATAATTTTTTTCTTTGTCTTGGTTTTTCTATTTTTCAGATCCTACTGGTTCCTCTACTTCGTCCGTGGGTACTATGCTTTCTTCAGAAGTCTTGGGTTCACTCAATGTCGGGTTAACTGGTTCATCGTAAGCATACCCACTTTGTAAAGTAATTGCATTGGCTTGCCCTCGGGGGTTTTGTTGAGGTTGTCTAGGGAATTGCCCTTCGGGTGTAGTTCCGGGGGCTTGTTTTAAAGCCATCTGAGAGATCTGGGTTTCAAGCATCTTATTGTGAGTGACTATTTGGTCTACCTGTCGCATTGCTGCGAAAAGAGAGGCCGACAAAGATAGGAGAGTCGCCACCGGTCGTTATTTATCCCAAAAAGAGGGAAAGAAAACGATCGAAGAAAATCTGACGAAAAGGGAAAAGACAAGGTCATCACAACCAAATCTTGGGTTCGGGAGTCGGTTACACAACGGGAATGTATGAGCACCCCTCACGCCCGTTGTACTCAACGGGATCCATGTTTGTTGTCTAATCTATGGGTGAAAACTATCTAAAAGGCTGGCACACAGGGTGAAAGAGAGAGAACAGAGACTCGATAGGACTACGCCACCCTATACCTACGTATTCCCTCGTGCAATGGGAAAGTCACAGTCAACGTAGTTCGGAAAACTACAGGTGAATGGGGGGAAGGTTACTCGCCAAGACATCACCGTATTGTGCCTACGTATCCTTATCTGGTATGAGAAATCATAGCAAACGTAGTTCGGGCTGACACGACCACTAGTTGGTTCAAGTGTTTTAATGAGTAGGGTTAAATAATTGCTCTAGCAGTTAGGGACGACGCCTGTTTGCGGTAGAACAAAGACTTAACATACTCTTTCTGAAAATGAGTTTGTAAATAATCTCGAAGGTTAAAAAGATTTGATGTTTTGTTTGTGTTTTTTAGACAAAGAAGTGAATTGAGTTAATTTTGTAACTCATGTTGCACTAAAGACTATGACTTGAGAGCGAATGTGTCGCATATCGCCCAAAGGGCATACGCTAGACACTCTAGATGGTATGAGAGGAGGCCCCCAACTATCATTCCTCAAGTACATAAGGCTCGTAGCGTACAACAAGTGTTAACCTTTATTAAGTGTCTTAAGAAGGTGACGAGGAGAGAAGAGAAGACACAACACTCTAAGGGGAACTGATGAACCCTAATGTTATCATGCAATGTGATCCTAAAGTTGGGATTGGAAGGGAGAAAACTATCCTAATGTTATCATGCAATGGATTGAACACCTAATGTCTCTCCTACTCCCATCTTAAACAGAGGGACTAGGAATCCAACAATAAATAATTCAATCACATATGAGATGAAGAAAGAGATGAGATTAACTTAAACAAGTCAAGGCAATGCCAATATGGAATGCAAGGATGCAATAAAGACTCAACCACAAAAGGACTCAAACACAAACAAGAGACTTAAACAAGTCAAGAAGGGTGAGATGAAATGGGAGAAGTAAAACTCCTACAACCATCAAACATAAATCACCTAAACAAATGCTAAACACAAAGCAAAGGCAAAGAGCCATGATCAAAAAAAATGATGGGAGAAAGGAGATTAGGCAGCAAACACATATGGGTGATCTCAAACAAACATTTAACAATGATCAATCAAAGGAAACAAGCAAACAAAAAGCAAGAAAGTGGCCAATCATTCAAGACAAACTCAAATTATAATCATGAACACCCAATCATCTTGATTAATTGTCAAACCACATGAGGCAGAAATGGATCATCAAGAGGAAAGGCTCAAATCAAAGCTACAAACAAGGTGCAAGCTCAAACAAGATCATGGCAAGTGAAAGAACCAAAGCTCTAACACAACTTCAACACTTAACACAAGTGGAAAGGCATGATTCCAAAGTAACTCGCAAACCAAGTTACACAAATATATGACCCAAGATAAGTGAAACAGCACCTTAAGCATGTTAGAATAAAATAACAAAGCTCACAAGATGCATATGGGATTAATAGAGATCATTTCCCAAAGGAACTAGGTCAAACTAGCTTGTATGAACACTTTCAAAGGTGACTTGACTTGCAAGGTTCACCAAAAATAGAAGGAATGCTCAATAAATCTCAAATAAAATGCCCAACAAAACTTGTGCAATCATAAACCAGCAAACAAACACCCATGGACAAAAACAACCCAAGGCATCACCAAATAATTCAAGAATGAATGGTGCTCCACCTTATCGAGCATATATCGAGGCTTCACAAATGTCCAATCAAAGTCAAATGAAAATTGCTCAATTATAAACCAAATCAACCCTCAAAGGAACTTCAATCCATTATCTAAATGATGGAGAAGAATTGATCATAGGGGATTTGCAATTGGGGTTCAAATGAGCAAGATCAACCAAGACATGAACCATAAAACACCTTAAAAGTTTAATTCCAAATAAAATACCAAAATAAAAGGAAAATGGAAATAAAAATTATGGAAAATTTATTAACACTTTGAAATTTTAGAAAAATAATTTTGGGTAATTTTCATGTAATTGGAACTATTTTTAAATAACTAAAATGGAAACAGAAATAAATAAAAAAAGAAAAAGAAGCAAAGACCTAAGAGGGGTGCATCCTGTAAAATCAATTTAAACTAAAAAGAGTGTAATGAGCGTGCTGGGCCAAAAACAAGGGGTGTGTGGATAGCAATCTGAGCCCAATCCAACACAAGCTCATACCAAGCATGAGACACAACATTTCATTAATCCTGGATGGATTTCAACGCTTGCGTGTCATGAGTCAAGCCAATGAAAACAAGACAAGCCAGTCGGTCAAACATTCAACACAGGGGTGAGTCAGCTTCACCTAAAATTAGACCAGACATCGGAGCTAGGGCTCCGATCGTCTTCTCTGTCCAGCTCGCCGGAGACCAGGTCTGAAACCTCCATAAAAATGGTCGAATCCGGTACCAAAAGAAAGCTAACATCACCAGCAATATGAATCCACCATCCAAATCTTGAAAAGGTCCTTAAGTAAAGAGAAACCAAGGCACGAAAATTTGAGAGCACACACTGAAATCTCAACCCACATACAAATGAATGATTCAAACATTTCCTACCATAGGTAGGGCTTCAGATGCAACCCAACATGGCCATATTTGATGCCTAGAATGAGAAAAAATGTTGAAGGAAAATTACCAAACGGAGCAGTACCGTTGACTCTTCTAATGGCAAGCAAGCTTCACTTCCAGCTTTCGAATTTGTTCCTTATGCCTTGGAGAAGAAGAACCGTGCACTGGTTTGTAAGGATTCCTAGAAAAAAATGCAAATTTGAAGAAAGGAAGTTTTGGAGAAATTTTGGAGCTCTCTCTTCTCTCACACAGCTGCAATCCTCTTTAGTGGTTTAGGGCAACTTTCTGGCTTTTATGTGAGGCCTTTGTATTGATCACGCAGGCCCATGATGCTTGCAAAGTGTGTTTTCAAAATTTCTTGCCAAAATTTCCACTTAACACCACACGCGGGTTCCACTTCTTTCACTCCCCTTTTGATCAGCAAAATAGAATACACATGGTGTAGAAATGAAATGCATTGTGTTGCGGTGAAATTTTGATGTCAAGCTATTGATTAACTTGAATCTTAATTCATTTACAACCGGTCTTTGATTTATCCGAAGGAAAGGTTAAAGAAAAGGGAAAACCTATTTTACATTGTAAACACAACGCGGGGAGAGATCTAAAGTTCGGGGGTTGGTTAAGTTTAGGGAAGATATTAGCATCCTAAACCTCTGTAGTACTCTACAGGAACCTCTTATTTTGAATATTTTCTTATTGCTATGTTATCTGTTTAAGGTTATGCTAAGGGTTAAGGGTGAAGAGAAAGACCTAAGGGGTTAGTCCTAAATATACTCGCCAAGACTCGCATCTTGTGCCTACGTATCCTGGGTAGGGGGTGGAATCAGAGTATTCGTAGTTCCCCTCGAAAGGGAGGTAGGGAACTTCTTGACTATGGTCAAGGTTTCCGGGGGAAGTAAATGTTCATAGGGAAGCGCTTACTTTGGAGTACGGCGACTCCGATTTCTACGTTATAAGGTTGAGTTAAAAGGGTGTGAGATAAGTATTCTACGGCGGGAAACTTATATGGAGTGCGGCGATTCCTAGTCCTATGACTAGGATAGAAGATTAAGGGTATGTCCACGGCGGGACGCATGAGCATGAGTGCAGCGACTCGGACCCTAAGGCTGGGATGGGAAAAAGGTCGTTGAGATGGTGAGATAAGGAGGAATTGTTTTGATTTAGTTGACTTTGAAGTTAAATATTTTTTTTTTGAGAATTTTGTGGCTAAGTAGAGGTTAATTAATAAAAATAGAATTCTAGAAGACCTAAATTATTCTAAATTACTCTAAGTTCACCTCAAGTTAAAAACTAGGTTGCTTGAGTTATTAAAAATGTATTTTTTTAAAGTTATTATTATTATTATTATTATTATTATTATTATTATTATTATTATTATTATTATTATTATTATTATTATTATTATTATTATTATTATTATTATTATTATTATTATTATTATTATTTAGAGAAAATTAAACTATTTGTTAAATCTAAAATTTCCATTATTCTTTCAATTCTTTTAAAAAAATATTTTTATTAGAAAGACATTTATTTTTGTTATTTTTATATTTATTATGAAAGTGAGATTCAAATTAAATTAACTGCATATTTTTATTATATTCTTATTTATGAAAATAAACTAGCTCAAAATTACTTAATAACTAGTTATCTCTATTTTATTTTAACATCTAAAATTATTATTATTTTTAAAGGAGAAAATATTATTATTATTATTAGTTTTTTTACTTTTAATTATTCTCAGCTTTAAAATTAATTAAATTAATTAATTGAAAAAAGGTAATGGTTAGTATTGTTAGTTGTTAGTGGTTAGTGTCTTTTATTAATAAAATAATACATAATTACCGCAAAAGAAAAAAAAAAAAAAAACATAAAACAGAGAAAAATGGGTCGGGATGGATGATGAACCCTAGACCCGACCCGACTCGGATAAGCCCCAAGCGAAAAGGGTAAGGGTTTCTATGGAGAGCCCTAAATCAAAACAACGGCCACCTCACCCTTTCTTCTCCGCCTCTCCCTCGATTCAATTTCCCTTCCCCTATCTCCTCGTTTCCTCGTTCGCTTCCTCTTCTCCAACCATTCTTCTTCTTGAAGCCTATGAAAAAAAACACAAACACGCAAATAGAAAAACGAATTTTTACCCAAAATGAAAACAAATCGACGGTAGGAGGACGGCCGTTCCCGGTGAGGGTGTTAGCGATGACGACTTTGACGGAAAGGCGACACGGAGTCCAGGGCGATTCGCAGAGAACTCAACGAGATAAGTTTCTTACATCCTCTTTTCTTGTGTGTATGTAGGGTTTTTGTGAGGATTTCAGTGATTTCTGTGTGCTGCGTGCTTGGTTTTGTGATTTCTCTCTGTGATTTTTTTAAAAAAATTTATCCCCCCTTGTCTTCGTGATTTCGTTCCTTCTTATAGGTTCAGAAATTTGATTGAAATAATGGTCGTTGAATCTAAATTTCCTCTTTCGTATTTTCTTGTCTGAAGCAGGTTTGGTGCTATGTTAATTGTTCTTGATTTCATCCTTTGACAAATTAGAATATGTAATTGTTGAGTATGCGACATTAAGAACTTTCCAAATTACTTCGATTTATGTCTGATGGTGTTAGGAAGTCGTGGAACTCTATTAACTTCATTGTCTGACTGTAATGAATTTCCACTTGAATATGTCCCTGTATGTTTTGGAAAGAAAATTTTTTGTATTGGGCCACGTTTGGTTTTATTACTGAAGTAAATTTTTGTTGTTGATTATGGTTTGAGAACTTTCCTGTTCTAGCTGAAACATGTCTGATTTGGTTTGGAATATGTCTGAGATAGTTTTGGAAACAAATTTGATTTCTGCTTTGTAACCTGATGGCTTGTATTCCAAATTCAACCGCAGTAGCTAATGTTTGGCTTTTTTCTTCTGCCGGTGTATGATCAAGATTATGGTGATGGATTTTTGTCCTGAAGTTACGTGGACTCATTTTAGGTGGAAATAACATACATGATACTTTAACGAGCATGAAAACGTCCAATGATTATGCTGATAAGCCAACACAACATGAGGCATAAGAGATACAGATCTTAGTTGCAAGTCGACAACCCCTAAGATGGCTTCTCTAAAGGACTCAAAACTTCCCATTCATTTTTTGGGCAGGACTTTCAGAGTCCCATGTAGACGGCAAGAAGGATATTAACAGGTTTAAGGTTTAGTGTATATAAATTACTGCCTGTACTGTTTGCATCCACAGTAGAGCTGAATTTCTGTTGTGTCTACTCTACCAGAAACAAAATAGGAAATCCAACTGATCCTAGTGTGAAGCCGCCCGTGGTTCCTAAAGAGGAGTTATCTCAATCAACTTCGGCGCCGAAAACTGAGGTATGCAAATCTTTTGATGAAACTTTCATTATAATTTCTTGCCCGAAAGTAGTGTGGTCTATACTTGGAAGTACAACTATTTCATGACAGTTGATGCTTGACATGTACCATTATTTTCCTTACAGGTTCAACATGAAACTTCACAACCGTCATTTGATAGTCGGAATGTTTGTTTAATCTTTATATTCTTATGGTAAATGTACTGAGTGCACAATTTGGTGCTGAGACACCTTCTTTTCAATCTCTTCTCCTTAAGCAAAAATTCCATGATCTTTGAATCGACCTCTTGCATTTTTACTCTAAACTTCCACTGATTTCTTTCTTGTTGCATGCCTGTGCTTCATGCGACACTTTTCTTGAGCGAAACTTCACAGAGCATGAGAATTACGAAGTTCTGCGCGTTGGTCGGTATTGATCAAGCAATTGCCACGGTTATCCAATGCTACTTTGACTGTATCTGAACTTTTTCTTTACATTTAGTGTTGGACCGAATAACCGCGGCTTTCCATTTACTGACGGAATTGTTATTTGTTGCAGGAGTAGTGATTTTGAATGTCCTATTTTAAAGAAGAACTGAAAACTGCCGGTTTGCTAAACTCAATGCTTGTTGTGATTACACTGATATTTTATTTCCATCTTCAACTTGACTTGTTTGTTCATGTTATGGTTGTGACTTGTAACTCAACTCATTCACTTTAAAACTCAACTTCATTTTGACAGCAGGTTGGGGACTAGAGATGTTGTTTGATGATGATGACAACTTGCTTTTGAGACTGTGATATCAACACCGTGGATACGACACTGTATTGGTGAGGACTTCACGGTTGTTGCCTTTGGGAGCTGCTTGGATAGAGCTAACGTTCTCTTCCTGTGAAAAATTTCAAGAGAATGATGTTCCTATATGTTTTGCAGGTGATAAATTGTCCACTTCAAAGGAGAGTTAGCAAACAAATACGTCCGAGTCGAAGCGACAACTGCTACCAATACATCCATAAGTGTACCGACGGCGTTCCAAAAGCAAGCTCAACAACTTTGATACGTTTCCACTTTACGGCTATGAAAGGAAACCACATGTGGCATAGCATGTAATCCATTTTAAACATATAATACGAAAGTTTTCTTCTGCAAGCATTTGGTAGTGCACCAGAATCCTTATCACAAAGGTAATCTGATTCAATAGCCTCTCATGCGTGTAAAGGATAATTGTTTTGGGTACTAACTAATGATGCTCTTGTGTTTTGCAGCTTTCAAGACCAAAATTCAAGGATTTATTTAACATTTAGGATGTTAGGAAAGCGGATTGGAAGTGATATGCTACGGTATGATCGAGTTCTGTTTAGCTCCAACCCAGTCTATTCTTATTGAATCGTCCGAATCGAAGGACTCAAATTAAATGGCAGCAAGCTACTAACTGTTAACATCCTGCAGTTTTGGTTTAGGGACTCGCGAGCAGAATTCTTGAAGGAAGTCGTCCAACGTTACGTGAAAGAACAACGACTCAGCAGTACCGCGACAAAACGGCCAGCGGCTTCTACTCCATTTTCACCTTAAGGAACTAGTGGCTTGAATTTTTTTCAGTTGATAGAGTATCGGGATCTTGGACCTGTGACAATTACGTATATGGAAGAAACAATGTCGGGCTTCGGGCGTAGTAGTTCTTGTAGTTTTTCTTTTATTTACTTCCAAACGTATTGTGTACAGCTTCGGTTTGAGAATACCAAAACTGAGTATTTGCTTGTACTCTGTTATGACTGTTATGAATGGTGTTTATAATTGAATTTAGTGGACATGTTTTCAATTTGTCAATTTGTAATTCAAAGCCCTTTTATTTTGGAATGGCAAACAGGTGATAACAATTGATAAGTGACTAAAACCATCTTCCTTATGTAACAACTTAGCAGGTGTATAAAGTGAATATCCAATTTAACACCACCGTGACATTTACATCCTATAGACGCAGGGCATGGTTATGTATTTGTTTCTCCAATTCAATAATGGCTAGATTCTTTTAAGTAAAAATGTTGTTGGCGCGAGTAGCAACCCGGAGTCGGCATGAAACTTTTTTAGACAATGACAAATGTGTGCAATCCTTAGTGAGCTTTATGCAAACTCAAAATTCTTATCCACGCTTACAATCTCACCCTTAATTTAATTACAAACTCAAAGGTTGAACATTCTCCATCTGATGAAGTCTTGAACCATACACTAAAAACTCATTTATATTTCTCTTTTTGAAGGCGAAGTGCACAAACTTTTTCAAAACCACGCCATATCTTATGACCTAAGAACGAGGGAATGTGTTCATGGATTTAGCACGACCTGCAGGGGTTTAAGAGCAAAGACCACACCTTCCTGACCTCTGAATCTTTTCAGCAACCTATCTTCATAAAACATCAAACAACCGGTTAAAACGGTTAGAAAGGTTAGCTATGCATAAATGATTTACTGAAATGACATGCGAACGATCAATGAATCTAAGGGTAAAATTTGGGGTGTGACAATTGCTCCTATTTAAATAACTTCACCGGATGATTTGAGCAACGAAGTCTCGAGAAATCATGGTGAAAGGGATTTAAATATAGATAACTGAAAATTTTGCCCTTAGGTGCAGTGATATGCCATGCTATGGACATGAATCTAATATGATGCATATGATGGAAATGATAAATGCAAAGATGTAGACGAAACAACGATACAGGGGTAGACGACGCACTGGGGAGTCAGCGCGGAACCCGAGGGAATCTAAAGTTGTAGACCAACGAGTTCGAGCATGACCAGTTGTTCACTTTAGAAAGACAAACAAGAAGAGATCTTCAATGGAGATGGCACCGACGAGACGGCCTCTACAGGGGAAAATATCCGAGAGTAACTGCTCAACGGGTCCAGGCACGACCGACTGACACTCTAGGATGAAAAGGTAGCTCAGGATCCACACAGCGGTAGGACCAAGTACACAGAATGTTGGAGCATTGATCAAAGAATAACATCCAAGCTTCTGGGAACTCTTGAGCGAAAAGATCAAACATGATCTTTGATGGAGATGGCACCGGTGAGACGGCCTCCATTGGGAGAATATCCGAGAGTAGCTGCTCAACAGGTCCAGGCATGACCGGTTGACACTCTAGGGTAGGATCAAATAAACAGAATGCTGGAGCATTGAGCAAAGAATAACATCCAAGCTTCTGGAAACAGGATCTTCAGGAATCATTAGAAAATATACAGGGTAAAAACCTGCTGTATGCCAAAATAAATGGACTTCAAGGGGAAATGCCCTGATAAGTTTCTCGAGAGAGACTGCCTGTTATCGTTGAAAGGGATTTACATGTCAAAATGGATAAGCTCTCAAATAAAGAGATTGTCGCTTATCTGGGGGTACCAATGACAAGCTCCTCTGGAGGGGCTGTCACTTGTCTGATAAAAATAAACTTCCGTAGGATCCTCAATGAAGAAGGCACCGACGAGATGGCCTCCGCTGGAGAAATAAGCAATAATATTAAGGTTCAACAGGTTCAGGCATGACCAGATGATACTCTAAAGTAATGGACCAATAGGTTCAGGCATGACCGATTGACACTTTAGAAACTAGATCCTCAATGAAGAAGGCACCGGCGGGACGGCCTCCACTGGGGAAAATATCCGAGAGTAGAGCTCAAAAGGTTCAGGCATTACCAACTGATACTCTAAGATAAAGGGTAAGCTTCCATGATCAAAATATGATTTAGCTTCTTCTTTAACTAAATGATTTATTTAGAAAGGGTTAGTAAACTTCTTCATGTCTCAAGGTCTGCTGCTCCCTGAAATGATTCAGTTTCTTCTTTTACTAAAGGGTAAACTAAACCTCCCTCATACTTCAAGGTTTGTATTCCATGAACGGGTCTTAGTCTCTTCTTTTACTTGAAAAGGGTAAAAATTGTCTGCGGCGAGACGCCCAAGAATGAGTGCGGCGACCTAGCATCTTAAGGTTTAATGTAATAAAATGTCCATGGCGGGACGCCCAAGAATGAGTACTGCGACTCAACGTCTTACGGTTTACTTGTTGCTAGTCATAGTGAAGATAAGGTATATTTCTCAGGCGAGAACTGTTGCAACTCTTTGTTGTAATATGGCTCTTCTTGATAGATAGTGCAAAATAAATACACGTCTAGGTAGGTTCGGCAACCGACAGAGGCCGAAGTTCAATCTAGGATCGAGCTAGAAAGAAAACTGTCAAACAATACTCCATTGAGGGAATGAGCTCAAATGGGGATTATTGTATCCTAGCACGGAAAAGATAACTGAAATAACCATCATCCACGAGGGTTGAACTCTGTGGGGAAACTGAAAATGGTAGGTATTTTATGCCTAGGGTTGACGACTCTATTCGGAGAGAACGGACAAACCCAATTACTTGGCGGTAACCACGGCCAAAGTAACGACAAAATACAACGAGGATAGAAAACATGCAGATGCTAAAGCATATGTCAAGGCGTATGCAACATGAAAATGCAATGCGAATGCAATGAGTATGTTGATGCTCATACTTATTCTCATGCACATGCTGACAAAACAGACGAGCGGAAGAGGAAACAGGAGATGAAATAAACATCTCAACGGGGATACCCGGCGACCTCTACAAAAGTACATCTATCAAGGGATAGGAAAGATGATGGCGGAACTAAACCTTGCTTCGAAGTTCCAAATTCTCTGGGGAGAAAAAAATTCCACTTGGGGACAAGATAACATGACTTCACTGGAAGGTTGCCATCATGAATCTAAACCCCGATCAAAAAGACTTGTTCACTGGGAGAGTCATCTCAGGAGTAGAGACTTCCGGGGATAAAATAAATATCTGCTTCATTGGGGAAGTGTGGAGCTAGGCAGCTTCATGGAGAAAGTAGCAACCTCCTGGAAAGGTATAACAACTTCCTGGGGAAAGCAACATTAGCTTCCTAGGAAAAGTATCTCGACTTCTTGAGGAGAGCATGGCAATCTCCTGGGGAATATTTCCTGGGGAAAGTACGACAACTTTAGTGAGGAAATGATGGTTCCACTGGGAATAGGTCCTTAAATAAATATATATCACTCGAAAGATGCTGGGGAGATCTCTGCAGTCTTGAAAGTCACTGGAGATTATCGGATCTATCCAAAGTGTTCTCAGCTTATAGTCTCTCTGGGGACTTTGTTGAGGTAGTGGTCTAAAGTGCTTCTGCAACATTGAGACTTACTGGGGAATGAAGATCGCTTGCAGTAAAATTCATCAGGGATGAGGAGCGTACTAGTCGCCATTTTGAAAAACAATAATGCCCCAGAGCATATGCTTTAAGAGAAAGAGTCATCTCAAGAGGATTTTACAGATAACACGGAGTCTGATTGCCCCACTGTTTTCAAACTCTTGGAGAGATTTGTCGGATCTCGACGTGACTGGCTCTGATCGACTGTGTCATAACTGAGTCATCAGACTTGTATCAATAAGTGATTAGGAAACCACCTACCCCCTGTCTAGCGGAATCTTCAAGTTCCATCATTAATGTCTATATGTAAATTTTCTAAGATATCAGGAAAACTCGACATGCATGAACTGCTAATCCTGAAATTATTAACACAACATACATATTTGTCTTGAAGTTGTTTTTTCTTTTTGTTTTGAAAAGATATCACAATAACTTGTGACCGAATCACTAGTTAGGATATGGATTTTAATTCATAATGCCAACATTGAACTGAGCATAGCTCACAGGAGTCAGGAAACGTTCTCATCGGGTATGCTTTCAAGATAAACCCTACTTCAATTAGGTCTTTTCAAGGTTGTATCGTGGCTCGGTTCACGGTTTTGAGAAATAAAGGATAAAGGCTCAAAGTATATTTGTACCCACCCATTCTTCGTTATGTTCTCCAATCCTATATTTAGTTAACTGGATACGAGCACTCATCTCTCAAGCGGACTCGATATGGTTGAGAATTTCCTCAAAGCTTTGGACATGGCAGTCACTCACCTATTTTCTCTGGTGCTTGATCACACGACTTTGTCTTTATTGGGGATTTTTCTTTGTAATCCATTGTTTTTTTTTCTCGTTTTTATTCCCTATCTTTTTCCTGGACGAAATCTTTTGACTTTGGCTTTGGAGTCCAGCAGGATGCCCCAGTTTTGCCTAAGTCTCCTTTATAGGTTTTGACTTAGCGGGCTCTTTCTCATTCATTATTTTCTGCACAAGTCGTGTGACTCCTTTGAAGGCTTGTGACTGCCCCACTCCTTAGATAGTTGAGGGATAATCATTTGTGTCTTCGGAATTCCAACCTCCTAGTATGTTAAGGATAGATGGGGTTTCGAGTGTATGCTCTTTTTGAAAGTCTGAGCGCTCGATCAGTTTAACTGAAAACTAACCCTGCCCCAGGTTGAAAAAAATTAAGGGTTTTTATTTTGAAAAGAAAACTCCTACTTCAAGGCTCAAAGGGGTTGAAGAGGGATTATCATCCTTATATTTTCGGTGTTTAGGATTTGAAACAATGCCTTACATCATCAGCAGGGTTTCACTCGAAAGCAAAAGATTTGACGTTTCTGGTTCATTATCCTCCTCCCAATTCAAGAGATCGGGTAAAGTTGGCATTATAAATCATGAAAAATACTTTTTATGAGTGAAACGAATGGATTTCTTCAAGACAAATATATGCATTGCATAAATTATTAGAAACAAACAAGTTTGTACATGTTAAATATGCTTTCATAGTCAAAGAAAATACATATAGATAAACAACTGAATTGTCTGGCACGCCTATTAGGTCTCTGTATCCAAGTCTGGCACAGTAATGGTGGTTTCTTCTGGCGAAGCCTCATCTGAACAAGTCGTCTTGCTTGCCCCAGCTATATCGGTCACCTCTCCATTAACAGTCTTAAATTCTTCCTTTTGAATAATCTTCCCAGATTCTTTGTCAATCATGGTCACAGCCTTAGGATCACTGAAGTGAGGTGGACTAGGCTTCTGAGTAATTACCGGCTTCGGATGATTCACTGTAGAAGCAACTGGCTTAGACACATTGAAAACTGGCTTTACATAATTTGATCTTGGCAACGGGAACACCATGCAAGGGGTCCTGATCTGGGAAACCTTGACAGCCCCATGATTTGGTAAAGGGTCATTCTTGACATTCGACAGAGGATTATCAAAGGACAGGATATTCTTTTCCATTAACTCCTTGACAATGTGCTTGAGAGCATAACAGCTTTCTAAATCATGGCCAGGCGCACCCTCATGAAATAAAAAATGAGCGGCGGCATTGTAATTAGCGGGTAAAGGATTGGGAGGTGGACCCAAAGCTCTAGTGGTAATCAGACCTTGTTGCACTAGCGAAGGATACAACTCGGTGAACGTCATTGGAATAGGAGGACAAGGTTTATACTGCTTCTTGTTTGGACCCTTTTGGCGAGGTGCCTGGTTCTTCGACTGATATGCGGGAGCGTTGGGCGCTCGTTGATAGTCGGCAGGAGCTTGTGCAGGCTGATAGCCAGGAAGTTGTTGATATATCGGAGGCTGATAGACAGGATCCGGTTGCACAGGCTGATAAGCAGGCATTTGCTGGCTGAAAGCAGGTGTTACAACAGCCTCATACGGTTGTTGAGCATACTGAACATGATAACCTTGTGGTTGGACATAATTCAGCTGATGTTGATAAGGTTGATGAGTAACCATTTCACGGTAGTATATGGCCGAGTGACTCTTCAGACAAGTAGCGCCTTCATAACGGTCGAAACTCGGAGTCTTGAACTTTGGAGGAACAACTTGTTGAACTGGTTGAGCAATAGGAACCGCAGAAGGAGTTGGCACAAAACCAGGTGGAAGACCATAAGGAGGTACATCTGCAATAGTAACAGTTGGCTGAAGGTCTACAATATTACCGGTAATCCCAGAAGCAACAGTAGGCTGAGTATCCATTCTTGCATTAATGTCCTGAAGCATCTCCATTATTTACCCAACACTTCCCTTAAGGTCTTCAAGTTCATTTTTGACACGATCAAGCTTTTGATTTTGTTTTGCCATCTTTTTCCAAGCTCGGGCTCTGGTATTGTACTGATGCAGAGGACTCATGGTGACAAATCTGGAAGCGAGAGAACCGAAAATAAGAAACCGGAAGGACAATGCAAATGCAAAACAGGATGCAAAATGCAATGCAAAGGTTTCAAGGATTTCAACGGTCGATTGCAAATATTTTCGAGGAAACTGTTGAAAAGTTTTAGGTTTTGAATTCAAGATTTTTTTTTGAATTTACAAAGGACAGTTGGATTCCTTGAAACCAGGAATGATATGATGTTGGATGCAATGCACAAGCACACAAAGGTCCTAGGTTAGAGGAACAATGAGTGGAGTTATGGTCTACCCATCCCAAAAAGGTAAGTACTATGGGTACCTGCAGAACAAGGGTTCTAAAAGGTCCCCAAAGTCATTAGCCCATCCTTCGGATATTATCAACTTCCCAACTAACTTGGGGGTTAATAATATTCGCAAGAGAACTTCTTTTGAGAGTAGTGTCGCGTAGCACTATTTCGGGACTCCTCCCTCATAGTCTCGCACTACGTCCTAATAAAGGCCAAAGTGGTGTTTAAAGGTAACTACGGTCCTCAATATCATGGACTCTAATAAAAAATAGTAAAGGTTTTCACGACTATACTCGTTCAACCGAACCATTTTTGAAAGGGTCTCAACTGAGCGGTGATTCTCGAGTCAACTTAGTCGGGACTCACTCCCTATAAGCCTCGTCGAATATATCACCTTCCTATAATAATTGCACTCAAGTTCGGGTGTAGGACTTTGTCTCACCACTCAAGGATCATCCCAAAAAGCAGTAAATAGATAAGCAAATAAGCAAGTATATAACAAATGAAAAACAAGTTAGGGGAACCCACTGAAGATTTCCCCAGTGAAGTCGCCATTTTCTGTTACGGTGAAAGTTTGATTTCAAGTTATTGATCAACTTGAATCTTAATTCATTTACAATCGGTCTTTGATTTATCCGAAGGAAAGGTTAAAAAAAAGGGAAAACCTATTTTGCATTGTAAACACAACACGGGGAGAGATCTAAAGTTCGGGGGTTGGTTAAGTTTAGGGAAGGTATTAGCATCCCAAACCTCTGTAGTACTCTACAGGAACCTCTTGTTTTGAATATTTGCTTATTGCTATGTTATCTGTTTAAGGTTATGCTGAGGGTTAAGGGTGAAGAGAAAGACCTAAGGGGTTAGTCCTAAATATACTCGCCAAGACTCGCATCTTGTGCCTACGTATCCTGGGTAGGGGATGGAATCAGAGTATTCGTAGTTCCCCTCGAAAGGGAGGTAGGGAACTTCTTGACTATGGTCAAGGTTTCCGGGGGAAGTAAACGTTCATAGGGAAGCCCTTACTTTGGAGTACGGCGACTCCGATTTCTATGTTATAAGGTTGAGTTAAAAGGGTGTGAGATAAGTATTCCACGGCGGGAAACTTATATGGAGTGCGGCGGTTCCTAATCCTAAGACTAGGATAGAAGATTAAGGGTATGTCCACGGCAGGAGGCATGAGCATGAGTGCCGCGACTCGGATCCTAAGGCTGGGATGGGAAAAAGGTCGTTGAGATGGTGAGATAAGGAGGAATTGTTTTGATTTAGTTGACTTTGAAGTTAAATATTTTTTTTTTTGAAAATTTTGTGGCTAACTAGAGGTTAATTAATAAAATTAGAATTCTAGAAGACCTAAATTATTCTAAATTACTCTAAGTTCACCTCAAGTTAAAAACTAGGTTGCTTGAGTTATTAAAAATGTATTTTTTAAATTTGTTATTATTATTATTATTATTATTATTATTATTATTATTATTATTATTATTATTATTATTATTATTATTATTATTATTATTATTATTATTATTATTATTTAGAGAAAATTAAACTATTTGTTAAATCTAAAATTTCCATTATTCTTTCAATTCTTTTAAAAAAATATTTTTATTAGAATGACATATTTATTTTTGTTATTTTTATATTTATTATGAAAGTGAGATTCAAATTAAATTAACTGCATATTTTTATTATATTCTTATTTATGAAAATAAACTAGTTCAAAATTACTTAATAACTAGTTATCTCTATTTTATTTTAACATCTTGTTGCACCCTAAAATTTGACCAACTTATTTTCACCTGATTTTATGTTTCATAGCTTCATCATTTGCATAATAGATCATGTACATAGTTCATTCATTTTTATAGCATAGCATGGGCAAGCCATCCAACAAGGGATCAAGTGCCATTCCTATCTCCAGAAGCCTGTCCAAAGGTTTTTTTTTCAAGCCCAAGCCTATTCAAGTCACCAAGAAAGAAGGTGAAGCTTTGAGAAGTTAATAGATCAAGCAGTGGATCTATCTCCTATCTTGAGGGTATTTGAAGATCATCAAAGAGGTTATGAGTTATGAATTGAGGCATGGAAAGTGTAGAGACATCATGGATGACCTAGAGGGTCATTTTGAGAGTGAGACAAGTCATTGGTATGGTTACAAGAGCTACAGTTGAAGACAGTCAACTAGGGTTTCATCTAGGTCAACCCTAGGTCAAAAGCTTGATTGAAGGGCATCCAGGCCTATTTGAAGGATGTGGGATTCATCATTTGATATGTGGATATAGATGGGGTGTTGTGCCAAGGATAAATCAAAAGAAATCAAGAAGAAGAGAAGTTACTAAATTAGGGTTTCAGTGTAAAATCCCCTGATTTAGGTCAAACTTCCAAGCAAAATAATTCAAAATACAAGCCTCAAGTGGATCTTTGGCCAACATGAAACTTGTAGAGAATCTCAAGAACTTTAATTTGAGTGGTGGAAGTCATCAAGGAGATTTATAGAACTCAAGTTATGGTCCTTGCAAGTTACAGGTCATCTGAGGACACTGAAATTTATCTGTGAAAGTTACTTGACTTCCGAGCAACTTTTGCCCCATAAGGAATATTCAAATGGATTTTTGGTAAACATGAAAGTTGTTCCTCATGGTCTTAGCTTTCTAAAAAGGTATGGTATGCCTCATTCTGATTTGTGGAACTCTACTTATGATCTTGACAAGCCAGAGGTATTTTGGGAAAGTAAGATTACAGGTCATTTCAAGCATATGCCCAAAACTCCTACTTCCAAACTTCAAATGAAAAAATGTTCAACATCAAACTTGCTAAAAATTATATTTTGAGTCTAATTAAGAGGTCATGATAGTTTGTAAATGCATGGAACTCAAAATGACAAAATTGACCAAACTAATGGTGGAAGTTAAGGCATAAAAGTGACCAAATTTGGAGATTTTTGATCCAAAGGCAAAACAAGGCATGTGATATGTCAATTTGAAGGGAAATCCTATTTTAAGATCATTGGCATCATTATTTTTTTGGTTTAAGGTCAAATTGAAGGACTTATCTTTGGTTGCTTGTAAAAGAAGATACACTTGCCAAATCAAGCTAGGGTTAATGTGCAAGGCAAGGGAACATTCCAACTCATTCTATTTCTCATTTAGAGAGATTTTCCAACCATATTCAAGTGCTGCAACAAGGCAAGCTGCAACTGGTTTTTTGAACTTACCATTTCAATTTATCATAGCATGAGATATCCAACTTCTCCTTGGATCATTCCAGCAATCTCTAGAAGCTTCTAATCTCATTTATAAAGCCATTAGAATTGATCAGAATCAGGGTTGGGCTTCATTTGGTGCAGAACACAGAGATTGAACTTCATCTTCTTCCATTACACTTCAGTTTCGATTTCTCCATTTTCTTCACAATCAATTCAATCTTTTTAACCCATTCAGTTCCATTATCATTTCTGAGAGTGTACCAATCAAAATCAGAGTGAATCATTGGCTAAATCGTGTTCTTGAGGTTTCACTTTCACCACTGCAATTGAAATTATGTTACATTGATTCAAGCTGTTTGAGCAAGATCCAGTGCATACAGAAGCAATAATTCAACACACTGAATGATTCTGGAGCAGGACAAGCATTGGATTGAAGCTTTTCATCATTTGTTTTCATCATTTACACAGGTTAGTAAAATTCACACTCTGGCTCGAATTAGGAGTAGTTATCATGAATTCTTAGGTTAGATGATTAGTATGTGGCTAGGTGGTTGTTTCTGGGAAGTTTGGATCAATTTAGTGATGATTGTTAGGTTGACATGATTTCTGTTTCAATCAAGAACATGATGAATATGGAGTTAGAATCTTAGTTCTTTAGTTAGAATTGGTCAGTATGGAATAAGGAAGAGATTGAGCACAATAATTGGAAGAATGGTGATGTTTGAATTTTGGAGCAAATTTAGATTCAGGATCGTGTTTGTAGCTAGGGTTCATACCAATTGATTTTGATACCATAGATGGAACCAGGGAAGAATTCAGAGCATGATAGGGTTTTACAAATTGAGTTTTGGTTGAGAATAGAGGGAATACGAATTGCTGCAGTTTAAGTTCGTGAGCTTGTGTTTCCATGGAGTTTGGCTCCAAGATTCTGTTTGAATGAAGAAGACAAGGTTTTGGCCTTTGGATCATGGTAGAATTGTTGACTAAGTTCCAATCGTGTGGATGAGATCAGTCTTCAGCTTGTGAAGGATTTCTACTGAGAATGCAAAACACAGTCGTTTCATTTAATTGATGCTTTGGGCTTAAGATGATTTGTGTTATTGGCACCCCTGTTTCGTGGCCCATCTTGATTTACACTAGTTCTGGTTACTATTGGCACCACGAATTTCTTTATTTTCCTTACTATTTTCATTTGATTTTTATTATGATCTTGAGCTTAGAATAATTGATACGCGCACCCGCGTGGTTGTGGGCCCATAGATTTTTGAACTAGGCGTAGTTGCTTTCTGCACCCCTGATCATACTTCTTTCAATTCATTTTTATTCATTTTATCTTACAACTTTATAAAAATCATAAAAAATGGAAAAATGGTTATTTTAATCTGGGAATTTGTGCTATAGGTTAGTTTGGACCTCAAGAAATTTGTAAATAAATAAAAATGCTAGTTTAGGCATTTTCTTTATTTTTGTTAATATTTTACTTTTAATTGTTCTTTTATTGAATATAGTTTGTACATGATTTTGTAGGTTTTATTTTAGATAGTTCCCCTGAGTTTTTTAGACCAATCTTTTTAGGGTAATTAGATATGAACATTAGGTACCCCTGGATTTTATTCCATAATTTTTAGGATTTTTTTAGGTAGTTTTAATTAGAGAACTTTAGGTGATCAAATTAGGGTTTATACATAACATAGGTGCACTTGAACATTTTATTTTGGGTCTTTCAGATTGAATTAGGATATGGGACATATAGGGTATTAAGGGTATATATAGGACTTCCCTTAGAAATTAATATTAGAATTTTTACTACTATATTACTATTTTTAGTATATTTTACAATTGTGTGATTGTTTGGTTTGCCCATTTTGGGGTTTATTTTTTGTTGTGTGGGCTTTTTGGGCTTTTACTTTGGTGGGCTTGGGTTTGATTTGAAGAGCATGGTGGAGCATAATGAAGATGAAGATTGAAGATCAAAATCAAAGGTTGATGAAGATTGTTCGCTTGCTTGGAGTGGATTGAAGACCATAGGATATAGAAAATAGATAGAGCCTTAGAATAGAAAATTTCTTCACAAATATGGATGGCTTTTGTTGCCTCCATTCTTCTCAATGATTAAAAGTCTCTCCTTGATACTCACCTCCCTCCTTTGGAAGGATCAGTGACTGTATCTAAGAGATAGAACTTTGAGAGAAACAGTCTGTATTATGTTAACTGTTTGTAGGCCACCTTTGGTAGTCAACAGACTGTTTAACATCCAAACTCATCTTGTTAACTGCTTATCATCTAGGAGAGATTTCCTTGAAGAAACCATTGAAGACTGAAGATGGAGTTCATTGCCTTGAAGACTGATAGAAGAAGGAGCTTGTGCTGTCGGAGCTGTGCAACTGTTTGAAGTAGGATTTACTGCTGTTTAGTTGTTTGGTGCTGTCAACTGTTTAGAGTTTCTTGTTGCTGTTTCTCTTGAAGATGGATGCTTGTTTGAAGCTTGTAGATGGATGAAGACCTTGCTTGAAGGTGTTGGTGACTTGTTGCTGTTTCTGTCAGATTTGCTGTTTAGAGATGATGTTGCTGTTTAGAGTTGTTGATGTATTGTTTGAGTTTCTTGACTGTATTGTTTGATAATTACCCTGTTAGGTTTAAAGTGAATTTTGTTCACTTTTGCCTGTTGTTTTTAAGGTTCGAGGTAGAGCGGGACTCCCTTGCCTCGCTTGTACTGCTGCATTCATGCATTTTACTGCTTTACTGTATATATGCTGTTGCTTTTCCGTTTATCCCCTTAGGATCTCTATTTCTCTCTGCGCAAGAGAGAAATATGATAGACATTAGGCTCTCATCCATGCATGACAACATTAGGGTAGATTTTGATTCCCTTTTTCAACCATAGGTTTTAGAGTTGTTGTTTCTCTTCTTTCCCAAAACAATCAGAAAATACAATAAAAGGTTAAACATCAATAAAAGACAGTTCTTGCGTAAAAGACTATAAACCAATCAAAAGAGTCATTTTTGTCCGCTTGAACCCGTAATCAGGAGAAAACCTTTTTCAGAAGGATCTAAAAAACTAACAGACAGACTTGTGTCGTACATGGCCCGAACTACGTTTGCTCTGATCTTTCATGCTGTATGAAAGTACGTAGGAATAGGATGTGATATCCTAGCGAGGAACCTTCCCCTCCCTTCCCGTAGGTAGGCGAACTACGTTGACTCTGATTTCTCGTTCCAGACGGGAATACGCAGGCATAAAGTGCGATACTTTGCCGAGTCATTTTATTTTCTTTTAACCTCAGACCTGTAGAATAGGTAGAATAACAATCCGTACCAGAAAACAAGCGTGGATCCCGTCGAGTACGACGGACGTGAGGGGTGCTAATACCTTCCCCTTGCGTAACCGACTCCCGAATCCAGGATTTGGTTGCGATGACCATTCCTTTCCCGTCTTTGCGGTAGGTTTACTTCGAGCGTTTCCTTTCCCTCTGTTGGGATAAATAACGCACGGTGGCGACTCTTCTGTTCAGCCGGCGCCGATTTTCGCAGTAGCGACAGCTGGCGACTCTGCTGGGGACTCCAACGGTTCCTTATGCGAGTCAATCTTAGCGCTTGTTTTCCCGTCGAGGATTTTGTATGGATTTACTTTTTCTGTATTTTACATTCAGCATTATTTTACTATTATTATTGTTGTGGGTATGAGGGGGTTCTATGATTGAGAGATAAGCCGGACCTGGGCTTGAGTGCACCTAGAATTAAAGTGGAAATTAGTGGGCGCGTGCATGCTTTGCGTGTACTAGTGTCTCATGAAATCCACGCTCGGACGAGGTTCTTCTGGTTGACTTCTTTTTCAACCCTTTGGGTTGAGGGGGTTGTTGGTTAGTTGGATTGTCGACTCCGGGGACCGATCATTTGGAAGTTGGCTAAGTGAGGCCTCTTCAGGACATGATGATGCCACACCTTCTGGGTATCGTATCATCCGTCTTGAAAGTCTGTGACACCAATGACCGCATAGGATGCCATACCTTGTGTCAGTTATTAGGACACCTACTTGTGAGAGGGGTTGGGGCATGCAGGTAACTCGACTTCCAGATTACCGGTTTTCTTGATTGAGATTCAGTGGTGTGATATTTGAGGACAGTGTTATTAGGTCTGTCAGAAACCAGGTTGGAGCATTGTGGATGATCTTGAGCAGTTTGTGGGTCTATTTTAAGGCCAGTGTTGTGGATTGGATTTCTCAGCCAGGGGCACTCGATCCCTTGTTGCATTTCTTGCATATTGCATTATTTGCATCATCATGTGCATATCATTAACGTGTGTCTGTGCTGCAGGTGCATTTGCATACTTCCCGATTCTAGTGCTCCGGACTTCTATCTGTTATTATGAGTACTTTGAGGAAGACTGTTGCGTATAAGTTTCCTACCCCTGATGTGACTTCTCTGTTGGGTCTGATTTCCCTAGCTGACGATAATGTGAGGAGAAGTTTTAGAAAGAGTTATGGGAAGCTACTGAATTTGGTTTGCAGACCAACTACACATGAGCTGAATGGGTTATACACATTGATGCAGTTATACGATCCCTCCTTGAGGTGTTTTATGTTCCAGGACTTCATTTTGGCTCCGACCATGGAGGAGTACGCTGAGATTCTAGGATTGCCGGTTCAGAACAAAGTGCCTTTCATTCACTGCGATGCTAAGCCTAAGCTGGAAGACTTAGTTGTTCCCCTGCATATGGATCTTGCAGAGCTGTTGGTGACTTCCTGGCATGGAATTTCTGGGTTCTCTCTCAAGTTTTTGGTTGGCAAAGCTCAAGAATATGCCAAAAGTGGCTGCTGGATTGTGTTTAACGTTGTTCTTGCCTTGTGCATCTATGGGATTATACTGTTCCCTAATCTGCCTGAGTTCGTTGATTTGGATGCATTCCACTTGTTTGCTGCAGGCAACCCGGTGCCTACATTGATTGGAGATTTCTACCATTCCTTACATTATAAGAATGAAAACAGAAGGGGGAAAAATGTCCATTGTTGTGTGCCTTTGCTGAACATGTGGTTTGAGAGCCATCTTCCCAAGAAGGGTCCTTTTGTCGAGTCTGCACATACAGCTGAATGGTCTGAGCGTCTAATGGGGCTTTCTTCAGAAGACATTATCTGGTTCGACAGAGATTTATTGGGGTCAGAGATTATCTTCAGTTGCGCCGGGTTTCCCAACGTTTCTTTGATTGGAAGGAAGGGATGTATTAATTACAACCCATCTTTGTTGGTTCGACAGTTTGGGTATGCCTTGAAGAGTCCGCCGAAGAAAGAAGAAATACAGGAATCTCTGTATTTCACTGGTGAACTGAGTGGGGAAGTATTAGCCAAGCTTCATCACGCTTGGAATCATATCTGCAGAAGAGGGAAACCATTGCTAGGCAAGAATGATTGCCAAGCCTATATGCCTTACAAGGTGTGGATTCAGGAGAGGGTAAGACAGGTGCAGATGCCTTTTCCAGCAGTATCACGTCCTGTTCCCATTCCAGCGGAGGAACCAACTACCGTAGCCATTGAGGTCTATGAGCGGGTTGTGAAAGAAAAAGAAGACTTGATAAATATCAATGAAGAGTTAGAGAAGGAATTGGCTCAGATGCGGAGTGAGAAAAACAAAGTTGTGTACTCCTTCCAACAGCAGACTGAGTTAGTAAACAGGCTAGGTGCTGAACTGACAGAAGAGAAAAAGAAGCGTGAACGCCTGGGAAAAGAATTCAGAAGTGTTGCACCCTAAAATTTGCTCAACCTACTTCATTTGGTTTATGTTTCAATTGCATTGTCATTTGCATAAAAAGTCATGTACATAGTCTAATCATTTGCATAGCATAGCATAACAAGTCATCTGACAAGGGATCAAGTGCTATTTTTCATCTCAAGGAATGTATTCAAGAGGCTCTTATCAAGATTCAAGCCTATTCAAATCACCAAGAAAGAAATTGAAGCTTTGGGAAGTTTAAAGGCCAAGCAGTGGGTTTCTCTCCTATCTTGAGGGTATGTGAAGATCACCAGAGAAGTTATGGGTTATGAATTGGGGGCATGGAAGACCTAGAGGGTCCTTTTGAAATTAAGACAAGTCATTGGCATGGTTACAAGAGCTACAGTTGAAGACAGTCAACTAGGGTTTCATCTGGGTCAACCCTAAGTCAAGTGCTTGATTGAAGGGCATCAAGGCCTATTTGAAGGATGTGGGATTCATCATTTGATATGTGGATATGGATGTGGTGTTGTGCCAAGGAGAAATCAAAAGAAATCAAGAAGAAGAGAAGTTTCTAAATTAGGGTTTCTGTGTAAAATCCCCTGATTTAGGGCAAACTTCCAAGCAAGATAATTCAAAATTCAAGTCTCAAATGGATCTTTGGCCAACATTAAACTTGTAGAGCATATCAATACCTTTAATTTGAGTGGTGGAACTCCTCAAGGAGATTTATAGAACTCAAGTTATGGTTCTTACAAGTTACAGGTCATCTGAGGACACTGAAATTTATCTGTGAAAGTTACTTGACTTCCAAGCAACTTTTACCCCACAAGGAATATTCAAATGGATTTTTGGTGAACATGAAAGTTGTTCCTCATGATCTTAGCTTTCTATAAAGGTATGGTATGCCTCAATCTGATTTGTGGAGCTCTACTTATGATCTTGACAAGCCAAGGGCATTTTGGTCATTTGGAGGTTATAAGTCATTTCAAGCATAAGGCCATATCTCCTACTTCCAAGCTTCAAATGGAAAAATCTTCAACATCAAAGTTGCTTAGAATGATGTTTTAAGGCTAGTAGGGTGGTCATGAGATGTTGAAAAGGCTCATATCAAAAAGTGATAAAAATGGCCTAAAAATGAGGCATAAGTTAATTCAAGTGAAGTTGAAAATCATAAATCCCAAGTTACAAGTCCAAACCATGTCATGCAATAGGTCATTTTGACTCCAAATGACATTCTAAGAACAATGGTTCAGCCACAATTTTGATTTGAGTCTTGCATCATAGGGTTGCTTTGTAATTTGATTACTTGCATAATGGGGTACCAAACCAAAACAAGGAAAAGCTTGCTAAACAAGGAAAATGTGCATTGTAACTGATCCAAAATATCATATGGGGACAAATTCAAGTTGGTTACAAGGATTATGAGGCATTTGGCATGAGATATCATATAAGGAGAAATGAAAATGCAAATTACCATATCATGAAATCTTCAAGTTCTTTCTAGATGATTCTAAGAGGTTCTAGACTCTTCTAAACCTCTCTATATATTGTTTCTAACTTGCATTGGTGAAGGGTTGGTGTTGATTGTGGTAGAGAATAGTGATTGAAATCATAAAGCTCCATTTGCAAATTGCATCCAAACTCCATTTTCTTCTTCATTGCAATCCAATTTTTCTTCACAAATCATCTCCATAAACATTGATGAGTATGTTCATACTAGTTTGAGACTCCATTGATGAAGATTTGAAAGCATTCACATTGAATTTGCAAGAAAGCAAATTACATTGGATCTTGAAGCACAAGCAATTCCAGCCATTTCCTTTGCAAACAGAGGAAAATTCATCATCTAGGGATCATACTTGAGGAGTTACAAGGCTTGATTTGGAGAGTTTCAGCATCTACCATATCCAAAAGCAAGGTATGCAAAACCACTTCTACACCCTATTCTAGGCATGGCTAGGGTTAATTATTAGTGTGAAACCATTAGAGACAATTAGGTGGTTCATTTTGATGAGTTTGGGACTGATTGGAGAGGTTTCATCCATGGACACGAATTCTTGAGGGAGTTAGAATGAATGATATATTGAGTTTTAATGCTAGATTAATGGCTGGTCTTGATGAGTATAGCATGAGGATCATTTTTGTATAAAGAATGTTGAGTTTGGTTGAGGTTGAAAACTGATGAAATTGTGAGTTCATGGAGTTCCCCCGTTCGGTTTGGATGATAGAGGTTGTTTTAATGGAAACCAATGGCATGGTTGTGTTCTACGTGAAAAATAGGTCAAGATAGGGTTTTATTTTGTTGAAATTGATGCTGAAATGAAGGCGCACGATAGGATGGAAGTTCCATGCATGGGATGTGTGTTCATGGCTTTTCTGAAACCCTAACCATCTCAATGAAGAAGACGAAGTGGTAGCCGTCAGATCACACGTTTGAAGGTTGACTGAAGAAGCCATCTAACGGCTGAGATTCGAACGAAATGTTGGAGGGAATCCAGCAGCGTCAAACGCTGCGTTTCACTTAGCGTACCAGTCTGGGCTTTGAGTGATGTTTCTATCCAAACCCCCCTTTTAGGCCCAATCATGTTTTACACTAGATATCCATGCTATTCGCACCGCGTTTTTATCTTTTTTTTTTCTTTTCATTTTATTTCGTTTTTCTGAATCATAGCTGGGCCCAGGCGCGTTTCTAACGCCACCCCCTTATCTGGGCCCATCATCAAATGAACTGAATTCTATTACTTGTCACACCCCATGCATTCATAAATCATTTTAATTTGCTCCAAATTTTATCAAACTTTAAAAATTCATATAAAATTGAAAAATGAATATTTTTTAATGGGACTTTTTTTTCCCACTTTCCATTTTTTGTCAAGAAAAATATAAAATCATAAAATTGCCATTTTATTTCATTTTTATATTTTTTTGCATATTTTTCATTTAATTGCTTTTTTTTAATTCTTTTAGTTGATACCTTAATTTGTAGATTTTAGTTTAGGTAGTTACCTTTAGATTTTTAAGCCAATCTTTTTAGGGTAGTTAGATGTATGTTTTAGGTTCCCCCTGAATTAATTACATATTTTTGTGACCATTTTTAGGATAGTTTTGATTAGGAAATTCTAGGTTGTATAAAATTAGGTTAAACCACAACTTAGGTGCATTAAAACAATTTCTTTTGGGTTTTTTAGAGTGAATTAGGTTATGGGGAATATATGGGTATTAAGGATAGGTTTAGTAGATCCCCTAGAAATAATATTAGAATTTTCCCTACTATATTAATATTTTTAGTATATTTTGCAATTGTATGCTTGTTTGGTGTGCCCTTTTGGGGTTTATTTTGTTTGTATGGGCTTATTGGGCTTGCTTGGGGTGTGGGCTTGGTTTGAAGATCTTGATGATGAATCCTAATGAAGACAAAGAGTTGAAGGCCAAGTTCGAAGTTGATGAAGATGCTAGGCTTGCTTGAAGATTGATTGAAGATCATAGGACCTAGGAGCTAGGTAGAGCTTTAGAATAGAAAATTTCTTCACAAATATGGATGGCTTCTGTTGCCTCCATTCTTCTCTATGATTCAAAGTCTCTCTTTGATACTCACCTCCTTCCTTTGGAAGGATTAGTGATAGTATCTAGGAGATAGAACTTTTGAGAGAAACAGTCTGTATTTTGTTAACAGTCTGTATGCCACCTTTGGTGGTTAACTGATTGTTTAACATCCCAAATCATCTTGTGAACTATTACTCATCTAGGAGAGATTGCTTTGAAGAAACTTTGAAGATTGAAGATGAAGTCCCTTGCCTTGAAGACTGATAGAAGAAGGAGCTTGTGCTGTTTAGAGCTGCTGGTGCTGTGTAGAGCTGGTGATGTATTGTTTGAGTTTCTTGACTGTATTGTTTGATGATTTTCCCTTGAAGATTGAGGTGAAGCTGCTTCACTTCACTCATTGTTTTCTAGGTTCGAGGTTGAGTGGGACTCCCTTGCCTCGCTTGTATTGCTGCATTCATGCATTTTACTGCTTTACTGTATATATGCTGTTTCTTTTCCGTTTATTCCCTTAGGATTTCTGTTTCTCTCTGCGCAAGAGAGAAATATGACAGACATTTGGTTCTCACCCATGCATGACAACATTAGGGTAGATTGTGATTCCCTTTTCAACCATAGGTTTTAGAGTTGTTGTTTCTCTTCTTTCCCAAAAACAATCAGAAAAATACAATAAAAGGATAAACATCAATAAAAGACAGTTCTTGCGTAAAAGACTGTAAACCAATCAAAAACGTCATTTTTGTCCGCTTGGACGCGTAATCAGGAGAAAACCTTTTTAGAAGGAATAAAAACAATCAAGACAGACTTGTGTCTTACGTGGCCCGAACTACATTTGCTCTGATCTTTCATGTCGTATGAAAGTACGTAGGTATAGGATGCGATATCCTAGCGAGCAACCTTCCCCTCCTTTCCAGTAGGCAGGCGAACTACGTTGACTCTGATTTCTCGTTCCAGACGGGAATACGTAGGCATAAAGTGCGATACTTTGCTGAGTCATTTTATTTTCTTTTAACCCCAGACCTGTAGAATAGACAGAATAACGATCCGTACCAGAAAACAAGCGTGGATCCCGTCGAGTACGACGGACGTGAGGGGTGCTAATACCTTCCCCTTGCGTAACCGACTCCCGAATCCAGGATTTGGTTGCGATGACCATTCCTTTCCCGTCTTTGCGGTAGGTTTACTTCGAGCGTTTCCTTTCCCCCCTTTGGGATAAATTACGCACGGTGGCGACTCTTCTGTTCAGCCGGCGCCGATTTTCGCAGTAGCGACAGCTGGCGACTCTGCTGGGGACTCCAACGGTTCCCTATGCGAGTCAATCCTAACGCTTGTTTTCCCGTCGAGGATTTTGTATGGATTTACTTTTTCTGTCATTTACTTTCAGCATTATATTATTGTTATTATTGTTGTATTGGGGTTGTGACGGGTGTTCTGTGATTGAGAGATAAGCCGGACCTGGGCTTGAGTGCATCTAGAATTAGAGTGGAAATTAGTGGGCGCGTGCTTGCTTTGCAGGTACTAGTGTCTCATGAAATCCACGCTCGGACGAGGTTCTTCTGGTTGACTTCTTTTTCAACCCTTTGGGTTGAGGGGGTTGTTGGTTAGTTGGATTGTCGACTCCGGGGACCGATCATTTGGAAGTTGGCTAAGTGAGGCCTCTTCAGGATTTGATGATGCCACTCCTTCTGGGAATCATATCATCAGTCTTGAAAGTCTGTGACGCCAACGACCGCATAGGATGCCATACCTTGTGTCAGTTATTAGGACACCTACCTGTGAGAGGGGTTGGGAATGAAGGTAACTTGACCTCCAGAATACCGGTTATCTTGATTGAGATTCAGATGGTATTATTGGGGTCTGTCAGAGACCAAGTTGGAGTTATGTTACTGGATCCAGTAGAGACTTGATTGGAGTTATGTATTGGGTCTGTCTAAGACCAGGGTTGAGGAATTTTGGATGATCTGATTGAGACTCATGATGCGGTTTGGGCTTCTCAGCCAGGGCACTTGGGTCCCTTGTTGCATTTTATTTGCATTGCATTGTTTGCATAACCATTATCATTGTATTTCATTAACGCGTGTCTGTGCTGCAGGTGCATTTGCATATTCCCTGATTCTAGTGTCCGGACTTCTGATTATTGGTCATGGCTGGTTTGAGAAGGACAGTGGCATACAAGTTGCCTACTCCCGATGTTTCTTCGCTACTTGGTTTGATATCTCTAGCTGATGATGAGGTGAAGAGAATCTTCAGGAAGAGTTATGGGAAACTACTCAGGCTGGTCTATAAACCATCCATGCATGAGCGCGACAGATTGTACGCACTGATGCAGTTCTATGATCCCCCGCTGAGGTGTTTTACTTTCCCTGATTTCATTCTGGCTCCGACCATGGAAGAATATGCTGAGATCTTGAAGTTGACTATTCAGAACAAGGTGCCCTTCATTCATATAGGTGTTGAGCCCAAACTGGAGGACTTGGCTGCTGCTTTGCACTTAGACCCCTCAGAACTGCTGTTAACCTCGTGGAATGGAGTTTCTGGTTTTTCTCTCAAGTTCTTAGTTGGGAAAGCACAAGAGTACTCCAAGAGTGGTTGTTGGGTTGTGTTTAATGCCATCCTTGCTTTGTGTATCTACGGCATTGTGTTGTTCCCTAATATGCCTGACTTCGTTGATTTGGATGCATTCTATATCTTTGCTTCAGGCAATCCTGTGCCCACCCTGATTGGAGACTTCTATCACTCACTGCATTATAAGAATGAAAAGATGAGGGGCAAGAACGTCTCTTGTTGTGTGGCTTTGCTATGTATGTGGTTTGAGAGCCATCTGCCCAAGAAGGGTATCTTTGCTGAATCTGCAGATACGGTGGATTGGTCTGAGCATTTGATGGGACTTTCTTCAGAAGATGTTGTCTGGTTCGACAGAGATTTATTGGGATCTGAGATTATCTATAGCTGCGCCGGATATCCTAATGTTCCTCTGATTGGGAGGAAAGGGTGCATTA
The DNA here is from genome assembly GCA_963859935.3 of Lathyrus sativus. NCBI lineage: Eukaryota > Viridiplantae > Streptophyta > Magnoliopsida > Fabales > Fabaceae > Lathyrus > Lathyrus sativus. Next base: position 301,252,791 of record OZ012736.1, on the reverse strand, counting down.
ATTACAATCCCTCATTGTTGATCAGGCAATTCGGTTATGCTCTGAAAAGCCCGCCAAAGGAAGAAGAAATACAGGAATCTCTGTATTTCACCGGTGACTTGAGTGGAGAATTATTGGCCAAGCTTCAGCACGCTTGGAATCATATCTGCAGAAGAGGGAAACCGTTGCTAGGCAAGAATGATTGTCAGGCCTATATGCCATACAAGGTGTGGATCCAGGAGAGGGTAAGACAGGTACAGATGCCTTTTCCAGCAGTCTCGTGTCCTGTTCCCATTCCAGTGGAGGAACCTACTACTGTGGCCGTTGAGGTCTATGAGCGGGTCATGAAAGAAAAAGAGGACTTGATAAAGATCAATGAAGAGTTAGAAAAAGAACTGGCTCAGCTGCGTAGTGAGAAGAACAAGGCTGTGTATTCTTTCCAACAGCAGACTGAGTTAGTAAACAGGCTAGGGGCTGAACTGACCGAAGAGAAAAAGAAGCGTGAACGCCTGGGGAAAGAATTCAGAAGCTCTCATGATATGTTAGAGTCCAAGAAGAAGGCACTCGGTGCCGCCCACCGGGAAATCTCTTCTTGCAACAAAACGTGGAATGCTACGCTAACCAACAACAAAAAGAGGGAAGACAAATTGAAGCAGCAAATTTCTGAACTCGAAGATCAGTTGAAGGCTAGCAACAAAAAGTATGAAGAGGAGATGATGGCAAGATATAGTCTTCAGAACTCATTAAACAAGGCCCTCGAGGGCAAGAAAGAAGCTGTGTCTCAGAAACGGAAGCTAGAGGATCGCTTCGGAGAAGGGGCACGGGAGGAATCTGTTGGTGATTTACGACGTGTGCTCAAGCGAAGAGATCTACTTGTTGGGGGTTTGCTTACCCGACCAAGTCATCCAGAGACTAAGAAGTTATTAGAGGAGTACCATGCGCATGGGCGCACTTGACTATTTCATGTATTAATGTGTATGCTTTATTTGCATTGTGCTGACCATCACCAGGATTGTTGGTTGAGGTCATGCCTTCTTATTGTACATTCATTGATATTGTATTCTTGACTTGATGGGTTTCTCTGCAATATATGAGGTGTTTTCTATGATTCGGCTCCGAACTTCGTATTGTTGTCACTGTCACCACACTGACACACTCGCACTAGAATTGGGGAGTGACATTCCCTAATGCACAGACACATATTGCATTGCATTCACATTCATATTGCATTACAGGTGATTATTGAACTGTATCTCATTTCCTGCACCGTACAGGTCTTTTCAGGATTGAAAGTCAACGCCCGCACCGATACTCTACTCGTACCAATTGCAGAAGAGTTATGGATCAGATGCAGAATGAAATGCAGGACATGCGTGAGAAGCTGGCGCTATTCATGCAGACAATGGAGACCATTATGAAAGGCCAGGAGAACTTGCAAGCTTTGGTGCAGCCTTTGCTGATGAGAAATGTTGGGCATGGAAATGAGGACCATAATTCTGTGCGGGTTGACACCATTCACGGGGATGGTACTCCTACACCGGTAGCTCCACCCGTGGCGAGCATACCTGCTGTCAATGTGAACAACGGCGTTGCCGCTGGGAACGGTAATGCAGGAATCGGTAACGAGACTGTCGTCAACAACGTTGGGTTCGGAGATGTCAATCTGGGTGGTGATAATATGGGAGGTAATGGCTTCGGCAACAACGGATTTGGCTTTAATGACCAGGGGTTTGATCATGCTGGGAAGTACGGCTTCAACGCTCAGGGCTTCAGACAGGATGGATTTGGTAATACCATTCAGGGTTATGGCGGATTCGGTAATGGGAATGGTGCTGGAATAATGTCTTTTGGACCTGCCGGAGTCGCTCCAGGGTATGGTAACAGGGGGCGGGGCCCTGTAATGAATCAGACTAGATTTGGCCGTAACAACGGGTATGATTGATACGGGAATGGGAACGGTAATTGGCTAGAAGATCAGCAAGAAGATGCTTTCTCTGGTGGAGGTTTTGAAGGTCCTATAGATGACTCTCAGAGAATCAAGATGCTCGAGGAGCAGATGAAAGGGGTTGTGAATCAAAGTGTTGTTGGTTTAGATATGACCACAATGGGTCTGGTGCCTGGCCTGAGGGTACCGCTAAAGTTTAAGGCTCCCACATTCGACAAATATAAGGGGGATACCTGTCCAAAGGTGCATGTGCGATCATACTATAGAAGGATGTCGGCTTATTCAAACGATGAGAGGATGCTGATGCATTTCTTTCAAGACAGCTTGTCTGGTCCGTCCCTTGAGTGGTATATGGGGTTGGAGCCAACTCAGATAAAAACTTGGAAGCAGCTGGCTGAAGCGTTTGTGGCTCATTATAAGTACAATAGTGACTTGGCACCCAACCGGGTCCAATTACAGGGGTTGTCCCAGAAGAAAGACGAGAGCTTCAAAGAATACGCGCAGAGGTGGCGCAACATGGCTGCACGAGTTCATCCCCCTTTGGATGACAAAGAAATGAATGATATGTTCATAGGAACATTTACTGGTATGTTTTATGATAAGCTGTTTCATACTTCCTTGGGCATTTTCTCGGACCTAATCTTGATGGGTGAGAAAATTGAAAGCAATATTAAACTGGGGAGATTCCAAGCTGAGGAATCTACTTCAGCTGGCAGTAACAGAAGGGCTTTCGGTGGTCGCCGTCAAGGTGATGCAAGTGCAGTATTCGGGGGCCGAGGCCGAGGCCGGGGCAGAGGGCAGAACCAGTACAATCATCCGCAACAGGTGGCAAGTGTCACAATTCCATTTCATCAACAACCAATACCACTACAGCAGATACCACCACAGCAACAGCAGCCACAACAAGGGGCACATCCTGCCCAGCGCAGAATTCAGGGGGGCAAACCAAGGAGGGTATTTGAAACGCCTCCTTCAACGTATGCAGAATTGCTACAGACGTTACTGGGTTTGAACTTGGTGGAAAAGAGGACTATGGCGCCAATAACAGGCACTCCTCTGTACGGCTTTGACGCGAACAAGCACTGTGAATTCCACACCGGGGCTCCTGGCCACGACATAGAGAATTGCCACGCGTTCAAGCATGTGGTACAGGATCTGTTGGATAGCAAGGCCATCAATTTTGGACAAGCAGGTCCGAACATAGTACAGCAGCCCATGCCCAACCATGGGGCAAATGCTATTTTAACTAAGGAGGGTTTGAACTTGATCATGAATGTTGATGACCTAAAGACACCGTTGTGTGAGATAAAGAGCAGATTATTGAAAGGAGGTGTGTATCCGGGCTGCGATGAGTTTTGCCTAGAGTGTTGGACCCGAGCTGGGGGTTGTGCTGAATTGAAGAAGGGTATTCAAACCTTGATAGATGGAGGCACATTACAATTCGACAAAATGGCAGTTGAGGAACCTGCAGAGTTATCAGCGGATGAGCAAAGTGATGTAGCTACCGTGACAATTCCCCGAAAAACAATAACTATAACAGCGCCAGCCAGGCGACCGCCGATCACTATCACCAAGGCAGGACCAATCCCTTATGAGAGCACTAAGGCAGTACCCTGGACCTATGGGTTGGAAGTATACTGTGATGGTGTGAAAATTGATGTTAGTAAACATCCAGTTGAGGTTGTAGACAATGTCGTCGATACCGGAGGGATGACGAGAAGTGGGAGAATTTTTATATCGCCTGAGGTAGAGGCTGAACGGTTGGCGAAAGGAAAAGGAAAAATGAGTGAGGATGTCCCTGTGCAGAGGAACGAAAAAGAAAAGTCATTGAAGGATGTAGAAGAGTTTATGCGCCTTATTCGTAAGAGTGATTATAAGATTGTTGAGCACCTTCAACAGACGCCATCGAAGATATCCATACTGTCGTTGCTATTGTGTTCCGAAGCTCATAGGAATGCATTGTTGAAAGTTCTGGATACGTCATTCGTACCCCAAGATGTTTCTGTGAATCAGTTGGAGGGGGTGTTGGCGCACGTGAACGCAGGCCATGGCTTGGGATTTACGGACTTTGATTTGACCCCGAGGGGGAGAGAGCATAACATAGCGTTGCACGTCTCAGTTGAGTGTAGGGGCTCAGTCATGTCCCACGTACTGGTAGATACCGGATCTTCTTTGAACGTGCTGCCAAAGAAAGCAATGATGAAATTGGACATCAGGGGAATCATTTGTACGCCTAGTGACTTGGTGGTCAGGGCATTTGATGGTACACGAAGGACAGTCTTTGGATCTATAACGTTACCTCTGCAGGTGGGGCCGGAGATTTTCGAAACTAAATTTTACATTATGGACATCCAGCCAGCATACAGCTGTCTTCTCGGACGACCCTGGATCCATGGTGCTGGGGCAGTCACATCTACCCTACACCAAAAGCTGAAGTACATGGTAGGGGACAGTGTAGTCACAGTCTGTGGAGAAGAAGATATATTGGTCAGCCACCTGTCATCATTCAAGTATGTAGAAGTCGACGACGAGATTCATGAAACACCCTGTCAAGCCTTTGAAGGGTTGCGCATCAAAGACAAAGGTCCAGGGCCGAGTAAAGCGTCAGAGGTGGCTGTCTCGTCATACAAGGAGGCTCAGGCTCTAGTGAAGACTGGTGAGACAAAAGGCTGGGGCAAGGTTCTGGATATCCCCGTGAAGATGGACAAATTTGGGCTGGGATATCAACCATCGTCATCAATGCCTGTTGCTAGGGCACCTCGTTTCAAAGGACCGATAACAATCACGGCTAGTGGAGTGTATCACGAGGCCATCCACGCTGTTTCCGATTCCGAAGAAGGAGACAGTGACTGCGACATGGACGCCTGGATTCAGCCGAGCGTGCCAGGACAAGGATTATGCAATTGGTCTATTCAGGAGATTGTTCCTGTGACTACCAAACAGTAATACTTTGTTTTCTTAATTGTTGAACAATCCGATGTCTTACCCGGGGCATCGTGATTTTGCTTAGGGCCGTGCTGTTATGTACATTGCATTGTTTAATCATTAAATAAAAGGCGTTTTTTCATGTACAAATATTGCGATCTCTGTTTTTCCTGTTTTTGTGTTTTACAATAAAATGGCAACGTGGTTATTCGCTTTATACATATTTTGAAGCATTTAACCATTCCTTTTGCAGGATAATATTTTCAGATGACATCATTGAACCGCCTATGACTCATTTCAACTTTGAGCACCCGGTATTTCAGGCCGAAGAAGAGATTGTTGAAGATGGCGACGTTCCCGAAGAATTGTCTTGGTTGGTAAAGCAAGAAGAACGAATCATTCTGCCTCATGAGGAGGTCATTGAAACTGTTAACCTGGGGTCGGAAGGGGTTGAAAGGAACATCCGTATAGGAGCCGCGCTGCAGAGCGACGTCAAGCGAAGACTGGTTGAAATGCTCAGAGAGTACAGTGATGTGTTCGCTTGGTCGTATGAAGACATGCCTGGGTTGGATACGGATATGGTTGTGCACCGTCTGCCGTTAAAAGAAGAATGCCCGCCGGTTAAGCAGAAGCTTCACAGAACTAGACCTGATATGGCAGTGAAAATCAAGGAGGAGGTTCAAAAGCAGTGGGATGCTGGTTTCCTAGCTGTTACAAAATATCCCTCACGGGTCGCTAATATTGTACCAGTGCCAAAGAAAGATGGTAAAGTGAGAATGTGCGTAGATTACCGTGATTTGAACAAAGCGAGCCCGAAAGATGATTTTCTGCTTCCTCACATCGATGTGCTGGTTGACAACACTGCTCAATTCTCCGTATTCTCCTTCATGGATGGCTTCTCGGGCTACAATCAGATTAAAATGGCGCCAAAAGACATGGAGAAGACTACCTTCATCACACCTTGGGGAACATTTTGTTACAAAGTGATGCCCTTCGGATTAAAGAATGTTGGGGCAATGTATTAGCGTGCAATGACGACTCTCTTTCATGACATGATGCATAAGGAGATCGAGGTTTATGTCGATGATATGATTGCCAAATCCCACACGGAGGAAGAACATTTGGTGAATCTGCTGAAGCTATTCAAGAGGCTTAGGAAGTTCAGGCTGAGACTGAACCCTAACAAGTGCACCTTCGGGGTGAGATCGGGTAAACTGCTGGGGTTTATCGTGAGCGAAAAAGGAATAGAGGTTGATCCTGCAAAAATAAAAGCAATACAAGAGATGTCGACGCCTAAAACAGAAAAAGAGGTGCGCGGGTTTTTAGGGAGGTTGAACTACATCGCGCGGTTCATATCTCACCTAACGGCTACGTGTGAGCCGTTATTCAAGCTGTTGAAAAAAGACCAGGTTGTAACATGGAATGAAAATTGTCAAAAGGCGTTCGATAAAATAAAACAGTATTTGCAAGAGCCTCCTATTTTGATACCTCCAGTGGTAGGGAGACCCTTGATTATGTATTTGACAGTTCTTGAGGGAAGTATGGGTTGTGTTCTCGGTCAACATGACGAGACAGGACGAAAAGAGCATGCGATATACTACTTGAGTAAGAAGTTTACTGAATGTGAATCTCGATATTCAATGCTCGAAAAAACTTGTTGCGCATTAGCCTGGGCCGCCAAGCGTTTGAGGCAATACATGCTGAACCACACAACCATGATCATCTCGAAGATGGATCCTATCAAATATGTATTTGAAAAGCAGGCATTATCGGGGAGAATTGCCCGTTGGCAGATGGTTTTGACCGAATACGACATCCAGTATGTCTCACAGAAGGCTATACAGGGGAGTGTATTATCTGAGTACTTGGCAGAGCATCCTATTGAGGACTACCAATCGATGAGGTTTGATTTTCCTGACGAGGATATTATGTACCTAAAGATGAAATATTGTGAAGAACCGTTGCCGGACGAAGGACCAGAATTGGGTTCTAAATGGAAGTTGATTTTTGACGGAGCTGTAAACTCCTATGGTAGCGGAATAGGGGCAATCATCACTACTCCACATGGGTCACACATCCCATTTACCGCCCGATTGACCTTTCCGGTTACCAATAACGAAGCTGAATACGAAGCTTGCATCATGGGGCTTGAAGAGGCCATTGATTTGCGAATCAAAAATCTGGATGTATATGGAGACTCAGCTCTGGTGGTGAATCAAATAAAAGGAGAATGGGAGACACGTCCGCCTAACTTGATACCGTACATGAATTACGCGAGGAGATTGTTGCCCTTCTTTGACAAGGTTGAGTTGCATCATGTACCGCGAGCAGAGAATCAGATGGCTGACGCCCTGGCCACATTGTCTTCCATGTATAAAGTCAATTTCTTGAATGAGGCTCCCAGAATTGTTATCTCTCGGCTTGACAGACCTGCCTTCGTATTTGCCATTGACGAAGCATCTGATGACAAGCCCTGGTATTTTGATATCCATAATTTCCTGAAAAACAAAGAGTATCCGGCTGGGGCATCCAGTCACGATCAGAAGATTCTCAGGAGATTGGCGGGTAATTTCTATCTGAATCCAGACGGTGTCCTATACAAGAGAAATCACGACTTGGTGCTACTACGTTGTGTAGACTTGAAAGAGGCGAAGTTGCTCATGGAGGAAATACATGAGGGTACATTTGGTACGCATGTTGGTGGGCACGCTATGACGAGAAAGTTGTTGCGGGCAGGTTATTATTGGCTAACTATGGAAACTGATTGTTTCAAGTTTGCGAAGAGGTGTCATAAGTGCCAGATCTATGCAGATAAGATCCATGTGCCTCCGAGTCCTCTGAACGTGATGTCGTCACCGTGGCCATTCTCAATGTGGGGAATCGACATGATTGGAAAGATCGAGCCGACGGCATCTAACGGACACCGGTTCATTTTGGTAGCAATCGATTATTTTACCAAATGGGTGGAAGCGGCATCCTATGCAAATGTGACCAAGCAGGTGGTAGCCAGGTTTATCAAGCGAGATATCATTTGCAGATATGGAATCCCCGAGCGGATAATTACCGACAACGGTTCGAACTTAAATAACAAAATGATGAAGGAGCCGTGTCAGAGTTTTAAGATCGAGCATCATAACTCTTCTCCTTATCGACCCAAGATGAATGGCGCTGTTGAAGCAGCCAATAAGAACATAAAGAAGATTGTTCAGAAGATGGTGGTGACCTATAAGGACTGGCATGAGATGCTACCTTTTGCTTTGCACGGTTATCGTACGACGGTACGCACATCAACCGGGGCAACCCCGTTCTCGTTGGTATACGGAATGGAAGCAGTGTTACCACTGGAAGTTGAGATTCCTTCCCCGAGGGTATTACGAGATGTCCAACTAGACGAGGCAGAATGGGTGAAAGACAGGTTGAACCAGCTGAGTTTAATGGATGAGAAGAGGTTAGCTTCTCTAGAATATGGTCGGTTGTACCAGAGCCGAATGAAGAAAGCATATGATAAAAAGATACACCTTCAGAGCTTTCAGACGGGCGATCTTGTGCTAAAGAGGATTCTCCCGCCGCAGGCAGATCACAGGGGCAAGTGGACCCCCAACTACGAAGGGCCATACGTTGTCAGAAAAGTCTTCTCCGGAGGAACTTTGTTGTTGTCCACCATGGACGGTGAGGACTTTACGTCGCCTGTGAATTCGGACGCAGTTAAAAAAATACTTTGCTTGAAATTGACCCGCTGGACAGAAAAAAGAGAGTCCAGGCAAAAATGGGGCATCCTGGCGAACCAAAAACAGAATGAAAGGTTCGGGCAAAAATTAGGGATAAAACTAAAAAAAAATGTACACCCGCGAAGTTGAAAACCTACACTGGGTGGCTTCGGCAAAAAAGGGTATCCCGGTGAGCTAAAAACCCGCAAAGGGCGGTTCACGCAAAAGTTAGGGATTTGAAAAGCAAATGACTGCGGTCCGAATTTGATATTACGGTGCACTTTGGTGCGGGAGAATATACCTGAGGGGTCGATTATGAGATACAATCTCTTCGGAAGTGTGAATACCGGGAAAGCACTAGAGTCAGGCGAGTCATAGGAGGATCAGCTCATGATGTTCGTCTGCATCCCGTTGCCGACATGTGTGCAAATTTGATTTGTCATTATATTTATGCTTCTTGTGCATACTTGTATGTTTGTTGTGCGTAGCTTCCTCTTTTCAGGAGTTACATCCCATGTACAAAACTCTGCCCATTTAGGGGCCCAATCAATAAAACATGTTATTCAGTATTTGATGCTTGTTCTTTACTGTTTTGTACATGTCAAACGCCAATGTTTAATAAAACTAGCAAGTGTATAACATCGCTGGCTCTTGCCAATAATTGCTAAAACTTTGAATTGACTGAAAATGATGCCACTAACGCTAACCTGAATAGATTTGGTTGCATAGACTTGTCTTGTCTCGTTTGTGGTGTTGCAGGGTTCTTGACCATACAAAGTGGACGATCCGAAGATTGCGGTACTAACTGGAACACCCCCTTCTATACCCCAAATAAATGCATATAAAACACTTAAGCATATACAGATTCATCAGAGTAAAAGTTTTAGAGTAAGGTATAAAAGAAGAATGTCACAACTTGACCAATAAAACACTTTAACATTTTACTCCATAAAATATGTAACATTTTCGTAGTTTTAGAAATCACATTTCAACATTTAATTTAAATGCACATAAGTCATCCAGATTAATACATCATATCAGTTAGATTACAAAACCACATCAGCTGATACATCGCAATGTATCACAAAAGAATGACTATACTAGTCTAACTACCCGGTGTTACATATCAGAGCAGCAGACTCAAAAGAATGAAGACTAACTTCACAAAAGGACTCCAGCATCCTAATCTGCAATGCCTCATAGAGCATTATAAAACAGCAGAAGGGTGAGAATATAACCATAATAATCAAAGCATGAGATTATATATATATAGGTAGTCATATAACACATATTCACATTTCTCACCACACTTCATCCTCATAATCATAATTATATCGTATTCACATATATCAACATTATGAACATTCACAAGCACATCCCTTCATGCTCAGTTCCACAATCATCCACAAGCACATTTATACAACAACAATAATATGCAATGTGACTCAACATATCCAATGCAACTCATGCAATGCGGTACCGACATTAGTTATCTTTTTTCGGTTTTCACTCTAAACCGGGTCCACCCTTCTAGACCGATAACTTGTTATCATTTTTCGGTTTTTACTTTAAACCGGGTCCACCCTTCTAGACCGATAACAACCAAGCCCGTCCCCTAGGCTTCAAACCCACCCTTCTAGGTTTGGGACAAGCCACTAGTTTCCACGAAACTAACAGACATTGCCTCTTGACTGAATGATGCATGTACAATCAACCAATCACAATAAATGCACTTAAGACCGTTCCCGCGTCTTAATCCCATGCATTCGAATAATTCACCCCTTCGAGAATTTCATCATGATTGCACATACAACATATATCAACATTTATCAATGTATTCATTTCACACATCATCATATTCAACAACAATGCACACATATCACATATGTTCCCATGCATTCACACAACAATCGCATACATATATGCACTCATAATTCATTAGACGATACACATACATTCCTCATTGTATTCCCATGTATCTCTAATTATCACAACAATCAAGGTATTCACATCGCAATACCAATCATACAATTATAAGTTATGCACACATATTCAAAATGTTCTCATGCATACTCATTACATAATTGTATACACATCGAGCATTCGCAAATTCATTAAATAATACACACATAATCACCTATTATGTTCACATGTATTTATACTTGATGCAATTAACCTTTGAATCATAATTCTAGGATTCACGCCCGTAGGCTACCCACAACACACATCATCACAATAGATCATATCTATATCATATCATAGAGGTATTAACCTATGTGAAGCAACCAAACCATCTCCACATGAACAACACAGCAAAAGAAAAATGCTGTCACATTCGCCTTCATTCGCCTGGCGAACCCTCGCAGCGAACCTTCGCCTGGCCTTCGCCTGGCGAACCCATCAGAGAACACTCGCTAGGCTTCGCCTGGCGAGACTTCCCAGCGAGCCCAAGTCAGTAGCTACTGACTTCATTCGCCACCATTCGCCAGCACCTTCGCTGGGCGAACCTTCGCTATCCAACTTCGCCTGGCGAACCCACCAGCGAAGTCCACTGGGACTTAAATATAATTATTCGCCAACATTCGCTAGGCTTCGCCTGGCGAAGCTTCGCCTTCGCTCGCCTGGCGAGAGCCAGCGAACCTGCGCAGAACAGAACCCTATTCTGTTCCACCTCCACCATCCACCATCATCCAACTTCTCACACAACAAAATCAGTACAAACAGCATCAACACATGTTACCCGACTATTCTACGGCATTATTGCTCAGTTTCAACCGATTAAATCATCAATCTACCGATTATTCCAACTTTTGCCCTAATTGGAAAGTGATGAAAACTCTACCAAAACCCCAACCCAACATACATAACATCATACAATGATCAAATAGAAACATTTCTCACCCTTACCTCGATTAATCGGAGCTTTGATGTTGGTTCTTGATGATTTCCACTTTTCCTCTTCTTCTCCCCTCTTTCTCTCCTTTCTTCCTCTTTCCTCTTTCTTTCCAAATGTTTTCTATCTTTCTTTTCTTTTCTTTCTCTCTTATATAATTCCTTTATTTTCCTTCCTTCAAATTTCCTTCTCAATTCTCTATTAATCCCAATTAATAAAAATTAATTTCCAACATTAATAAAATCCCACTAAATAAATTAATTACTACAATTAATTATTTAATGAAATTTGGGCTGTTACACTAACCAGAAGCTCGTGACGGAAAGGCTTGATCATTACGCAAAGTGAATCCCCATGCAGGTCGCGCTTCTGAGATGACAGTGTCCCTTACCAAAGAAGGATCAAATTCCCTAGCTAGTCGTAGCTTATCCGAGGGACATTCTCCAGCAAAGTCGTTTACCCTCAGCAGAATTGACGATTCCAAGATCGAAGGCTGTATTCAGACAGTGTGGTGTCCCCCAAAAGGATTCCCCATCCCGAGAAGAGTGGTTTAGCCTCAGAAGATTAATATTTCCAACTTGTGAGCTGTACCCAGACAGTCTACTCTTCCCAGTAGAGATTCCCTTCCCAGTAGGGTTATTTATTCTCCCTCAGCGGAGACAGTTGATTTTCCCCAAGAGAGTCGTTTCGTCCTCAGAGGAGTTCTCTCTTTTTCAACAAGTGTTTTCTTTCCTCCCAGTGAAAATCGAAGGTTTAAACTCTTCCCGACAGAGTTAGTTGTGTGTCCTGGCATTTATTTTGCCGGAATACCGTGTGATACCCGTTCACTCCCCAGCAAAAAGTCCAATTTTCATTGGCACAGGTAAGCTGTCCCGGACAGAAGTCCAATCATGATTGGCGCATTCAGTTATTCCTCAACGAAGTTGGCTTCACTCTTCCAGCATTTATCTTGCTGGAATAATTCTGTGACGCCTGGTTATCCCCAACAGAGTGGGCGTTGTCTTCAGCATTTATTTTGTTGAAGCGGTTTTCTGTATCCCAGCAGTTCGAACCTGCATTTGCATTGGCATATAGTGTCATATTGGCATCCACCAAATAAAAAAAAACGCATAGCATTTCCATGTCGAATGGAGCATTACGCCATTGTCAAACATATGCATTTTGAAACATAAGCCAGGTGTTGTTACCAAACATTCAAGATCTCGGCGTGAGACATGTAATGATAATGTCTGTTGTGGCATTATTCCAAACAGAGTTGCTTGTTTAAGTTTCTCCTACCCCTCCAGTGGAGTATTTCTTCAAGATTGTTGTTATAACAATATCAAAAGATTTCGTGAATCGATTTTTGGAAGTTGCCTGGCAGTGTGGATTCAGAAGATCCCCAGTAGAGTCCTTCTCAGATTTGCTGCCATGTCAGCACTGAAAATTGGAAGACTAGACTCATATTGTGTTACCCATATGATTGATAGAGCTAGCTGCCGCAAAGATAGGCAGAAAAGCTGTATCAGAGTTTTTTCCCGCAGTGGTGGCGGAGTTATTTTCCCGCAGTGGTGGCGGAGTTATTTCCCGCAGTGGTGGCAGAGTTATTTCCTGCAGTGGTGGCGGAGTTATTTCCCGTAGTGGTGACTGAGTTATTTCCCGCAGTGGTGGCGGAGTTATTTCCCGTAGTGGTGACAGAGTTATTTTCCCGCAGTGGTGGCGGAGTTATTTCCCGTAGTGGTGACGGAGTTATTTTCCCGCAGTGGTGGCGGAGTTATTTTCCCGCAGTGGTGGCGGAGTTATTTTTCCCGCAGTGGTGGCGGAGTTATTTCCCATAGTGGTGACGAAGTTATTTTCCCGCAGTGGTGGCGGAGTTATTTCCTGTAGTGGTGATGGAGTTATTTTCCCGCAGTGGTGGCGGAGTTATTTCCCGTAGTGGTGACAGAGTTATTTTCCCGCAGTGGTGGCGGAGTTATTTCCCGTAGTGGTGACGGAGTTATTTTCCCGCAGTGGTGGCAGAGTTATTTCCCGTAGTGGTGACGGAGTTATTTTCCCGCAGTGGTGGCGGAGTTATTTCCCGCAGTGGTGGTAGAGTTATTTTCCCGTAGTGGTGGCGGAGTTATTTCCCATAGTGGTGACAGAGTTATTTCCCGTAGTGGTGACGGAGTTATTTTCCCGCAGTGGTGGCAGAGTTATTTCCCGTAGTGGTGACGGTGTTATTTCCCTGTAGTGGTGACAGAGGTATTACCCGTAGCGATGGCGGTGTTATTTTTCTGTAGCAATGGCAGATTATTTCCCGTAGCGATGGCGGTGTTATTTTCCCAGATTATTTCCCGTAGTGATGGCGGAGTGATTTCCCGTAGTGATGGCGGGGTTATGTTTTGTTGACAGAAGTACTTCCCCAGTGAAGTCGTCCAGGTTATTCATGTATTGACAAGATGGTGTTGAAATCAGATTTGTAGATAGTGTTCCCCAAGTAGTGGTGCAATTTATTTCGCAATCTATTTTTGCAGTTGGCAAATTTCCGGGTTCTTAGTATTCAACCGTCTCGTACCTCGATTGTCTGAAGGCTCCGGGCGTTTCACCCAGTCGGGTCCAAGCCGTTTGAATAGGGGCAGCTGTTGCACCTTAAAATTTGCTCAACCTACTTCATTTGGTTTATGTTTCAATTGCATTGTCATTTGCATAAAAAGTCATGTACATAGTCTAATCATTTGCATAGCATAGCATAACAAGTCATATGACAAGGGATCAAGTGCTATTTTTCATCTCAAGGAATGTATTCAAGAGGCTCTTATCAAGATTCAAGCCTATTCGAATCACCAAGAAAGAAATTGAAGCTTTGGGAAGTTTAAAGGCCAAGCAGTGGGTTTCTCTCCTATCTTGAGGGTATGTGAAGATCATCAGAGAAGTTATGGGTTATGAATTGGGGGCATGGAAGACCTAGAGGGTCCTTTTGAAAGTAAGACAAGTCATTGGCATGGTTACAAGAGCTACAGTTGAAGACAGTCAACTAGGGTTTCATCTGGGTCAACCCTGGGTCAACCCTAAGTCAAGTGCTTGATTGAAGGGCATCAAGGCCTATTTGAAGGATGTGGGATTCATCATTTGATATATGGATATGGATGTGGTGTTGTGCCAAGGAGAAATCAAAAGAAATCAAGAAGAAGAGAAGTTTCTAAATTAGGGTTTCTGTGTAAAATCCCCTAATTTAGGGCAAACTTCCAAGCCAGATAATTAAAAATTCAAGTCTCAAATGGATCTTTGGCCAACATGAAACTTGTAGAGAATCTCAAGACCTTTAATTTGAGTGGTGGAACTCCTCAAGGAGATTTATAGAACTCAAGTTATGGTTCTTACAAGTTACAAGTCATCTGAGGACACTGAAATTTATCTGTGAAAGTTACTTGACTTCTAAGCAACTTTTACCCCATAAGGAATGTTCAAATGGATTTTTGGTGAACATGAAAGTTGTTACTCATGATCTTAGCTTTCTATAAAGGTATGGTATACCTCAATCTGATTTGTGGAGCTGTACTTATGATCTTGACAAGCCAAGGGCATTTTGGTCATTTAGAGGTTATAAGTCATTTCAAGCATGAGGCCATATCTCCTACTTCCAAGCTTCAAATGGAAAAATATTCAACATCAAAGTTGCTTAGAATGATGTTTTAAGACTAGTAGGGTGGTCATGAGATGTTGAAAAGGCTCATATCAAAAAGTGATAAAAATGGCCTAAAAATGAGGCATAAGTTAATTCAAGTGAAGTTGAAAATCATAAATCCCAAGTTACAAGTCCAAACCATGTCATGCAATAGGTCATTTTGACTCCAAATGACATTCTAAGAACAATGGTTCAGCCACAAGTTTTATTTGAGGCTTGCATCATAGGGTTGCTTTGTAATTTGATTACTTGCATAATGGGGTACCAAACCAAAACAAGGAAAAGTTTGTTAAACAAGGAAAATGTGCATTGTAACTGATCCAAAATATCATATGGGGACAAATTCAAGTTGGTTACAAGGATTATGAGGTATTTGGCATGAGATATCATATAAGGAGAAATGAAAATGCAAATTACCATATCATGAAATCTTCAAGTTCTTTCTAGATGATTCTAAGAGGTTCTAGACTCTTCTAAACCTCTCTATATATTGTTTCTAACTTGCATTGGTGAAGGGTTGGTGTTGATTGTGGTAGAGAATAGTGATTGAAATCATAAAGCTCCATTTGCAAATTGCATCCAAACTCCATTTTCTTCTTCATTGCAATCCAATTTTTCTTCACAAATCATCTCCATAAACATTGTTGAGTATGTTCATACTAGTTTGAGACTCCATTGATGAAGATTTGAAAGCATTCATATTGAATTTGCAAGAAAGCAAATTACATTGGATCTTGAAGCACAAGCAATTCCAGCCATTTCCTTTGCAAACAGAGGAAAATTCATCATCTAGGGATCATACTTGAGGAGTTACAAGGCTTGATTTGGAGAGTTTCAGCATCTACCATATCCAAGAGCAAGGTATGCAAAACCACTTCTACACCCTATTCTAGGCATGGCTAGGGTTAATTATTAGTGTGAAACCATTAGAGACAATTAGGTGGTTCATTTTGATGAGTTTGGGACTGATTGTAGAGGTTTCATCCATGGACACGAATTCTTGAGGGAGTTAGAATGAATGATATATTGAGTTTTAATGCTAGATTAATGGCTGGTCTTGATGAGTATAGCATGAGGATCATTTTTGTATAAAGAATGTTGAGTTTGGTTGAGGTTGAAAACTGATGAAATTGTGAGTTCATGGAGTTCCCCCGTTCGGTTTGGATGATAGAGGTTGTTTTAATGGAAACCAATGGCATGGTTGTGTTCTACGTGAAAAATAGGTCAAGATAGGGTTTTATTTTGTTGAAATTGATGCTGAAATGAAGGCGCACGATAGGATGGAAGTTCCATGCATGGGATGTGTGTTCATGGCTTTTCTGAAACCCTAACCATCTCAATGAAGAAGACGAAGTGGTAGCCGTCAGATCACACGTTTGAAGGTTGACTGAAGAAGCCATCTAACGGCTGAGATTCGAACGAAATGTTGGAGGGAAGCCAGCAGCGTCAAACGCTGCGTTTCACTTAGCGTACCAGTCTGGGCTTTGAGTGATGTTTCTATCCAAACCCCCCTTTTAGGCCCAATCATGTTTTACACTAGATATCCATGCTATTCGCACCACGTTTTTATCTTTTTTTTCTTTTCATTTTATTTCGTTTTTCTGAATCATAGCTGGGCCCAGGCGCGTTTCTAACGCCACCCCCTTATCTGGGCCCATCATCAAATGAACTGAATTCTATTACTTGTCACACCCCATGCATTCATAAATCATTTTAATTTGCTCCAAATTTTATCAAACTTTAAAAATTCATATAAAATTGAAAAATGAATATTTTTTAATGGGACTTTTTTTTCCCACTTTCCATTTTTTGTCAAGAAAAATATAAAATCATAAAATTGCCATTTTATTTCATTTTTATATTTTTTTGCATATTTTTCATTTAATTGCTTTTTTTTTTAATTCTTTTAGTTGATACCTTAATTTGTAGATTTTAGTTTAGGTAGTTCCCTTTAGATTTTTAAGCCAATCTTTTTAGGGTAGTTAGATGTATGTTTTAGGTTCCCCCTGAATTAATTACATATTTTTGTGACCATTTTTAGGATAGTTTTGATTAGGAAATTCTAGGTTGTATAAAATTAGGTTAAACCACAACTTAGGTGCATTAAAACAATTTCTTTTGGGTTTTTTAGAGTGAATTTGGTTATGGGGAATATATGGGTATTAAGGGTAGGTTTATTAGATCCCCTAGAAATAATATTAGAATTTTCCCTACTATATTAATATTTTTAGTATATTTTGCAATTGTATGCTTGTTTGGTGTGCCCTTTTGGGGTTTATTTTGTGTGTATGGGCTTATTGGGCTTGCTTGGGGTGTGGGCTTGGTTTGAAGATCTTGATGATGAAGCCTAATGAAGACAAAGAGTTGAAGGCCAAGTTCGAAGTTGATGAAGATGCTAGGTTTGCTTGAAGATTGATTGAAGATCATAGGACCTAGGAGCTAGGTAGAGCTTTAGAATAGAAAATTTCTTCACAAATATGGATGGCTTCTGTTGCCTCCATTCTTCTATATGATTCAAAGTCTCTCTTTGATACTCACCTCCTTCCTTTGGAAGGATTAGTGACAGTATCTAGGAGATAGAACTTTTGAGAGAAACAGTCTGTATTTTGTTAACAGTCTGTATGCCACCTTTGGTGGTTAACTGATTGTTTAACATCCCAAATCATCTTGTGAACTATTACTCATCTAGGAAAGCTTGCTTTGAAGAAACTTTGAAGATTGAAGATGAAGTCCCTTGCCTTGAAGACTGATAGAAGAAGGAGCTTGTGCTGTTTAGAGCTGCTGGTGCTGTGTAGAGCTGGTGATGTATTGTTTGAGTTTCTTGACTATATTGTTTGATGATTTTCCCTTGGAGATTGAGGTGAAGCTGCTTCACTTCACTCATTGTTTTCTAGGTTCGAGGTTGAGTGAGACTCCCTTGCCTCGCTTGTATTGCTGCATTCATGCATTTTACAGCTTTATTGTATATATGTTGTTTCTTTTCCGTTTATTCCCTTAGGATCTCTGTTTCTCTCTGCGCAAGAGAGAAATTTGACAGACATTAGGTTCTCACCCATGCATGACAACATTAGGGTAGATTTTGATTCCCTTTTCAACCATAGGATTTAGAGTTGCTGTTTCTCTTCTTTCCCAAAAACAATCAGAAAAATACAATAAAAGGATAAACATCAATAAAAGACAGTTCTTGCATAAAAGACTGTAAACCAATCAAAAACGTCATTTTTGTCCGCTTGGACGCGTAATCAGGAGAAAACCTTTTTAGAAGGAATAAAAACAATCAAGACAGACTTGTGTCGTACGTGGCCCGAACTACGTTTGCTCTGATCTTTCATGTCGTATGAAAGTATGTAGGCATAGGATGCGATATCCTAGCGAGCAACCTTCCCCTCCTTTCCAGTAGGTAGGCGAACTACGTTGACTCTGATTTCTCGTTCCGGGAATACGTAGGCATAAAGTGCGATACTTTGCCGAGTCATTTTATTTTCTTTTAACCCCAGACCTGTAGAATAGACAGAATAACGATTCGTACCAGAAAACAAGCGTGGATCCCGTCGAGTACGACGGACGTGAGGGGTGCTAATACCTTCCCCTTGCGTAACCGACTCCCGAGTCCAGGATTTGGTTGCGATGACCATTCCTTTCCCGTCTTTGCGGTAGGTTTACTTTGAGCGTTTCCTTTCCCCCCTTTGGGATAAATAACGCACGGTGGCGACTCTTCTGTTCAGCCGGCGCCGATTTTCGCAGTAGCGACAAGAAGCTCTCATGATATGTTAGAGTCCAAGAAGAAGTCACTCGATGCCGCCTACCGGGAAATCTCTTCGTGCAACAAAACGTGGAATGCTACGCTAACCAACAACAAAAAGAGAGAAGACAAATTGGAGCAGCAAATTTCTGAACTCGAAGATCAATTGAGGGCTAGCAAGAGAAAGTATGAAGAGGAGGTTATGGCAAGATATAGTCTTCATAACTCATTGAACAAAGCCATCGAGTGCAAGAAGGAGGCTGTGTCTCAGAAACGGAAGTTAGAGGATCGCTTCAGAGAAGGGGCACGGGAGGAATCTGCTGGTGATTTATGACGTGTTCTCAAGCGAAGAGATCTACTTGTCGAGGGTTTGCTTACTCAACCAAATCATCCCGAGACTAAGAGGTTATTAGAGGAGTACCAGGCGTATGGTTGCACTTGACTATTTCATGTATTGATGTGTATGCTTTATTTGCATTGTGCTGGCCATCACCAGGATTGTTGGTTGAGGTCATGCCTTCTTATTGTACGCTCATTGATATTGTATTCCTGACTTGATGGGATTCTCTGCAATGTATGAGATGTTTTCTATGATTAGGTTCCAAACTTCTTATTGCTGTCACTGTCACCACACTGACACATTAGCACTAGAATTGGGGAGTGATATTCCCTAATGCACGGACACATGTTGCATTTGCATACACATTCATATTGCATTACAAGTGATTATTGAACTGTATCTCATTTCCTGCATTCTCCAGGTTTTTCCAGGATTGAAAGTCAACATCCTCACCGATACTCTACTCGTACCAACTGCAAAAGAGTTATGGACCAGGTGCAGAGCGAGATGCAGGACATGCGTGAGAAGCTGGCGCTGTTCATGCAGACGATGGAGACAATTGTGAAAGGGCAGGAAAACTTGCAAACTCTGGTGCAACCATTGCTAGCGAGAAATGTCGGGAATGGACACGAAGACCACAATTCTGTACGTGTTGACACCATTCATGGGGATGGTACTCCTACACCGGTAGCTCCACCTGTGGCGAATATACTTGCTGTGAATATGAACAATGGCGCTGGCGCCGGGAACGGTAATACAGGAATCAGTAATGAGACTGTCATTAACAACGTTGGATTCGGAGATGCCAATCTGGGCGGTGATAATATTGGAGGTAATGGCTTCGGTAACAACGGATTTGGCTATAACGACCAGGGGTTTGAATATGTTAACCAGGATGGGAAGTTTGGCTTCAACGCTCCGGGTTTCGGACATGATGGATTTGGTAATGCCAATCAGGGCTATGGTGGATTCGGTAATGGAAATGGTGCTGGAATGATGCCTTTTGGACCTGTCGGGGTCGTTCAAGGGTATGGTAACAGGGGACGGGGCCCTGTGATGAATCAGACTAGATTTGGTCGTAATAATGGGTATGATGGATACGGAAATGAGAATGGTAATTGGATAGAAGACCAACAAGAAGATGCTTTCTCTGGTAGAGGTTTTGAAGGTCCTGTAGACAACACTCAGCGAATCAAGATGCTCGAGGAGCAGATGAAAGGTGTTGTGAATCAAAGTGATGTTGGTTTAGATATGACCACAATGGGTTTGGTGCCTGGCCTGAGGGTACCGCTGAAGTTTAAAGCTCCCACATTTGACAAATATAAGGGAGATACTTGTCTGAAGGTGCATGTGCGGTCATACTATAGAAGGATGTCGGCTTATTCGAACGATGAAAGAATGCTGATACATTTCTTTCAAGACAGCTTGTCTGGTCCTTCCCTTGAATGGTACATGGGATTGGAGCCTGCTCAGATAAAGACTTGGAAACAACTGGCTGAAGCGTTTGTGGCTCATTATAAGTACAATAGTGACCTGGCACCGAACAGGTTCCAGCTACAGGGGCTGTCGCAGAAGAAAGATGAGAGTTTCAAAGAATATGCGCAGAGATGGCGCGACATGGCTGCAAGGGTTCATCCTCCTTTGGTTGAGAAGGAGATGAATGATATGTTCATAGGAACGTTCACCGGTATGTTTTATGATAAGTTGTTTCCCGCTTCTTTGGGCAGTTTCTCGGATCTAATCTTGATGGGCGAGAAGGTTGAAAGTAATATTAAAATGGGGAGATTCCAAGCTGAGGAATCTACTTCAGTTGGCAGTAACAGAAGAGATTTTGGTGGTCGCCGTCAAGGTGACACAAGTGCAGTATTCGAGGGTCGAGGCCGAGGTCGGGGCAGAGGACAGAATCAGTACAATCATCCGCAACAGGTGGCAAGCCTCACCATTCCATTTCATCAACAACCAATACCACTACAGCAGATACCACCACAGCAGCAGCAACAACAACAGCAGCAGAGGCCAAATCAGGGACAGAGGAGATTTCCTAACACGAGGCCGAAAAGAGTATTTGATGTACCTCCTTATACGTATGCAGAGTTACTCCAAACATTACTGGGTTTGAATTTGGTGGAAAAGAGGACTATGGCGCCAATGACGGGCACTCCTCTGTTTGGTTTTGATACGAATAAGCACTGCGAGTTCCACTCTGGGGCTCCTTGCCATGACATAGAGACTTGCCACGCGTTCAAGCATGTGGTGCAAGATCTGTTGGATAGCAAGGCCATAAATTTTGGACAAGCAGGTCCGAACATAGTACAACAGCCCATGCCCAACCATGGGGCAAATGCTATTTTGACTGAGGAGGGTTTGAACTTGATCATGAATGTTGATGAACTAAAAACGCCGTTGTGTGAAATAAAGAGCAGGTCATTGAAAGGAGGTGTGTATCCGGGCTGCGATGAATTTTGTCTAGAATGTTGGACCCAAGCTGGGGGCTGTGCTAAATTGAAGAAGGGTATTTAGACCTTGATAGATGAAGGCACGTTGCAATTCGACAGAACGACAGTTGAGAAACCTGCAGAAGTATTAGCTGATGAGCAAAGTGATGTCGCTACGGTGACAATTCCCCGAAAAACGATAACTATAACGGTGCCAGCCAGACGACCGACGATCACTATCACCAAGGCAGGGCCAACACCTTATGAGAGCACTAAGGCAGTACCCTGGACTTATGGGCTGGAAGCGTATTGTGATGGGGTGAAAATCGATATCAGTAAACAGCCAGCTGGGGTTGTGGACAATGTCGTCGGGACTGGAGGGATGACAAGGAGCGGGAGAATTTTTATATCGCCTGAGGTAGAGGCTGAACGATTGGCAAAAGGTAAAGGAAAAATGAATGAGGATGTTCCGGTGCAGAGGAATGAAAAAGAAACGTCACTGAAAGATGTAGAAGAGTTTATGCGTCTTATCCGTAAGAGTGACTATAAGATTGTTGAGCACCTTCAACAGACGCCGTCGAAGATATCCATATTGTCGCTGTTATTGTGTTCCGAAGCCCATAGGAATGCATTATTGAAAATTCTGGACACGTCGTTTGTACCCCAAGATGTTTCTGTGAATCAGTTGGAGGGGGTGATGGCGCACGTGAATGCAGGCCATAGTTTGGGGTTTACGGATTTTGATTTGACCCCGAGGGGAAGAGAGCAAAACATGGCGTTGCACGTCTCAGTTGAATGCAGGAGCACAGTCATGTCCCACGTGCTGGTAGATACCGGGTCTTCCTTGAACGTGCTGCCAAAGAAAGCAATGATGAAATTGGACATCAGGGGGATCGTTTGTACGCCTAGTGACTTGGTGGTCAGGGCATTCGATGGTACACGGAGGTCAGTCTTTGGATCCATAACTTTGCCTCTGCAGGTGGGGCCGGAGATTTTTGAAACAGAATTCTATATTATGGACATCCAGCCAGCATACAACTGTCTTCTCGGACGACCATGGATCCATGGTGCTGGGGCAGTCACATCTACCTTGCACCAAAAGCTGAAATACATGGTAGGGGACAGTGTGGTCACAGTTTGCAGAGAGGAGGATATACTGGTCAGCCATTTATCGTCATTCAAGTAAGTAGAAGTCGACGGCGAGATTCATGAGACACCCTGTCAAGCCTTTGAAGGGTTGCGCATTAAAGACAAAGTTCCAGGGCCGAGTAAGGCATCAGAGGTGGCAGTATCGTCATACAAAGAGGCTCAGGCTCTGGTGAAGACTGGTGAGACCAAGGGCTGGGGCAAGGTTCTGGATATCCCCGTGAAGATGGACATATTTGGGCTAGGGTATCAACCTTCATCATCAACGCCTGCTGCAGGGGCACCCCGTTTCAAAGGACCAATAACAATCACGGCTAGTGGAGTATATCACGAGACCATCAACGCTGTTTCAGATTCCGAAGAAGGAGACAGTGACTGCGACATGGACGCCTGGATTCAGCCGAGCGTGCCAGGACAAGGGCTTTGCAACCGGTCTATTCAGGAGACTGTTCCTGTGACCACCAAACAGTAATACTTTGTTTTCTTAATTGTTGAACAATCCGGTGTCCTACCCGGGGCATCGTGATTTTGCTTAGGATCATTCTGTTATGTACGTTGCACTGTTTAATCGTTCAAAAGGCGTTTTTCATGTACAAATATTGTGATCTCTGTTTTTCCTGTTTTTATTTTTTACAATAAAATGGCAACGTGGTTATTCGCTTTGAATGTATTTTGAAGCATTTAACCATTTCCTTTGCAGGATTACTATTTTAGATGACATCTATGAACCGCCTATGACTCATTTCGACTTTGAGCACCCGGTATTTCAGACCGAAGAAGAGATTGTTGCTGATGGCGACGTTCCAGAAGAGTTGTCCTGGTTGGTAAAACAAGAAGAACGAATCATTCTGCCTCATGAGGAGGTCATTGAGATCGTCAATCTGGGGTCGGAAGGGGTTGAAAGGAACATCCGTATAGGGGCCGCGCTGCAGAGCGACGTCAAGCGAAGATTGGTTGAAATGCTCAAAGAGTACAGTGATATTTTTGCTTGGTCGTATGAGGATATGCCTGGGCTGGATACGGATATGGTTGTGCACCGTCTGCCGCTAAAAGAAGAATTCCCGCCGGTTAAGCAGAAGCTTCGAAGAACTAGACCGGACATGGCTGTGAAGATTAAGGAGGAGGTTCAAAAGCAGTGGGATGATGGTTTCCTAGCTGTTACGAAATATCCCTCATGGGTCGCTAATATTGTGCCAGTGCCAAAAAAGGACGGTAAAGTGAGAATGTGCGTAGATTACCGTGATCTGAATAAGGCGAGCTCGAAAGATGACTTTCCACTTCCTCACATCGATGTGCTGGTTGACAATACCGCTCAATTCTCTGTATTCTCCTTCATGGATGGCTTCTCGGGCTACAATCAGATTAGAATGGCGCCAGAAGACATGGAGAAGACTACCTTCATTACGCCTTGGGGAACATTTTGCTACAAAGTGATGCCCTTCGGATTGAAGAATGCTGGGGCAACGTATCAGCGTGCAATGACGACTCTCTTTCATGACATGATGCATAAAGAGATTGATGTTTATGTCGATGATATGATTGCCAAATCCCAGACGGAGGAAGAACATTTGGTGAATCTGCTGAAATTATTCAAAAGGATTAGGAAGTTCAGGTTGAGACTGAACCCTAACAAATGCACCTTCGGGGTGAGATCGGGTAAACTGCTAGGGTTTATCGTGAGTGAAAAGGGAATAGAGGTTGATCCTGCAAAAATAAAAGCCATACAAGAAATGCCGACGCCTAAAACAGAAAAAGAGGTGCGCGGGTTTTTAGGGAGGTTGAACTACATCGCTCGGTTCATATCTCACCTAACAGCCACGTGTGAGCCGTTATTCAAGATGTTGAAAAAAGACCAGGCTGTAACATGGAATGAGAATTGTCAAAAGGCGTTCGATAAAATAAAACAGTATTTGCAGGAGCCTCCTATTTTGATACCTCCAGTGGCAGGGAGACCCTTAATTATGTATTTGACGGTTCTTGAGGGGAGTATGGGTTGTGTTCTCGGTCAACATGACGAGATAGGGCGTAAAGAGCATGCGATATACTACCTGAGTAAGAATTTTACTGACTGTGAATCTCGATACTCAATGCTCGAAAAAACTTGTTGTGCGCTAGCCTGGGCCGCCAAGCGTTTGAGGCAGTACATGCTGAATCATACAACCATGCTCATCTCGAAGATGGATCCTATCAAATACGTATTTGAAAAGCAGGCACTATCGGGGAGAATTGCCTGTTGGCAGATGGTTTTGACCGAATATGACATCCAGTATGTCTCACAGAAGGCTATAAAGGGGAGCGTGTTATCGGAATATCTTGCTGAGCAGCCTATTGAGGATTACCAATCGATGAGGTTTGATTTTCCTGACGAGGATATCATGTACCTGAAGATGAAAGATTGGGAAGAGCCGTCGCCGGATGAAGGGCCAAAGACAGATTCCAAGTGGCAGCTGATATTTGACGGAGCTGTGAATTCCTATGGTAGTGGAATAGGGGCAATCATCACTACCCCACATGGGTCGCACATCCCATTTACTGCTCGATTGACCTTTCCGGTTACCAATAACGAAGCCGAATACGAAGCTTGCATCATGGGGCTTGAAGAAGCCATTGATTTGCGAATCAAAAATCTGGATGTATACGGAGACTCAGCCCTGGTGGTGAATCAAATAAAAGGAGAATGGGAGACACGTCAGCCCAACTTGATACCGTACATGAATTACGCGAGGAGATTGTTGCCTTTCTTTGACAAGGTTGAATTGCATCATGTGTCGCGAGCAGAAAATCAAATGGCTGACGCCCTGGCGACATTGTCTTCAATGTATAAGGTTAACTTCTGGAATGAGGCTCCCAGAATTTTTATCTCTCGGCTCGATAGACCCGCCTTCGTATTTGCCATTGACGAAGCATCTGATGATAAACCCTGGTATTTTGATATCCAGAATTTCCTGAAGAATAAGGAGTATCCGGCTGAGGCGTCCAGTCACGATCAGAAGACTCTCAGGAGATTGGCTGGTAATTTCTATCTGAATTCGGACGGCGTCCTATATAAAAGGAATCATGACTTGGTGCTGCTACGTTGTGTAGACGAGAAAGAGGCGAAGTTGCTTATGGAGGAAATACACGAGGGTACATTCGGTACACACGCCGGTGGGCATGCTATGACGAGAAAGCTGCTGCGAGCAGGTTATTACTGGCTAACTATGGAAACTGACTGTTTCAAGTTTGCGAAGAGGTGTCATAAATGCCAGATTTATGCGGATAAGATCCATGTGCCTCCGAGTCCTCTGAACGTGATGTCATCACCGTGGCCGTTCTCGATGTGGGGAATTGATATGATTGGAAAGATTGAGCTGACGGCATCTAACGGACACCGTTTCATTTTGGTAGCAATTGATTATTCTACCGAGTGGGTGGAAGCGGCATCATATGCAAATGTGACCAAGCAGGTGGTAGCCAGGTTTATCAAACGAGATATCATTTGCAGATATGGAATCCCCGAGCGGATTATTACCGACAACAGTTCGAACTTAAATAACATGATGAAGGAGCTGTGTCAGAGTTTCAAGATCGAACATCACAACTCTTCTCCTTACCGACCCAAGATGAATGGCGCTGTTGAAGCGGCCAATAAGAACATAAAGAAGATTGTTCAGAAGATGGTGGTGACCTATAAGGACTGGCATGAGATGCTACCTTTCGCTTTGCACGGTTATCGTACGACGGTACGCACGTCAACCGGGGCAACCCCATTCTCGTTGGTATACGGAATGGAAGCAGCGTTACCGTTGGAAGTTGAGATTCCTTCCCTGAGGGTATTACAAGATGTCCAACTCAACGAGGCAGAATGGGTGAAAGACAGATTGAACCAGCTGAGTTTAATGGATGAGAAGAGGCTAGCTTCTCTAGCATACGGTCGT
Organism: Lathyrus sativus; assembly: GCA_963859935.3. Lineage (NCBI taxonomy): Eukaryota > Viridiplantae > Streptophyta > Magnoliopsida > Fabales > Fabaceae > Lathyrus > Lathyrus sativus. The sequence continues at coordinate 301,226,119 of OZ012736.1, read as the reverse complement.
TTGTACCAGAGCCGAATGAAGAAAGCGTATGATAAGAAGATACATCCTCGGAGCTTTCAGATGGGCGACCTTGTGCTGAAAAGGATTCTCCCGCCACAGGTTGATCACAGGGGCAAGTGGACCCCCAACTACGAAGGGCCATACGTTGTCAGAAAAGTCTTTTCAGGAGGAGCATTGTTATTGTCCACCATGGATGGTGAAGACTTTACGTCGCCTGTGAATTCGGACGCAGTTAAAAAATACTTTGCTTAAAATTGACCCGCTGGACAAAAAAAGAGAGTCCAGGCAAAAACGGGGCATCCTGGCGAACCTAAAACAGAATAAAAGGTTCGGGCAAAAATTAGGGATAAAATTGAAAAAATGTACACCCGCGAAGTCGAAAACCTACACCGGGCGGCTTCGGCAAAAAAGGGTATCCCGGTGAACTGAAAACCCGCAAAGGGCGGTTCACGCAAAAGTTAGGGATTTAAAAAAGAGAATGACTGCGGTCCGAATTTGATACTACGTTGCACATTGGTGCAGGAGAATATATCTGAGAGTTCGATTATCAGATACAATCTCTTCAGAAGTTTGAATACCGGGAAAGCGCCAGAGTCAGGCGAGTCATAGGAGGATCAGCGCATGATGTTCGTCTGCATCACGTTGCCGACATATGTGCAAATTTGAGTTGTCACTGTATTTATGCTTCCTGTGCATACTTGTCTATTTGTGGTGCGTAACTTCCTCTTTTCAGGAGTTACATCCAGTGTACAAAACTCTGCCCATTCAGGGGCCCAATTAATAAAACATGTTATTCAGTATTTGATGCTTGTTCTTTACTGTTTTGTATGTGAAAAGCGCCAACGTTTAATAAAACTAGCAAGTGCATAACGTTGCTGGCCCTTGCCAATAATTGCTAAAACTTCGAATTGACTGAAAATGATGTCACTAACGCTAACCTGAATAGATTTGGTTGTATAGACTTGTCTTGTCTCGTTTGTGGTGTTGCAGGGTTCTTGACCATACGAAGTGGACGATCAGAAGATTGCAGTCCTAACCAGAGGCTCGTAACGAAAAGACTTGATCGTTATGTGAAGTGAATCCCCATGCAGGTCACACTTCATTCCCTGAAGCTGAGATGGCAATGTTCCCTATTGAAGAAGGATCAAATTCCCCAGCTAGCCGTAGCTTATTCGAAGGACATTCTCTAGCAGGGTCGTTTACCCTCAGCAGAGTTTGGTGATTCCAAGATTGTAGGCTGTATTCAGACAGTGTGGTGTCCCCCAAAGGGATTCCCTATCCCGAGCAGAGTTGTTTAGCCTCAGAAGACTAATATTTCCAAACTTGTGAGCTGTACCCAGACAGTCTACTCTCCCCAGCAGAGATTCCCTTCCCAGTAGGGTCATTTATTCTCCTCAACGGAGTCTGTTTATTTTCCCCAAGAGAGTTGTTTCGTCCCCAGCGGAGTTCTCTCTTTTCAGCAAGTGTTCTCTTTCTTCCCAGTGGAAATCGAAGGTTAAAACTCTTCCCGACAGAGTTGGTTGTGTGTCCTGGCATTTATTTTGCCGGAATACTTTGTGATACCCGTTCACTCCCCAGCAGGGTGATATTTGTCCTCGACGGCCAAAATTGATGAAGCAAGCTTGTTAGAGCTATCCCAGCAGTTCGAGCCTGCATTTGCATCGGCATATAGTGCCATATTTGCATCCACCAAACAAAAAAAATGCGTAGCATTTCCATGTTGTATGGAGCATTAAGCCATTATCAAACATACGCATTTTGAAACATAGATCAGGTTGGTTGACCTTTTGCTTTCAGGTGTGTTTTCTCAATAAGAGTATGGAGCTCTAAAAGCAGATAGTACCAGATAATCGAGGTCTCGTCGGGAGACGTGTGACAACATAGTTCAGTTTATTATTTTCCCCACAGAGTTTCCAATTGAGGCGGTATTGTATTCGGCCAGCGGAATGTTTTCTTTAAGATTTGTTGCTGCGGCAGCGTTTCAGGTTTCCATAAAATTAAAGTTCAGAAGTAGCCACTTGTTATCAAGACGAGTGTTTGACAGTTGTTTTCGGAATATCCCCAGCGGAGTTAGTTACTGCAGCGAATAGGCAAAGAAGCTATATCCGAAAAGATTTTTCTGTGGGATGGGCAGAAGTGTAATTTTCCTGCGTGATGGGCAGAAGTGTAATTTTCCTGTGTGATGGGCAGAAGTGTATTTTCCTGCGTGATGGGCAGAAGTGTATTTTCCTGTGTGATGAGCAGAAGAAGATTTTCCTGTGAGATGGGCAGAAGCGAGTTCCCGTATTGGATAGGCGGATGAAAAGTTCCTGTGATATAGACAGAAGTGTGTTCCCGTATTGGATAGGCGGATGAAGTTTTCTTTTGATGTAAACAGAATAATGTTCCCGTATTGGATAGGCGGATGAAGGGTTCTTGTGATATAGACAGAAGTGTGTTCCCGTATTGGATAGGCGGATGAAGTTTTCTTTTGATGTAAACAGAATAATGTTCCCGTATTGGATAGGCGGATGAAGGGTTCCTGTGATATAGACAGAAGTGTGTTCCCGTATTGGATAGGCGGATGAAGTTTTCTTTCGATGTAAACAGAATAGTGTTCCCATATTGGATAGGCGGATGAAGTGTTACTAAATCGATGCATGTTTCCCGTGAGAGATAGGCAGATGAACTCCTCAGTATCTAGACGGATGATTTCCCCGTAAGGAACATAGTATGTGTCCCATGACAAGACAGAATTGCGTTCTTATATTCGACAGAAGTACTTCTCCCAGTAAAGTCACTAAGTTTATTCCAGTATTGACAAGATAGTGTTGAAATCCGATTTGTAGATAGTGTTCCCCAAGTAGTGGTGCAATTTATTTTGCAATTTATTTTTGCAGTTGGCAAATTTCCGGGTTTTATTGGTATTCAACCGTCTCGTACCTCGATTGTCTGAAGGCTCCGGGCGTTTCACCCAGTCGGGTCCAAGCCGTTTGAATAGGGGCAGCTGTTGCACCCTAAAATTTGACCAACTTATTTTCACCTGATTTTATGTTTCATAGCTTCATCATTTGCATAATAGACCATGTACATAGTTCATTCATTTGCATAGCATAGCATGGGCAAGACATCCAACAAGGGATCAAGTGCCATTCCTATCTCAAGAAGCCTGTCCAAAGTTTTTTTTTCCAAGCCCAAGCCTATTCAAGTCACCAAGAAAGAAGGTGAAGCTTTGAGAAGTTAATAGATCAAGCAGTGGATATATCTCCTATCTTGAGGGTATTTGAAGATCATCAAAGAGGTTATGAGTTATGAATTGAGGCATGGAAAGTGTATAGACATCATGGATGACCTAGAGGGTCATTTTGAGAGTGAGACAAGTCATTGGTATGGTTACAAGAGCTATAGTTGAAGACAGTCAACTAGGGTTTCATCTAGGTCAACCCTAGGTCAAAAGCTTGATTGAAGGGCATCCAGGCCTATTTGAAGGATGTGGGATTCATCATTTGATATGTGGATATAGATGGGGTGTTGTGCCAAGGATAAATCAAAAGAAATCAAGAAGAAGAGAAGTTACTAAATTAGGGTTTCAGTGTAAAATCCCCTGATTTAGGTCAAACTTCCAAGCAAAATAATTCAAAATACAAGCCTCAAGTGGATCTTTGACAAACATGAAACTTGTAGAGAATCTCAAGACCTTTAATTTGAGTGGTGGAAGTCATCAAGGAGATTTATAGAAATCAAGTTATGGTCCTTGCAAGTTACAGGTCATCTGAGGACACTGAAATTTATCTGTGAAAGTTACTTGACTTCCAAGAAACTTTTTCCCCACAAGGAGTTTTCAAATGGATTTTTGGTAAACATGAAAGTTGTTTCTAATGGTCTTATATTTCTAAAAAGGTATGGTATGCCTCATTCTGATTTGTGGAACTCTACTTATGATCTTGACAAGCCAGGGGTATTTTGGGAAAGTAAGATTACAGGTCATTTCAAGCATATGCCCAAAACTCCTACTTCCAAACTTCAAATGAAAAAATGTTCAACATCAAACTTGCTCAAAATGATGTTTTGAGTCTAAGTAAGAGGTCATGATAGTTTGGAAATGCATGGAACTCAAAATGACAAAATTGACCAAACTAATGGTGGAAGTTAAGGCATAAAAGTGACCAAATTTGGAGATTTTTGATCCAAAGGCAAAACAAGGCATGTGATATGTCAATTTGAAGGGAAATCCTATTTTAAGATCATTGGCATCATTAGTTTTTCGGTTTAAGGTCAAATTGAAGGACTTATCTTTGGTTGCTTGTAAAAGAAGATACACTTGCCAAATCAAGCTAGGGTTAATGTGCAAGGCAAGGGAACATTCCAACTCATTCTATTTCTCATTTGGAGAGATTTTCCAACCATATTCAAGTGCTACAACAAGGCAAGCTACAACTGGTTTTTTGAACTTACCATTTCAATTTATCATAGCATGAGATATCCAACTTCTCCTTGGATCATTCCAGCAATCTCTAGAAGCTTCTAATCTCATCTATAAAGCCATTAGAATTGATCAGAATCAGGGTTGGGCTTCATTTGGTGCAAAACACAGAGATTGAACTTCATCTTCTTCCATTACAATTCAGTTTCGATTTCTCCATTTTCTTCACAATCAATGCAATCTTTTGAACCCATTCAATTCCATTATCATTTCTGAGAGTGTACCAATCAAAATCAGAGTGAATCATTGGCTAAATCGTGTTCTTGAGGTTTCACTTTCACCACTGCAATTGAAATTCTGTTACATTGATTCAAGCTGTTTGAGTAAGATCCAGTGCATACAGAAGCAATAATTCAACACACTGAACGATTCTGGAGCAGGACAAGCATTGGATTGAAGCTTTTCATCATCTGTTTTCATCATTTACACAGGTTAGTAAAATTCACACTCTGGCTCGAATTAGGAGTAGTTATCATGAATTCTTAGGTTAGATGATTAGTATGTGGTTAGGTGGTTGTTTCTGGGAAGTTTGGATCAATTTAGTGATGATTGTTAGGTTGACATGATTTCTGTTTCAACCAAGAACATGATGAATATGGAGTTAGAATCTTAGTTCTTTAGTTAGAATTGGTCAGTATGGAATAAGGAAGAGATTGAGCACAATAATTGGAAGAATGGTGATGTTTGAATTTTGGAGCAAATTTAGATTCAGGATCGTGTTTGTAGCTAGGGTTCATACCAATTGATTTTGATACCATAGATGGAACCAGGGAAGAATTCTGAGCATGATAGTGTCGCTACTGCGAAAATCGGCGCCGACTGAGCAGAAGAGTCGCCACCGTGCGTTATTTATCCCAACGGAGGGAAAGGAAACGCTCGAGGTAAACCTACCGCAAAACGGGGAAAGGTATGGTCATCGCAACCAAAACCTGGGTTCGGGAGTCGGTTACGCAAGGGGAAGGTATTAGCACCCCTCACGTCCGTCGTACTCGACGGGATCCACGCTTGTTTTCGGGTATGTATTGTTATTCTATATACTCTACAGGTCAGGGGTTAAAAAGAAAAAAAAATGACTTGGCAAAGTATCGCACTTTATGCCTACGTATTCTCGTCTGGAACGAGAAATCAGAGTCAACGTAGTTTTCCTACCTACGGGAAAGGAGGGGAAGGTTGCTCGCTAGGATATCGCATCCTATGCCTACGTACTTTCATACAGCATGAAAGATCAGAGCAAACGTAGTTCGGGCCACGTACGACACAAGTCTGTCTTGATTGTTTTTTATTCCTTCTGAAAAAGGTTTTCTGATTAACAGTCCAAGCGGACAAAAATGACGTTTTGATGAGTTCACATTCTTTTACGGAAGAAGTGTCTTTTATTGTGTTTGAAATTTTATTGTGCTTTTCTGTTTGTTTTGAGAGAGAAGAGACAGAACTCTAACCTATGGTTGCGAAGGGAATCAAACTAACCTACTGTTATCATGCATGGGTTAAGACCTAATGTCTATCATGCTCCTCTCTTGCGCAGAGAGAAACAGAGATCCTAAGGGATAAACGAAAACAGAAACAATAGCATATATACAATAAAGCAGTAAAATGCATGGATGCAGCAATACAAGCGAGGCAAGGGAGTCCCACTCAACCTCGAACCCTGAAAACAACAGGCAAAAGCGAACAGAATCCGCTTTCAACCTAACAGGTTAAACAGCAAGCAATACAGTCAGGGAAATTCACACAATACATCAAAAATTAAAAACAGCAAAAATAAACAGCAACAGCAGTCTGCACCAACATCTGTCTTCAAGTCATCTTCATCCATCTACAGGCTTCAAGCAAGCATCAGTCTTCATCTTCACATCCTTCAAGCAAGGTCTCTATCATCAGTCTTTCAGGGCTTTTCTTCAAGTCTCACTATCCAAGATGAATATCAGTCAACAGGAATGAACTGGGGTGTTAAGCAATTAGTTGACCACCAAAGGTGGCAAACAGACTGCTAACAACACATAGAATATTTCTCTCAAGAGTTCTATCTCTTAGACACTATCACCAAGCCTTCCAAAGGAAGGGGGTGAATGTCTTAGAGAGACTCTGCATCATAGAGAGGGATGGAGGCAACCAAGACCTTCCATGTTTGTGAACCAAGTTTTCTACTCTATAGCTCTGCCTACCTCCTAGATCCTATAACCTTCAACAACTGACAGCAAGAGATACTCCTCATCAACTCTGGAAGTTGGTCTTCATTCTATTTGATCTCCAATGGGCTTCATCAGCACAGTCTTCAGCTCAAACCCAAGCCCCAAACAAGCCCAATACCCCACACAGTCAAATAATAACCCTAAAGAGGGCACACCACACAGTCAAGCAAATACAAGCAGTACTAATAGTAATAATAGAATAGGGGAAACCTAGTAATTTCTAAGGGATCTATTAACTACCCATAATTCCCCTATAGTCCCATACCCCAAAATTCAAACTACAACTCCTAAAAGAAATGATTTACTACACCTATGTTATCTCCTAAACCCTAATTTTGATTCTTCTAATCACACCTAAACAAATCACCTAAAATTAAATCCTAAAATCATGAATTAAATTTTCTATACAAGCTAAAGTTCTAAGTTAATCACCCTAAAAAGAATGGATCCAAAATGTAAAGGCATCTAACTAAACTAAAATCAACAATATCATGCATTAAACTAAACATTATTCAAAACCTATTTAAAAGAAAAATATACTAAAAATACAAAAACAAAATAAAATTGGAATTTTTTTATTTCTTAATTTTCTTAACAGAAATATGAACCTAATGAAAAAACAACCACTAAAAAATAAGCATTTTTCATTTTGTTATGATTTTCCAAAGAATTAAAATGAATTAAGTGAAATTAAAATGAACTAAATGAGGTAAGGGGTGCAACTAGTAAATATTTCAGTTAAAAGAAGATGATGGGCCCAGACTGGGGGGCGCGCATAGCAAAGCGCGTCTGGGCCCAGTTGATCAGAAAAAAAATCATAAAAAAGAAATAAACTGAAACGGTGCATATAGTAAAAAATGATTCAGGCCCATTTGCCTCCGTTTAATGAAACGGGGCGTTTTGGCCAGTTCAGTCTCCCTCCAAATTCATCTTTAAACGTGAGCCATCGGATTGGTCTGAGAGTCAAAGTCAAGCGCCTGATCACACGGTTCTCCTTCATCTTCAACCTTTAGAAACCCTAGAACCAGAAAAATTATTCCCATGCACGATTCTTCCATCCCTCTATTCTCCCTCAACTCTTGATGAAATTCCAAACTTCAAAGACCAAAATTACTCTATTCTCTTCCCTCTACACAACCATGGTATTAGTTTCCTCCAACATTCCCTCCAAGTCCGAACCCGATAGCTAGAACCCTTTGACTCCACCATTTTACACTGCTATCCATCATGCTAATTCTAGATTCTAATGGTACTAAGATGCTCTTCATGTTGCACTGGTCTCAGCATGCTAATGGATGTTGATTAAAACTCACTATATAACATTTTCTTGATCATCAAAGATTCAACATCATATTATCAAACCTCATGGAATCCTCTCAAACTCTCTGAATTCAATCATCTAACCTAACCTAACAGTTCTAACCCTAAAATTCTCTAACATTCTAACTAATCTAACCAATTCGAAAGAAAACACCAACCTGGTTTGATGATGAAAACAGAGGTAGAAATCCTTGGATCTGAAGCTTGCAATGCTCTGGACTTGCTCAATACACTTGATTCTTGGTTCTGTATGCAATAGTTCTTGCTCACACCTCTTGGATCTTGCAATCACAATCTTCTTGCACTTTGGATGATGAAGTTGGTAGCACACGATTTCCTCCTCAATTAAGCCAAATCTTGATGAAAACTGGATCTATGATGGAGGTAGATGATGATAGGATCAAGAAGTTTGGAAAATGATGAAGGTTTGATGAAGTTTGGAATGAATTTGCACACTTGAAGAATGAGATGAAACTTGGTATTTTGATCAAAATGAAGCACCAACCATTGAATGAAGCCAATCTTCCTAATATATAGATGATCATAGAACACTCTAGAACTTGGTAGAAACTTCTTGTGCACACTTTCCTTGAATTTTGGATATGTTAACTTCATACATAAGTAACCAATGGTATCTCTCAAACTTTGCCCTAAACTCAAAAATCTACTTTTGCCAATGTTCTTAAAACATTTTTTCCAATCAAAATGACCTATAATTTCATCCCATTTGGCCATGTTATGAAAAATCTCAATTTTAGGTCACTTTTATTCATTAAATTCCCTTTTTAAATGACCAAATTTGAAATGACCTGTAACTCTCAAATGACCAAAATACCCTTTGCTTGCCAAGACCATAAGTAGAGTTCAACAAATCAGATGAAGGCATACCATACCTTTCTAGAAAGCTAAGACAATGAGGAACAACTCTTATGTTGACCAGAAATTCATTTGAAATCTCCTTGAGGTGCAAAAGTTGCTTGGAAGACAAGTAACTTTCACAGACAAAATTTCAGATACCTCAGATGACCTGTAACTTGCAAGGACCATAACTTGAGTTCTATAAATCTCCTTGATGTCTTCCACCACTCAAATTAAAGGTCTTGAGATCCTCTACAAGTTTCATGTTGGCCAAGAATCCATTTGAAGCTTGCATTTTGAATTATCTTGCTTGGAAGTTTGACCTAAATCAGGGGATTTTACATAGAAACCCTAATTTAGAAACTCCTCTTGTTCTTGATTTCTCTTGATTTCTCCTTGGCACAACACCACATCCATATCTACATGTCAAATGATGAACCCCACATCTCTCAAATAGACCTTGATGCCTTCCTAGTTGACTGTCTTCAACTGCAACTCTTGTGATCATCTCAGTGACTTGTTTCACTTTCAAAATGACTCTCTATGTCTTCCATGATGTCTATATACCCTCCATGCTTAATTCATAGCTCACAACTTCTTTGATGATCTTCAAATACCCTCAAGATAGGAGAGAGACCCACTGCTTGACCCACAAACTTCTTGGGTTTCAATTTCTTTCTGATGACTTGGCTAAGATTGAATTTGAATAATAACCTCCTGATAGGCTCATAGAGATGAGAATAGTGCTTGGTCCCTTGTTGGATGATTTGCTATGCTATGCTATGCAGATGGTTAGACTATGTACATGACTCTATATGCAAATGCTAATGCAATTGAAACATAAACAAGGTGAAATAGGTTGAGCAAATTTTAGGGTGCAACAGCTGCCCCTATTCAAGCGACTTGGACCCGATTGGGTGAAGAGAGAACGGCCTTCAAATATTCGAGGTACGAGACGGTTGAATACTAAGAACCCAGAAATTTGCCAACCGCACAAATAAACTGCACCACTGTTTGGGGAACGACATCCACCAACTGAATCTGGTTGTTACGGCAACCAACTGATCCATTAGCGACCGTGCTAGGGATTATTTTCATTAGCCTGACAAAGATTCTATCATCGCAGGGATAGAACTTTGTCCATGTTAGGATGCCTGTTTCGTCAACACGAAGAAACCTCAACTAAACTTGTCCACGTCAGGACTCCAACTGCTGTCAACACGAAAAAAAAATCTCGGCGACTTCGCTGGGGATGACTCGTCTGCATTTCATCAGCACGAGGGGATTCTATCAACATAGGAATGAATTGTCCACGTCAGGAATAAATTTCTTCCACGTTAGGAACATACTTTTTCCACGTTAGGAATAACCTTTCCACATTAGGAATACCACCGTCCACGTTAGGAATAAGACTCCGTCTGGATCTGTCCACATCAGGACTAAACTTTCCACGTGAGGAATACATCTTTCCACGTTAGGAATAACCTTTCCACGTTGGGAATAAACTTTCCACATTAGGAATACACCTTTCCACGTAAGGAATACCATCTTTCCGCGTAAGGAATCCCATCTTTCCACGTAAGGAATACCATCTTTCCACGTAAGGAATACCATCTTTCCACGTAAGGAATCATCTTTCCACATAAGGAATACCATCTTTCCACGTAAGGAATACCATATTTCCACGTAAGGAATCATCTTTCCACATAAGGAATACCTCTTTCCACGTAAGGAATCATCTTTCCACGTAAGGAATACATCTTTCCACGTAAGGAATACATCTTTCCACGTAAGTAATCACACATCGTCTTGATTTGTCCACGTCAGGACTCACTTCTCGTCTTGATTTGTCCACGTCAGGACTCACTTATCGATCCGCTGAGGAAATAAAACTTGTCCACGTCAGGACTCAAGCCTCACTAACACGAAGAGAGATAAATTTGTCCACGTCAGGACTCGCGCATCTTGTCATCACGAAGAACTATAAACTTGTCCACGTCAGGACGCACGTTTCACCATTACGAAGAAAGATATCTGCTGGGCATAAATGGTCCATGTCAGGACACCAATACGAAGAGTAATCAATTTTGTCCACGTCAGGACTTCACATTCACCCAATACCGAGAAATCGAATCTGTCCATGTTAGGACTAGCACCTCTTATCAATCCGGGGAAATAAATCTGTCCACGTTAGGACACCCACTTCTCTAGCACGAAGAAAATCCCGTCAATATAGGAATAAATTGTCCACGTCAGGACTCATATTTCGTCAACGCGAGGAACCCCTATCAACATAGGCAATAAAACTTTGACGACTCCGGGGAAATACTCCTGTCAATCAGTAAGAAAATACATCCGTCTGTTCTTACGGTAAGATACTCTGAACACAGTTTCTCTGCTTATCTCCACAGTAACTAACTCCATTGGTCCCAACCCACAAACCTTCTAGCACTGACGTGCCAACGACTTTGAGGCAGACTCTATCGGGGATATTTGGAAACTAAACTACCGGACGCCTGTTCTGATAACCGGAGGCAGCCTCAGAAATTCTGATTCATGAAACCCTTGATGCTGACGTAACAACAAATTTGAAGACAATAATCCGCTGGTCGGACTAGAGAAACTTCAACAAGCAACCCTGGCGGGGAAAACAAGAGACATTTACACAAATAACTCTGCTCGGGGACAAAGAGAAATTTATCATGATAACTCTATGGGGAATAAAACCGACATTTTCGTTGAATGTCTCACGTCGAGATCTTGAATGTTTGGTAATTCATTTGAGCGAGAGCTCCCTCATCCTGCAAGAGAAACAACGCTTGAAATAAACGGTTAGCCGACCTGATTTATGTTTCAAAATGCATATGTTTGACAGTGACGCAATGCTCCATTCGACATGGAAATGCTACGCGCTTTTATTTGGTAGATGCAAATATGACGCTATATGCCAATGCAAATGCAGACTCGAACTGCTGGGATACAGAAACCGCTTCAGCAAAATAAATGCTGAAAACAACGCCAACTCCGCTGGGGGTAGCCAGGTGCCACAGAATTATTCCAGCAGAATAGATACTGGAAGAGTGAAGCCAACTCCGCCGAGGAATAACTGAATGCGCCAATCAGGATTGGACTTCTGCTAGGGAGCGAACGGGTATCACACGGTATTCCGACAAAATAAATGCCAGGATCCACAACCGACTCTGTCGGGGAGAGTTTTAATCTTCAAGTTCCACTGGGAGGAAAGAAACACTTGCTGAAAAGAGAACTCCACTGGGGATGGAACGATTCTCTTTGGGGAAAATCAACTGACTCCGCTGGGGGAGAGTAAATGACCCTACTGGGAAGGGTAAACTGTCTGAATGCAGCTCACAAGTTGGAAATATTAATCTTTTGCAGCTAAACCACTCTGCTTGAGATGGGGGAATCCTTCTGGGGGACACCACACTGTCCGAATACAGCCCACAATCTTGGAATCGCCAAACTCTGCCGAGGATAAACGACTTTGCTGGAGAATGTCCTTTGGATGAGCTATGACTAGCTGGGGAATTTGATCCTTCTTCGGTGAGGAACAATGCTATCTTGGAAGCGCGACCTGCGTGGGGATTCACTTCACTTATCAATCGAGTCTTTTCGTTACGAGCTTCTGGTCAATACTGCAATCTTTTGATCGTCCACTTTGTACGGCTACGGACCCTGCAACACCACAAACAAGACAAGACAAGTCTATGCAACCAAATCTATTCAGGTTAGCGTCAGTGACATTATTTTTAGTTAATTCAAAGTTTTAGCAATTATTGGCAAGGGCCAGCGATGTTATACGCATGCTAGTTTCATCAAACCTAGGCGTTTATCATGCACAAAACAGTAAAGAACCAGCATCACATACTGAATAACATGTTTTATTGATTGGGCCCCTAAATGGGCGGAGTTTTGTACACGGGATGTAACTCCTGAAATGAGGAAGCTACGCACAACAAATATACAAGTATGCACAAGAAGCATAAATATATTGACAAATCAAATTTGTACACATGTCGGCAACGGGATGCAGACGAACACCACGAACTGATCCTCCTATGACTCGCCTGACTCTAATGCTTTCCCGGTATCCACGCTTCCGAAGAGATTGTATCCGATAATCGACCCCTCAGGTATATTCTCCCGCACTAATGCTCACTGCAGTATCAAATTCGGACCGCAGTCATTTGCTTTTCAAATCCCTAACTTTTGCGTGAACCGCCCTTTACGGGTTTTCAGTTCACCGGGATACCCTTTTTTGCCGAAGCCGCCCAGTGTAGGTTTTCAACTTCGCGGGTGTACATTTTTTCAATTTTATCCCTAATTTTTGCCCGAACCTTTCATTCTGTTTTTGGTTCGCCAGGATGCCCCATTTTTGCCTGGACTCTCTTTTTTTCTGTCCAGCGGGTCAATTTCAAGCAAAGTATTTTTTAACTGCGTATGAATTCACAGGCGACGTAAAGTCTTCACCGTCCATGGTAGACAACAACAACGCTCCTCCTGAAAAGACTTTTCTGACAACGTGTGGCCCTTCGTAGTTGGGGGTCCACTTGCCCCTGTGATCTGCCTGCGGCGGGAGAATCCTTTTCAGCACAAGGTCGCCCGTCTGAAAGCTCCGAGGATGTATCTTCTTATCATATGCTTTCTTCATTCGGCTTTGGTACAAACGACCGTATGCTAGAGAAGCTAGCCTCTTCTCATCCATTAAGCTCAGCTGGTTCAACCTATCCTTCACCCATTCTGCCTCGTCTAGTTGGACGTCTCGCAATACCCTCAGAGAAGGAATCTCAACCTCCAATGGTAGCACTGCTTCCATTCCATATACCAACGAGAACGGGGTTGCCCCGGTTGATGTGCGTACCGTCGTACGATAACCGTGCAAAGTAAAAGGTAGCATCTCATGCCAGTCCTTATAGGTCACCACCATCTTCTGAACGATCTTCTTTATATTCTTATTGGCCGCTTCAACAGCGCCATTCATCTTGGGTCGGTAAGGGGAGGAGTTGTGATGCTCGATCTTGAAATTTTGACAGAGCTCCTTCATCATTTTGTTATTCAGGTTTGAACCGTTGTCAGTGATTATCCGCTCGGGGATTCCATATCTGCAAATGATATCTCTCTTGATGAATCTGGCTACTACCTGCTTAGTCACATTCGCATAAGACGCCGCTTCCACCCACTTGGTGAAATAATCGATTGCTACTAGAATGAAACGGTGTCCATTAGAATCCGTCGGCTCGATCTTTCCAATCATATCGATTCCCCACATCGCGAATGGCCATGGCGATGACATCACATTCAGAGGACTAGACGGCACATGGATCTTATCAGCATAGATTTGGCACTTGTGGCACTTCCTCGCAAACTTGAAACAATCAGTTTCCATAGTCAGCCAAAAATAACCTGCCCGCAGCAGCTTCCTCGTCATAGCATACCCGCCAGCATGCATACCAAATGTACCCTCATGTATTTCCTCCATGAGCAACTTTGCCTCTTTTTCATCCACACAACGCAGCAGCACCAAGTCGTGATTTCTTCTGTATAAGACACCATCCGGATTCAAATAGAAATTACCCGCCAATCTCCTGAGAGTCTTCTGATCTTGACTGGATGCCCCAGCCGGATACTCTTTATTCTTCAGGAAATTAAGGATATCAAAATACCATGGTTTATCATCGGATGCTTCATCAATGGCAAATACGAAGGCAGGTCTGTCAAGTCGAGAGATAACAATTCTGGGAGCCTCGTTCCAGAAGTTGACTTTGTACATGGAAGACAATGTGGCCAGGGCGTCAGCCATCTGATTCTCCGCTCGCGGTACATGATGCAATTCAACCTTGTCAAAGAAAGGCAACAATCTCCTTGTGTAATTCATGTAAGGTATCAGATTGGGCTGACGTGTCTCCCATTCCCCTTTTATCTGATTCACCACCAGAGCTGAGTCTCCGTATACGTCCAGATTTTTGATTCGCAAATCAATGGCTTCTTCAAGCCCCATGATACAAGCTTCGTATTCGGCTTCATTATTAGTAACCGGAAAGGTCAATCGAGCAGTAAACGGGATGTGCGACCCGTGTGGAGTGGTGATGATTGCCCCTATTCCGCTACCGTAGGCGTTTACAGCTCCGTCAAAGATCAACTTCCATTTGGAACCCAATTCCGGTCCTTCGTCTGGCAACGGCTCCTCACAATCTTTCATCTTTAGGTACATGATATCCTCGTCAGGAAAATCAAACCTCATCGATTGGTAATCCTCAATAGGCTGCTCTGCCAAGTACTCAGACAGTACACTCCCCTTTATAGCCTTCTGCGAGACATACTGGATGTCGTATTCGGTCAAAACCATCTGCCAACGGGCAATTCTCCCTGATAACGCCTGCTTTTTGAATACATATTTGATAGGGTCCATCTTCGAGATGAGCATGGTTGTATGGTTCAGCATGTATTGCCTCAAACGCTTGGCGGCCCAGGCCAGCGCGCAACAAGTTTTTTCGAGCATTGAATATCGAGATTCACATTCAGTAAACTTCTTACTCAAGTAGTAGATCGCATGCTCTTTTCTTCCTGTCTCGTCGTGTTGACCGAGAACACAACCCATGCTTCCCTCAAGAACTGTCAAATACATAATTAAGGGTCTCCCTGCCACTGGGGGTATCAAAATAGGAGGCTCCTGCAAATACTGTTTTATTTTATCGAACGCCTTTTGACAATTTTCATTCCACGTTACAGCTTGATCTTTTTTCAACAGCTTGAATAATGGCTCACACGTAGCTGTTAGGTGAGAGATGAATCGAGCGATGTAGTTCAACCTCCCTAAAAACCCGCGCACCTCTTTCTCTGTTCTAGGCGTCGGCATCTCTTGTATTGCTTTTATTTTTGCAGGATCGACCTCTATTCCTCTTTCGCTCACGATAAACCCCAGCAGTTTACCCGATCTCACCCCGAAGGTGCACTTGTTAGGGTTCAGTCTCAGCCTGAACTTCCTAAGCCTTTTGAATAACTTCAGCAGATTCACCAAATGCTCTTCCTCCGTCTGGGATTTGGCAATCATATCGTCAACATAAACTTCGATCTCCTTATGCATCATATCATGGAAAAGAGTCGTCATTGCACGCTGATACGTTGCCCCAGCATTCTTCAACCCAAAGGGCATCACTTTGTAACAAAATGTTCCCCAAGGCGTTATGAAAGTAGTCTTCTCCATGTCCTCTGGCGCCATTTTAATCTGATTATAGCCCGAGAAGCCATCCATGAAGGAGAATACGGAGAATTGAGCAGTGTTGTCAACTAGCACATCGATGTGAGGAAGCGGAAAATCATCTTTCGGGCTCGCTTTATTCAAATCACGGTAATCTACGCACATTCTCACTTTACCGTCTTTCTTTGGCACTGGTACAATGTTAGCGACCCATGAGGGATATTTTGTCACAGCTAGGAAACCAGCATCCCACTGCTTTTGGACCTCCTCCTTAATTTTCACTACCATATCAGGTCTAGTTCTGCGAAGTTTCTGCTTGACCGGCGGGCATTCTTCTTTCAACGGCAGACGGTGCACAACCATATCTGTATCAAGCCCTGGCATGTCTTCATACGACCAAGCGAACACGTCACTATACTCTCTGAGCATTTCAACCAGTCTTCGCTTGACGTTGCTCTGCAGCGCGGCTCCTATACGGATGTTCTTTTCAACCCCTTCCGACCCCAGGTTAATAATTTCGATGACCTCCTCGTGAGGCAGAATGACTCGTTCTTCTTGCTTCACCAACCAAGACAATTCTTCGGGAACGTCACCATCTTCAACAATCTCTTCTTCGGCCTAAAATACCGGGTGCTCAAAGTCGAGACGAGTCATAGGTGGTTCAGTGATGTCATCTGAAAATGTTATCCTGCAAAAGGAATGGTTAAATGCTTCAAAATGCGTATAGAGCGAATAACCACGTTGCCATTTTATTGTAAAACACAAAACAAGAAAAACAGAGATCGCAATATTTGTACACAAAAAAACGCCTTTTATTTAATGATTAAACACGCAATGTTCATAACGGCACGGCCCTAAGAAAATCATGATGCCTCGGGCAAGACACCAGATTGTTCAACAATTAAAAAAACAAAGCATTACTGTTTAAGAGTCACAGGAACAATCTCCTGAATAGACCAATTGCATAATCCTTGTCCTGGCACGCTTGGCTGAATCCAGGCGTCCATGTCGCAGTCGCTATCTCCTTCGTCAGACTCTGAAGCAGCGTTGACGGTCTCGTGACACACTCCACTAGCAGTGATGGTTATTGGTCCTCTGAAACGGGGTGCCCCCCAGCAGGTGTTGATGACGACGGTTGATATCCCAGCCCAAATCGGTCCATCTTCACGGGAATATCCAGCACTTTGCCCCAGCCCTTTGTCTCACTAGTCTCCACTAGAGCTTGAGCTTCCTTATATGACGAGACGACTACCTCCGACGCTTTACTCGGCCCGGGACCTTTGTCTTTGATGTGCAACCCTTCAAATGCCTGACAGGGTGTTTCATGAATCTCGCTGTCAACCTCCACATATTTGAACGATGACAAATGACTGACCAATATATCTTCTTCCCCACATACAGTGACCACACTGTCCCTTACCATGTATTTCAACTTTTGATGCAAGGTAGACGTGACTGCCCCAGCACCATGAATCCAGGGTCTTCCGAGAAGGCAGCTGTATGCTGGCTGGATGTCCATGATATAAAATTCAGTCGCGAAAACCTCCGGCCCCACCTGTAGAGGTAATGTTATAGATCCAAAAACTGTTCTTCGTGTACCATCAAATGCCCTGACCACCAGGTCACTAGGCGTGCACAGGATACCTCTGACATCTAGTTTCATCATCGCTTTCTTGGGCAGCACGTTTAAGGACGATCCGAGGTCTACCAGTACATGAGACATGACTGATCCTCTACACTCAACAGAGACGTGCAACGCCATATTATGCTCTCTCCCCTTAGGGGTCAAATCAAAATATGTAAAGCCCAAGCTATGGCCTGCGTTCACATGCGCCAACACCCCCTCCAGCTGATTCACGGAAACATCTTGGGGTACAAAGGAAGTATCCAGAACTTTCAACAATGCATTTCGGTGAGCTTCAGAGCACAATAGCAACGACAGTATGGAAATCTTTGACGGCGTCTGTTGCAGATGCTCAACAATCTTATAATCACTTTTACGAATCAAGCGCATGAACTCTTCCACATCCTTCGATGCCGTTTCTTTTTCGTTCCCCTGCACTGGGACGTTCTCAATCATCTTTCCCTTTCCCTTTGCCAGTCGCTCATCCTCTACCTCAGGTGATATGAAGATTCTCCCACTTCTTGTCATACCTCCAGTACCGACAACGTTGTCTACAGTCTCAGCTGGCTGCTTATTAACATCAATTTTTACCCCATCACAATACACTTCCAACCCATAGGACCAGGGGACTGCCTTTGTGCTCTCATAAGGGATTGGTCCTGCCTTGGTGATAGTGATCGACGGTCGCTTGGACGGTGCCCTTATAGTGATCGTTTTTCGGGGAACCGTCACAGTAGCTACATCACTTTGCTTGTCTACTAATACCCCTGCAGGTTCTTCAATTGCTGCTCGATCAAATTGCAATGTGCCTCCATCGATTAGAGCCTGAATACCTTTCTTTAAGTCATCACAACCCCCAGCTTGGGTCCAACACTCTAAGCAATATTCGTCGCAACCAGGATACACACCCCCTTGTGTCGCTTGCGCGAAAATAAGGTGTCGGCATGACAGAAGAGTCGCCACCTTTCGTTATTTATCCCTCAGAGCGGGAAAGGAAACGATCGGAAAAACCTGACGAAAAAGGGTAAGACAAGGTCATCGCAACCATTGTCTGGGTTCGGGAGTCGGTTACGCAAGGGGAAGGTATTAGCACCCCTCACGTCCGTCGTACTCGACGGGATCCACGCTTGTTTGTTTACTTGGACGGGTTGGTTTTATTCTATCTACCTATCAAGGCTGGCTGAAAAAGAAAAGAAAAATGACTCGGCAAAGTGTCGCACTTTATGCCTACGTATTCTCATCAGAGAATGAGAAATCAGAGTCAACGTGGTTCGGCCTACGAAGGGTTATGGGGGAAGGTAGCTCGCCAAGACTTCGCCATCTTGTGCCTACGTACTCTCAACAGGCATGAGAGATCAGAGCTCACGTAGTTCGGGAAACTACGGTTTATTTCCTGTTTTGAAAGAAGTGTTTTTTTATTGTGTTTGCGATTTCAACCGCACTAGAGACTATGACCTGAGAGTGAATGCGTCGCATGTCACCCAAAGGGTACCATACTACACATCCAGACTGTAGAAAAGGAACTCTCCCACAATCCTTTCTCAGATAGCTTAAGGCTCGTAACGTACGAAAGAAATCATTCATGATTACTGTATCTTAAACTGTTTTGAGATGTGAAGAGAACAGGCCCAACTAGGAGGGAGACTATCAAGTCCTACTGTTATCATGCCATGGATTCATCCTATGGTTGAGGTTTGAACAGGGAACTCCTAGATGTTGTCATGCATAGGTTTCAACCTAAAAGTCTATCGTCAAATCCTTATCAAAGGAAATGAGAGTCCTAAGGGATCATGTCAATGATACACCAAAACAGACAAAAGCATCAGCTTAATAGTAAAATGCATGCAATGCAAGTGAGGGAGGAAATGTGTGTGGGGCTTCAGCCTCCACAAGCTCATCTCAACCTCAAGCCAGTCATGAAATAACATCAATCATACTGAAAAATAAACAATATGCTATCAAGCAATATACAGATAAAAGAAATGAAGTGCCATCAGGCAAACAAACCACATGCTTGAGAAAGAAAATCTACATCTAAGCTCTCCCTAATCCTAACCCTAAAACAAAACCCTAATCTACCTCTAAGCAAAGCCCTAAAGCAAAACCCTAATCAAAAGAAATCAATCCCAGTCTTCAAGCTTCAAAACAAGCTTACCAAAGAAAGGGAGCTAAGTAGGCAGACTCATAGTGCCCTCCTCAGGAAAGCACTAGGAGGCTTATACTCAGGAATCATATCCCATGTGGCTCAACAACTGTGATTGGTTTACATTCCTCCTCAGGAGAAACTAAACTCACATGAAGGCTCCAACATCATTGGATACTTGAGAAATCCTAAATGAACTAAGGGAACTAAGTGAACAGACCCATAGTGCCTTCCTTAGGAAAGTACTAGGGGGCTTCCACTTAGGAATCATATCCCATGTGGCTCAACAACTGTGATAGGTTTACATTCCTCCTCAGGAGAAACTAAACTCACATGAAGGCTCCAACATCATTGGATACTTGGGAAATCCTACATGAACTAAGGGAACTAAGTGAATAGACCCATAGTGCCTTCCTCAGGAAAGTACTAGGAGGCTTCCACTTAGGAATCGTATCCCATGTGGCTCAACAACTGTGATTGGTTTACATTCCTCCTCAGGAGAAACTAAACTCACATGAAGGCTCCAACATCATTGGATACTTGAGAAAGAGGTGAGAAGATAGAATGAAGGGCATCCATAGTACCTTCCTCAAGAAAGTGCCATAAATTTCCCTCAAACTTCAGGATCTCAAACCTCACAAACAGAGAACAAGCTCCAACCTCTCAACCTCTGGGTCTTGATCTTCAGTCTTCTCCTTCATCATGCTCCTTCAACAAGGTCTTCAAAGCAAACTAAGCCCCACAACAATTCCCCAAAGATAGACAATCAACACCAAATATGCCACACAAACAGTCCTATTCAGAAAATACTTTGAAAATACTAAAGCAAGGGGGAAAAATCTAATACTTATTCACAAGGGTCTATCATACTTACCCATACTAGCCCAATAGTCCCATACCCAAAAATCAAGCTAAAACTCCTGAAAGAAAATGAATTACTTCACCTATGCTACACCTAAACCCTAATTTTGATTACTCTAATGCTAACCTAATTAAACTAATCAAATTTTAATCTAAAAATCATGAATTAAAACCAGAGGGAACTAAGGCTCAATATCTAATCATACTAAAAAGAATGAATCAAAAAGATTAAGGGAAGGTCCTAGACTAAATTCTACAAAATCAAGTACAAGATTAATCCTATTTAAAAGCTATTTAAATGAAAAATATACTAAAAATATAAAACTAAAAATAAAATGGAATTTTTATTTTTATTAATTTTCTAGACAAGATTATAAACCTATAGAAAAAACAAGAAATGAAAAATGTTAATTTTCCTACTTTTTATGAATTTTATAAGATGCAAGAAAATAAGAGAAATTAAAAATAAGAAAAATAAAAGAAAATGGGGAGGGGGTGTCAAAATCAAAGGCGCCTAGTTTATTATTCAGAGTGGGCCTGGAAAGGGTGGTGCAAATAGCATGCGCGCTAAGCCCACTATGCTTTCAGAAAATCAATACGAAAAATTAAAGAAAATTGAAAAACCAACGGTGCAGATAGAAGAGATACGCAGTGCAATTTTGAATGGGCCGTCTGGGTGGGGTGTGAGTAGAAATGATTTGCTGAGGCCCAAGATCACCATTTATTGAAACGCTGCGTTCAGTGTAAAGGTTTCCCTCCGTTTTCTTTTTAAATCGTGGCCGTGCGATTAGCTTAAAAGGTCAATTAATTGGACTCAATCCCACGGCTAGGAGACCATCTTCTCCATTTCACCATTAGGGTTTGTAACAAGAACTCCATGCACGCATGACTTCTTCTCAAGCGTTCTCTCTCGTCTCTTGCCCAAATCCAATTTTGTAAAGAGCAAACTTGCTCTAATTTCCACGTAGAACACACTCATGGCCTCAGTTTCCCTCAAAACACCTTAGGGCAAGAAACCCGATAGTGTACCTCCATGGATGCTCACACCTTCAACTTCCTGTTTCCTCAGTTTCTTGGCACGAAAAGACTCACCTCATGACCCTGATTAATCTAAGCTAAAACACCTGAATTAACATCCCATATTCAATGAGTTCTTGATCAATGAAAGAATCGTGTCACCATGTCAAACTTCATAGAATGTGCTCTAACTTTCCAGCCACGATCCCTATTGGTCTCTAAACATTTTTATCCTATCCATTCAATCTAAAACAGAATAAATAAGAAGGTAGGTGGTGTTTTGCAAACCTGGTGAGCAGTGATGGCAGATGCAGTTACACTCCCTTTCAAGGCTTGAAGCTCTCCATGATTACTCTTTTATTGATGATGATCTTTCTGTTTGCAAAAGATTAGGTGTTACAAGCTTGTATCTTGATCTTGAGTGCAATTTGCATTCTTGGCAATTTTCACACCACACCTTCAATCTTCCATGGATGGGGTTTCAGACTTGTATGCAAGTGTTCATGGTGATCAGAAGAAAAGGTTTGTGTAGAAGAATGAAGTTGGAATGGAGAGTTATGGTAGATTGATATTGAATTGCAAAAATGGAAGGAATTGCATATCACTCTCTCTTTTGCCCTAGCACTAACCAATAATCACCAACCTTTAATCTCATCATGATCCTCTCAATATATAACAATCAATGGAAGATCCTAGATTCATCTAGAAAGAGCTAGAATGCCTTGGAATTTCTCATGTAGTGACATGTTGTATTATCTCTTCATCTCATGCATTAAGCCTTTAATTGTGTGTTAAAATATCCTTACATGAGATATTGAGATGGTGTGAGTGAAAAACAAGCTGATCCTTGCCTTATGTGAAGTTTTCCAAAGGTGTCTTATGATGCAAGTAACAACATTACAAAGCAAGTCCCCTTTCTAGGCCTCAAATCAAAATTGTGTTTAAACCATTGTTTTTAAAATGATGTTTGGATTCAAAATGACATATTGGATGACCTATTTTGGATGTGTAGATCTCTCAAACCATTTTCCAACTTGGATCCATTTAAGTTATAAGCCATTTTTAGGTCATTTTCACCCATTCTTGTCAATCCTTGCTACAAGCTTTTCCAACAACTCATGACCACTTTCTAGGCTTAAAATTCCATTTTGAACAACTTTGATGTTTTGAGTTTTTTCATTTGAGGCTTGGAAATAGGAGATATGGCCTTTGCTTAAAATGACCTATAATCACCAAATGACCAAAATACCCTTGGCTTGTCAAAGCCATAAGTTGAGTTAAACAAATCCTATCAAGGACTTCTAGTACTCTCTAGAAAGCTAAGAAGATTCTCTTCAACATTCATGTTTACCAAGAGATCATAGGAATCATCCTACTAGGGCAAAAGTTGTCTGCAAGTTGGGTGACTTTCAAGGACCCAGATTCACATACCTCAGATGACCTATAATTTGTCCAAACCATAACTTGAGCTCTGCACATCCTATCAAGGACTTCTACCACTCAAATTAAAGCTAAGAACAAGCTCTACAACATTCATGTTGTGGGGAAGATGAGATAATAATCACATCTTGAGCTAAAACTGCCTGGAAGATGGGGATCAAACTAGGGTTTTTACACTGTCCATCCTTAGAAACCCTGGCTTAAAACTTCTCAAACTCCTCAATCATGATGAGTTGGTCTAGGAATCATCATTATAACATATCCATACATCATTACATGATCTCATGGCTCTTGGATTGGGTCTCAACCTTCTCCAAATCCTCAGTTGACCTAGGGTTGACCCAGTCAAAACCCTAATTCTACCATTCATGGTTGAATCTTCTGCATTCTTGCATAATGACCTCTCTGGGCTTCATGATGACTTTCAAGACATCTCACAGGCTTTCTCAAAGCTTCAAGTTCATTCTCAAAGTCTCAGAATCATCTGAGGAGCTCCCACAACTCTCAAGCTATGAAGCACACAACCTTGGTTTCAACCAATTCCTTTGAGGATCTCTTGAACTTTCTGATGAAGGCATCAACTTTCAAACACTTGATGGATAAATAAATGTTGGTCAAATTTTGGGGTGCAACAGCTGCCCCTATTCAAACGGCTTGAACCTGACTGGGTGAGAAGCGAACGGCTCTCAGCCAGTCAAGGTGCGAGACGGTAGAATACCGGTAAACCCGAAAATTTGCCAACTGCACGAGCACACGATACTCTGCGGGGAACAAATCTTCGAATACTGCAATACTAGCTGCACGACAACTAGCTGGGGAAATACTGAGCTGACATAGCCGTCAGTTATCCACATTGAATCATCATCAGACAACCAAAACACCCAACATCACCGCTGGAAGACTAAACCACCTGACATCACCGTCAGAAGCAGACAAAATTCTGAGGAACACTCAACATCGCCGCTGGAACACCAAATCACTTGACATCGCCGTCATAAACAACCATAACTCGGGGAAACAAACATCCAACATCGTCGCCGGAGAACTGAATCTGACATCGCCGTCGATCAACCAAAATACCCAACATTGCCGCTGAAGAAAATACAACACTGAACAACTCTGACCTGGGGTTCACCCCTGGTAAATGGAACAAAAGGTACGCTTGCGTATTTGAAACTACTCCGCTTGGAATGAGAGACTTAACCGAGCACACTCTGATCTGGGGTTCTCCCTTAGAACCATAACGAACATCCAAATACTACTGCATACTGAGCCCATCGTAGAACTTCGACATCAAAGATATATGAAACCCTGGCCCCTGGCCATTTCCAGCTTTAGCTAGAAAAGATCTTTAAGTACTTCTGAAGATGGGATCCTTGGCCTCCAAGGATATAAACCTTGCCCGTCGGCGATTCCAGCTTCAGCTAGAAAAGATCTTCAAGTATTTCTGAAGATAAGCATCCTTGGCCTTCAAGGATGTAAACTTTGCCCGTCGGCAACTCTGCAGGAGGTATCTTCGACTTCAGTCTGAAGAAAATGATCCTTGGCCTTCAAGGATACATGGATCTGCCTTCAGGCAACTCCGCCTCTGCTATAGAGTATCCGTGACTTCAGTCAGGGATATACTTCGGCCTTCAGTCTGAAAAATGAATCCTAAGTCATTCATGACTTTGGGGATAACCTTGCCTTCAGGCACCTTCGCTTCAGCTTGGGAAATCTGTGACTTCAGTCATAGAAGTGGTATCCTGAGCCATTCATGACTCTACGGGGATTCAAACACTTTGCCTTCAGGCAAACTCCGCTTCAGCTGGAGAAACATCTTCGACTTCAGTCAGAAGAAACACTATTCACTTGATCGCAATCAATCATCACCTCAGGACAACTGACTTGGTCTTCAGGCCAACACGGATCACCTTGCATACAAAAGTTGTATCTACCAACTTTTGAACCTTGTCTTCAGACAAACGTTGATTCATCAACAAGGAAATCTGAATCCACAGGAACCTTCTGATATCTCCTTCAGGCGTTTTACGAAGTCAATCTTCAGATTAGACATCACTGTTGGAGCAAACATATCACGCTTCTATTCTCTTGACATCCTGTCAAGTCGTTGCTAAATAAAAGCAAACATGCTGGGTCACCGGAAATAATCATCAGGTTAACAACTTTATTGAGGAGAGAGGAATGAGGGTTCACCCAAACAATCCTGATGACTCACTAGGGAAAAGGAAGAAGGGTTCACCCAAACAACCTTGTAGACTTTGCTGCAGAAAAACGAGAGAGTTCACTCAAACGACTTCAACAACTGCTGGGGAATAACGAAAGAGCTCACTCAGACGATTCCTACAAACTTTACTGGGAAGCAAGTACTTCTGCTCGAGAGCACGGTAACCACCTGGTTCATGCTTCATATGCAAAATGTTGGAAAAATGAGCGTAATGCTCCGTGCGAAACGGAATGCTACGCTTTTGAGTAAATGTTATGCAATCATGCAAGGAAATGCCCCAGCAAAATAAATGCTGGGAAGAGGAATCATCCTCTCGGGGAGAATAACCATTATGCTGAGGAGAAGCTACCCTTCAAGGGAACTGCATTTTCTGCCAATCTCAGTTGGACTTACACTTGAGGATGACGGGCTCCTCCGGAGAGCACAGCACATCAGGCTGATCAACACACTATCCTCTTCTATACTCTGCATGGGGAATGCGATAAATGCCCTGAACGGCTCTCTGGGAAACGACCCTTCTGGGGAACATAGCCTTCAGGCTACAAGACACTCATGTCATTAAGTCCTCAAACTCACGAGGATAAACAAACTTCTGCTTGCTGGACAATCCTTCAGGATCTGCTTGGGGAAACATTTCATCTACCACTCATGGCTGTGCTCGGCTGGGGATATCAATCTACCTGCCTGCTTCTGGGGAAGTGCCAACCACCTGCTGGGGAAAAGACCTCCCCTCCGTTGGGGATTCCAGGAATCATCCTGGGCAACTCTTGTTAGGGACAAACCAATCGCGGCTTGAGCAGCTTCCAAGGACTCGACTCTCTTGGGGCTTCAGGAACCATCCTGGGCGATCTGAGCTGGAGACTCCAAGTATCAATTTGAGTAACCGACTCTGGAGACTGCGTTGGGGTCTTAAGGATCATCTTGAGCAAGCGACTTTGCTGGGGATCTCAAAAATCAACTTGAGCGAGCGACTTCGTTGGGGAGAATGTCAGGAATCATCCCGAGCAACTGATCCTTCGGCGGAACACCTGTAAAACAAGAATGGTAACAACCTAGATCATGTTTATGATGCATATGCTTTGGCGCCATGCTCCGCACGGTGGAAATGCTATGTGTTTATGATAAATGCTATGCCATCATGCACAATGATGCAATCCCGTCAGCAAAATAAATGCCGAGGGGGAAATCCTCCTGTCAAGGAGAAGGGACTACTCAGATAAAGGAATCATCCTGCTGAGGAGAGCATGGACACGCCAATATCAATCGGACTCTGTCTGGGGAACTGATCCTCGGTTGACTGCTGCAGGGAAAACAACTTCAGTTGACTGCTGCTGGGGGACGAAGCTTCACGAGAACCTGGACCTGCTGAAGGAAAGCGATACCAATCGCGAGAATGAACTGCGTAGCCTTCTCGGCTACTCTTCTGGGGATAACAACTCTGTGGGGAAACAACTTCAGCTGCTCAACACTCCACTGGGGAAAAAGCAATCGTGATCCGATCGCCTTCCAAGGATTCGGCTCTCTTGGATATCTGCAAACTCGGCTGAGGAAGGAGAGACCATTCTGCTTCACTGGAGAGAGTGCGACTCTAGGGAAATACCGCGTCGGCTGTTCAATACTCTGCTAGGGAAAATCCACTCATGGTCCCAACTGCTTCCAAGGATTCGGCTCTCTTGGGGGTTCGCGGACTCAGCCGGGGAGAGAGAAATCATTCTACTTTACTGGAGAGTACGACTCTGATGAGGAATGTCAATTCCGCCGGGGAAGAAGGAGTCCTATGACTTCGGGGGAGAGTACAACTCTGCAGGGGAATACAATGTCAGCTGTTCCAACACTCTACTGGGGGAAGAGGGAATCATCCGGCTTCAGGAGAGAGTATGACTCTGGTGGGGGAATCTCAATTCCGCTGGAGACTTCAGTCTGGCACAATCAGTCGCGGCATACTTCGGCGTACGAACAGCTTCTTGCGAAACCTGCACTTGCGACCCGGTGTCGGGGAACACCTGTTGCGGCGACTTTACTGGGAAAAACACGAGCTTCGGTACCCGAACATTTCTATAAAATCTGCACTTGTAACCCGGTGCTGGTGACATACGAGCTTCGGCGCGCGACTCAGCTGAGAAGATGACGTTCCTTCGGGACACGTCTGCTTGGGGAAAAGAAATCCTCTCTGCTTGGGGAGACATATCAATGCTCACTATCTTGCGTTCAGATTCTGCGGAGAAGATACTACTGAACTCTGCTGGAGAAGGAGGACTCGCCCTGCTTCGGGGATATCAATCCTGGTCTGCTGAGGGTAATCTTGACCCTAATCTGATGAGGGATAAACGCCATCTCAATTTGCCGCAGTCTCAAACTGCACAAGGGAAACCATCTCAAACTGTACATCTCTGCTGAGAAACAATCCTGGTTCAACAACGTCAACACAGGGAATACAGGCTACCAATCACGGAGCCAGGTAACAGGTTAGGCTGTAGGATAACAATCCAATGACCGCAAGGCTTCTTCAGAAGGTTCAGGTTTTGGCAGGGTAATGACACGATTCCCCGACACTCAACTCTTGCTAAGGTGAACAAACTCATTTGAACAACTTGCCCCGGTACAATTCCACTTGCCCCAATCTGACTCTTGGGAAAATTTATTCTGGACAGAAAGCAGCTGGCAACATGACAATCTTTAGATGGCTTGCCCCGACATCTGTACAACGGAAGGATTCATCCCCCACTAATCAACTCTCAGCATGGTCGGCTTCAATATCTCTGAAGTAGTTTGCCCTTGAACGAGCGACGAGCGACTCAACATGCTCTGATTGAACACTGGAGGGATCTGCCCTCAACTCGCAAAAATTCTGGATAACTGCCCCTGATTAGGTCTCGAGAAGATTCACTTCCGATCAACCGCTTCTTGCATAAACTGCCCCATAATCAACCGATGCTTCGGGACTTTTCCTCAGACTAATTGATTCCGAACTCACTGGAAGTCAATGCCCCAGATTTACAGGGTTTCACAACATTCACCATTCTGATCCAGACCTCTGACGATTCAGTCCTGATTGACTATTCTCTGTTGAAGTTCCCCCGCATCAGCTACTGACCTGCAATTAAAATTGTTTATTCACGAATGGTAATTTTAATGCAGTGTTCATGCAGATTTTGAAAAATTTTGTACTGTCACTCATTTACGTGTCATGCTAGTGAGTGACGAATGAACCAAAGAGTTCAAACGTAGTGCTGATGTGATCAATGAAAAATACAATAAGGATATGATTAGCAAATCATGAAGGAGTCAGGTTACTCAACCTTATCGTAATGCGCTTTCAGAATAAACCCTGCCTCAATTAGGTCTTTTAAGGGCTGTATCGTGGTCGGGTTCACGGTTCGTGAAACAAAGGATATTTGGCTCGAATTATGATTTGTACCCACCCCTTCTACGTGATGTTCTCCGATCCTAAAGTTCGGTTAACTTAGCTCGAGCGCTCGCCTCTTCGAGAGATATGTTGGAGATTGGGAATACTGGTTAAAGAACTCACAAGGTGTTTCGGAGTGACAGTTACTCCTTTTTCGTTTTCGGCGTCTGTGTCTACACGACTTCGTCCTTGTTCGAGGATTTTTCTTTTTTATATCCTTTCTTTTTCATTCTTTTGATTCCCTAACTTTTGCTTGGACTGACTCCTTTTGAGTTCTTTTCGATTTTTTCTTTTGAAGTCCAGCGGGATGCCCTGATTTTTGCCTAAGTATTTGCTTTCTAGCTTTTCTTTTTTACTTAGCGGGCTTTCTTATTTCTTTTTCTTTTTCTTGGGACAAGTCGTGTGACACTGGCTGTCTTGATTACTCCGAAAGGGTTATAACTGTCTCACTCCTGATTGGTGAGGTTTAACCATTGTGGTTGACGAGGTACGACCTCTGGGGGAGGAATATGATGTGATTGGTCCTCGAAAGACAACACTCCTCTATAAGACTTGGACGCTCGATCAAGCTAACTGACAACTACCCTGCCCCGGGTTAAGATGTGAGGGTTAAAAAGTCCGAAAGAAACTCCTACTTCTCGGCTTGAAGTGGTTAACAAGGGATTCTCTTCCTTATCTCTCCGGTGTTTAGGAGATTTGAAACAATGCCTTATACGTCATCGGCAAGGTTTTATCTGAAAGCAATACGATCATTCGTTATGAGTATTTAGTTTCATCATCCTCCCTCCAATCTTTGCTAATCATAGTGATAAAGTGGAGTAAATAAAATGCAAGTGTCAGTGCAATGCAGTAAACGAGTGACAACGACATAACTAATTCAGAAAAAATGCATATTCACTTTATTAATATTGCCATTCGAAACATACAATGTTTAACAGCAAATAGTAACTAACAGAAAAGAAACTACAAATGCAAATGGTAAAAAGTCCGAGGACTGCCAATGCTGAGGACGCCTGCCTGTCTGGATCACTGGCTTCTGGAAATAGCCCTCTGAATCTGCAAGCTCAAATAGCTGAGAGGTTGTCACGTACAACCAAAACTCCATCTGGAAAGGAAATACACCCTTTGTCGATCAATTTTTGCACTTTCGCCTGAAAAGCCCTGCAATCTTCAGTTGAATGCCCCGGAGATCCACCATGGTAACCACACTGAGCATGAGGATTGTACCCTGGAGGGTAAGGCTCTGGCACGGGCTTGAGAGCTTTCGGTTCCACCAAAGAATTCTGAATCAACTGTGGAAGAATCTGGCTATACGGTACAAGCACTGGAGGGAAAGAAGCATTCCTTCGTTCTAAGTGGTTGCGAGGCCTCTTTTGATCCTGGTGCTGGTATTCTTTCCGCCCAGGAGCAAGAGGCCGTCGTTTCTGCATGGCAACGGTCCCTTGTTTAGGCGCTTGCGTCCTTGAACTTGATCCAGGTAGAAACTGCGAGCGAGGCGATTCAGTCACCAAAGGTCGCGGGACATATTCAAGATCTTTCTCAGCTTCAGGCAAAGGAGTGTAATCATTCATCTCTCCTGCAGGGTACGGGATAAACTTTCCCGATGCTCTCATGCCGCCCGACACAAGCCTAATTGTCATTGAATCAATAAGGTCCTGAATCTTATTCTTGAGAGCCTTACATGTTTCAACATGGTGCCCCGGTGCTCCTGAGTGGAAATCACAATGTGTGCTGAGATCAACGTCTGGTGACACGTCATCTGGTGGATCCGAGGTCCGAAGCTTGAGAACACGGTTCTGAACCAACAGAGGCAACAACTGGGCATAACTCACAGGTATTGGGTCCACAGCTCTATCAAGTAACTTCTTCTTTTGATTATAACCTTCAGGGTTATTCTGAGATGCCCGGCGCGGCTGCTGACGAGACAGGTCTTGAGCTTCATGCTGTGTAGAGGACCTATGAGGTCCATTTGGCTTCAGCACAGGTGGCACTGACGGCAATGGAGGAAGCACTTTGGTCTCCTCCTTGGGTGCTTGACCACTCTCCTTTTTTAGCATACTTCTCACCACTCCCATGAGAAAGCTCAACTGATTCTGCAGCTGCTGATTCTCTTCTCTGAGTACTTGCTGGTCCAGGCGCACTGCCTGTATGTCATTCATGACCTGCCCCAACTGGCTTTGGATTTTCCCCAGTTCAGCTTGTACCTGCTCCATTAGTCTGAGCTGCTCGATTCTGAGTCAAACCTGCAAACACAAGGGTTAGAAGACAAGCCCCGGCTTCTGTCATGCAAGATGAATTATGCTAATGCCATGGGTGTCTGTACGTTTAGGAGATCACCCCTAATTCTGGTGTCAACGTGCCAACATAGTGTCAATGCAGTGATAAGACTGGATCCATTCATGGAAGAAAGTATCTCATATTGTCCGGGACACCAGAATCAGGGTACGAAACGCGCTTGCAGCACAGACATATGCTAATGGAATGCAAACATGAATATGCGAGCTAATGCAAAATGCAGTCATGCAATAATATATCCAGGTAACTGTGGTGGGGATTCTGTGTCAATAATCACTGATGAGAAGGAAACCCCGGTGTAAGACCACTAATCTGATCTGCTAAGAACGACCTTCTGATAGGACCATATACATAAGATCAAAATTCTGCTCTGTCGAGAACAAATGTCTGATAATAAGGACCCCGGATGTATGATCAAGAAATATCTGCTGATGAAGTCTTCAGACCCCAAATCAAAAATCTGCCCTATCAAGAACAAACATACAGCTGCTGATGAGATCTTCAGACCCCACTCAAAATCTGCCCTATCAAGAACAAACAACATCTGCTGATGAGATCTTCAGACCCCAAAATCTTCTCTATCAAGAACAAACCACTGATGACAATACTCTGATCAAAACCTGCTCTCTCAAGAACAGACATGCACCTGATGATAAGATCCTCTGATCAAAACCTGCTCTATCAAGAACAGACAAAGCTGCAACTGAGACCCTGGTACCAACATAACTGATTCACTGTCAAGAAAACCAGGTAGTCTGAAGGTCAAAGTTTCCTGCAATAAACCCAATCCCGCTCACAGGTATGGACCTAATCCACGGACAAAGGTACGGCATCCTATGCGGTCATCAGCGTCACAGACTTTCATGAGTGACGATACGATTCCCAGAAGGAGTGGCATCGTCAAGTCATGAAGAGGCCTCACTTAGCTGACTTCCAAATGATCGGTCCCCAGAGTCGACAATCCTCACGTCTGGACTCCCCTCAGATCCTCAGGACCGGAAAGGAGCACCTCTGCGAGAACCTCGTCTGAGCGTAGATTTTGTAGGGAACTGTGCCTGCTCAGCAGACAGGTCCGTCTACTACTCTCCGCAACTATGTCTAGGTGCATACTCAAGACCAGGTCCGGCTTCTCACTCATAGTAACATCCCTCTCCCACAGCAGCACAGATAATCATATCAAACTGGAAATAAAATGCGGGAAATAAAGTGCGAGAAGTAAAAAATGCGATAAATAAACGCAACCCAACAAGCAAACATACAAGCGCTAGGATTGACTCTCATAGGGAACCGGAGAACCAGAGATTTTGGGTTCCGTCCCCAGCAGAGTCGCCAGCTGTCGCTTGCGCGAAAATAAGGTGCCGGCATGACAGAAGAGTCGCCACCTTTCGTTATTTATCCCTCAGAGCGGGAAAGGAAACGATCGGAAAAACCTGACGAAAAAGGGTAAGACAAGGTCATCGCAACCATTGTCTGGGTTCGGGAGTCGGTTACGCAAGGGGAAGGTATTAGCACCCCTCACGTCCGTCGTACTCGACGGGATCCACGCTTGTTTGTTTACTTGGACGGGTTGGTTTTATTCTATCTACCTATCAAGGCTGGCTGAAAAAGAAAAGAAAAATGACTCGGCAAAGTGTCGTACTTTATGCCTACGTATTCTCATCAGAGAATGAGAAATCAGAGTCAACGTAGTTCGGCCTACAAAGGGTTATGGGGGAAGGTAGCTCGCCAAGACTTCGCCATCTTGTGCCTACGTACTCTCAACAGGCATGAGAGATCAGAGCTCACGTAGTTCGGGAAACTACGATTTATTTCCTGTTTTGAAAGAAGTGTTTTTTTATTGTGTTTGTGATTTCAACCGCACTAGAGACTATGACCTGAGAGTGAATGCGTCGCATGTCACCCAAAGGGTACCATACTACACATCCAGACTGTAGAAAAGGAACTCTCCCACAATCCTTTCTCAGATAGCTTAAGGCTCGTAACATACGAAAGAAATCATTCATGATTACTGTATCTTAAACTGTTTTGAGATGTGAAGAGAACAGGCCCAACTAGGAGGGAGACTATCAAGTCCTACTGTTATCATGCCATGGATTCATCCTATGGTTGAGGTTTGAACAGGGAACTCCTAGATGTTGTCATGCATAGGTTTCAACCTAAAAGTCTATCATCAAATCCTTATCAAAGGAAATCAGAGTCCTAAGGGATCATGTCAATGATACACCAAAACAGACAAAAGCATCAGCTTAACAGTAAAATGCATGCAATGCAAGTGAGGGAGGAAATGTGTGTGGGGCTTCAGCCTCCACAAGCTCATCTCAACCTCAAGCCAGTCATGAAATAACATCAATCATACTGAAAAATAAACAATATGCTATCAAGCAATATACAGATAAAAGAAATGAAGTGCCATCAGGCAAACAAACCACATGCTTGAGAAAGAAAATCTACATCTAAGCTCTCCCTAATCCTAACCCTAAAACAAAACCCTAATCTACCTCTAAGCAAAGCCCTAAAGCAAAACCCTAATCAAAAGAAATCAATCCCAGTCTTCAAGCTTCAAAACAAGCTTACCAAAGAAAGGGAGCTAAGTAGGCAGACTCATAGTGCCCTCCTCAGGAAAGCACTAGGAGGCTTATACTCAGGAGTCATATCCCATGTGGCTCAACAACTGTGATTGGTTTACATTCCTCCTCAGGAGAAACTAAACTCACATGAAGGCTCCAACATCATTGGATACTTGAGAAATCCTAAATGAACTAAGGGAACTAAGTGAACAGACCCATAGTGCCTTCCTCAGGAAAGTACTAGGGGGCTTCCACTTAGGAATCATATCCCATGTGGCTCAACAACTGTGATAGGTTTACATTCCTCCTCAGGAGAAACTAAACTCACATGAAGGCTCCAACATCATTAGATACTTGGGAAATCCTACATGAACTAAGGGAACTAAGTGAATAGACCCATAGTGCCTTCCTCAGGAAAGTACTAGGAGGCTTCCACTTAGGAATCGTATCCCATGTGGCTCAACAACTGTGATTGGTTTACATTCCTCCTCAGGAGAAACTAAACTCACATGAAGGCTCCAACATCATTGGATACTTGAGAAAGAGGTGAGAAGAGAGAATGAAGGGCATCCATAGTACCTTCCTCAGGAAAGTGCCATAAATTTCCCTCAAACTTCAGGATCTCAAACCTCACAAACAGAGAACAAGCTCCAACCTCTCAACCTCTGGGTCTTGATCTTCAGTCTTCTCCTTCATCATGCTCCTTCAACAAGGTCTTCAAAGCAAACTAAGCCCCACAACAATTCCCCAAAGATAGACAATCAACACCAAATATGCCACACAAACAGTCCTATTCAGAAAATACTCTGAAAATACTAAAGCAAGGGGGAAAAATCTAATACTTATTCACAAGGGTCTATCATACTTACCCATACTAGCCCAATAGTCCCATACCCAAAAATCAAGCTAAAACTCCTGAAAGAAAATGAATTACTTCACCTATGCTACACCTAAACCCTAATTTTGATTACTCTAATGCTAACCTAATTAAACTAATCAAATTTTAATCTAAAAATCATGAATTAAAACCAGAGGGAACTAAGGCTCAATATCTAATCATACTAAAAAGAATGAATCAAAAAGATTAAGGGAAGGTCCTAGACTAAATTCTACAAAATCAAGTACAAGATTAATCCTATTTAAAAGCTATTTAAATGAAAAATATAGTAAAAATATAAAACTAAAAATAAAATGGAATTTTTATTTTTATTAATTTTCTAGACAAGATTATAAACCTATAGAAAAAACAAGAAATGAAAAATGTTAATTTTCCTACTTTTTTTGAATTTTATAAGATGCAAGAAAATAAGAGAAATTAAAAATAAGAAAAATAAAAGAAAATGGGGAGGGGGTGTCAAAATCAAAGGCACCTAGTTTATTATTCAGAGTGGGCCTGGAAAGGGTGGTGCAAATAGCATGCGCGCTAAGCCCACTATGCTTTCAGAAAATCAATACAAAAAATTAAAGAAAATTGAAAAACCAACGGTGCAGATAGAAGAGATACGCAGTGCAATTTTGAATGGGCCGTCTGGGTGGGGTGTGAGTAGCAATGATTTGCTGAGGCCCAAGATCACCATTTATTAAAACGCTGCGTTCAGCGTAAAGGTTTCCCTCCGTTTTCTTTTTAAATTGTGGTCGTGCGATTAGCTTAAAAGGTCAATTAATTGGACTCAATCCCACGGCTAGGAGACCATCTTCTCCATTTCACCATTAGGGTTTGTAACAAGAACTCCATGCACGCAGGACTTCTTCTCAAGCGTTCTCTCTCGTCTCTTGCCCAAATCCAATTTTGTAAAGAGCAAACTTGCTCTAATTTCCACGTAGAACACACTCATGGCCTCAGTTTCCCTCAAAACACCTTAGGGCAAGAAACCCGATAGTGTACCTCCATGGATGCTCACACCTTCAACTTCCTGTTTCCTCAGTTTCTTGGCACGAAAAGACTCACCTCATGACCCTGATTAATCTAAGCTAAAACACCTGAATTAACATCCCATATTCAATGAGTTCTTGATCAATGAAAGAATCGTGTCACCATGTCAAACTTCATAGAATGTGCTCTAACTTTCCAGCCACGATCCCTATTGGTCTCTAAACATTTTTATCCTATCCATTCA
Organism: Lathyrus sativus; assembly: GCA_963859935.3. Lineage (NCBI taxonomy): Eukaryota > Viridiplantae > Streptophyta > Magnoliopsida > Fabales > Fabaceae > Lathyrus > Lathyrus sativus. Next base: position 301,190,374 of record OZ012736.1, on the reverse strand, counting down.
ATCTAAAACAGAATAAATAAGAAGGTAGGTGGTGTTTTGCAAACCTGGTGAGCAGTGATGGCAGATGCAGTTACACTCCCTTTCAAGGCTTGAAGCTCTCCATGATTACTCTTTTATTGATGATGATCTTTCTGTTTGCAAAAGATTAGGTGTTACAAGCTTGTATCTTGATCTTGAGTGCAATTTGCATTCTTGGCAATTTTCACACCACACCTTCAATCTTCCATGGATGGGGTTTCAGACTTGTATGCAAGTGTTCATGGTGATCAGAAGAAAAGGTTTGTGTAGAAGAATGAAGTTGGAATGAAGAGTTATGGCAGATTGATATTGAATTGCAAAAATGGAAGGAATTGCATCTCACTCTCTCTTTTGCCCTAGCACTAACCAATAATCACCAACCTTTAATCTCATCATGATCCTCTCAATATATAACAATCAATGGAAGATCCTAGATTCATCTAGAAAGAGCTAGAATGCCTTGGAATTTCTCATGTAGTGACATGTTGTATTATCTCTTCATCTCATGCATTAAGCCTTTAATTGTGTGTTAAAATATCCTTACATGAGATATTGAGATGGTGTGAGTGAAAAACAAGCTGATCCTTGCCTTATGTGAAGTTTTCCAAAGGTGCCTTATGATGCAAGTAACAACATTACAAAGCAAGTCCCCTTTCTATGCCTCAAATCAAAATTGTGTTTAAACCATTGTTTTTAAAATGATGTTTGGATTCAAAATGACATATTGGATGACCTATTTTGGATGTGTAGATCTCTCAAACCATTTTCCAACTTGGATCCATTTAAGTTATAAGCCATTTTTAGGTCATTTTCACCCATTCTTGTCAATCCTTGCTACAAGCTTTTCCAACAACTCATGACCACTTTCTAGGCTTAAAATTCCATTTTGAACAACTTTGATGTTTTGAGTTTTTTCATTTGAGGCTTGGAAATAGGAGATATGGCCTTTGCTTAAAATGACCTATAATCACCAAATGACCAAAATACCCTTGGCTTGTCAAAGCCATAAGTTGAGTTCTACAAATCCTATCAAGGACTTCTAGTACTCTATAGAAATCTAAGAAGATTCTCTTCAACATTCATGTTGACCAAGAGATCATAGGAATCATCCTACTAGGGCAAAAGTTGTCTGCAAGTTGGGTGACTTTCAAGGACCCAGATTCACATACCTCAGATGACCTGTAATTTGTCCAAACCATAACTTGAGCTCTGCACATCCTATCAAGTACTTCTACCACTCAAATTAAAGCTAAGAACAATCTCTACAACATTCATGTTGTGGGGAAGATGAGATAACAATCACATCTTGATCTAAAACTGCCTGGAAGATGGGGATCAAACTAGGGTTTTTACACTGTCCATCCTTAGAAACCCTGGCTTAAAACTTCTCAAACTCCTCAATCATGATTAGTTGGTCTAGGAATAATCATTATAACATCTCAATACCTCATTCCATGATCTCATGGCTCTTGGATTGGGTCTTAACCTTCTCCAAATCCTCAGTTGACCTAGGGTTGACCCAGTCAAAACCCTAATTCTACCATTCATGGTTGAATCTTCTGCATTCTTGCATAATGACCTCTATGGGCTTCATGATGACTTTCAAGACATATCATAGGCTTTCTCAAAGCTTCAAGTTCATTCTCAAAGTCTCAGAATCATCTGAGGAGCTCCCACAACTCTCAAGCTATGAAGCACACAACCTTGGTTTCAACCAATTCCTTTGAGGATCTCTTGAACTTTCTGATAAAGGCATCAACTTTCAAACACTTGATGGATAAATAAATGTTGGTCAAATTTTAGGGTGCAACACCTTGCAATAATCTGGTCTTTACCTCGCACAACGGTGTCTTTAAGTCGTCGACATTCATAATCAAGTTCAAACCCTCCTCTGTTAAAATGGCGTTTGCCCCATGATTGGGCATGGGCTTTTGCACTATGTTCGGACCCGCCGTTCCAAAATTGATAGCCTTACTATCCAATAGATCCTGCACTACATGCTTGAACGCATGGCAACCCTCTACATCGTGGCCCGGAGCCCCGGAGTGGAATTCACAGTGCCTGCTTGCATCATACCCGTACGGAGGAGTGCCTATTATTGGCGCCAGAGTTCTCTTCTCTACCAAGTTCAAACCCAATAATGTCTGTAGCAAATCTGCATACGTTGAAGGAGGCTTTTCAAACACCCTCCTTGGTTTGCCCCCCTGGAATCTGCGCTGGGCAGGTTGTGCCCCCTGTTGTGGCTGTTGTTGCTGTTGTTGTTGTTGTTGAAATGGTTGTTGCTGAAACGGAATAGTAACGCTTGCCACCTGCTGCGGCTGATTGTACTGGTTTTGACCTCTGCCCCGGCCTCGGCCTCGGCCCCCAAACACCGTGCTTGCATCGCCCTGACGGCGCCCACCAAAAGCCCTTCTGTTACTGCCAGCTGAGGTGGACTCCTCAGCTTGGAATCTTCCTTGTTTAATGTTACTTTCAATCTTCTCTCCCATCAGGATTAAGTCTGAGAAACTTCCCAAAGAAGTGTGAAACAACTTGTCATAAAACATGCCAGTGAATGTTCCTATGAACATATCATTCATTTCCTTGTCCTCCAAAGGGGGATGGACTCTAGCAGCCATGTCGCGCCATCTCTGCGCATACTCTTTGAAGCACTCGCCCTTCTTCTGGGACAACCCCTGCAATTGGACCCGGTTGGGTGCCAAGTCGCTGTTGTACTTATAGTGAGCCACAAATGCTTCAGCCAGTTGCTTCCACGTCTTAATCTGAGTTGGTTCCAATCCCATATACCACTCAAGGGAAGGACCAGACAAGCTATCTTGAAAGAAATGCATTAGCATCCTCTCATCGTTAGAATACGCCGACATCCTTCTGTAATATGACCGCACGTGCACTTTTGGACAGGTGTCCCCCTTATACTTGTCGAATGTGGGAGCTTTGAATTTGATTGGCACCCTCAAGCCAGGCACCAGACCCATTGTTGACATATCTAAGCCAACAACACTTTGATTTACGACCCCCCTCATCTGCTCCTCGAGCATCCTGATTCTCTGAGAGTCGTCGATAGGACCTTCGAAACCTCCACCGGAGAAAGCGTCCTCTTGCTGATCTTCTTGCCACATACCATTCCCAGCTCCGTATCCATCGTATCCATTGTTACGGCCAACTCTGGTCTGATTCATTACCGGGCCTCGCCCCCTGTTGCCATACCCCGGAGCGACTCCAGCAGGCCCAAAAGCCATTAATCCAGCGCCATTTCCATTTCCGAATCCTCCATAACCCTGATTAGTCATACCGAATCCGTCCTGTCCAAAGCCTTGAGTGTTGAAGCCATACTTCCCAGTATTATCAAACCCCTGGTCATTGAAGCCAAATCCAGTATTACCGAAGCCATTGCCTTCCATATTATCACCCAGGTTGACATCTCCGAGCCCAACGTTGTTGATAACAGTCTCGTTCCCAATTCCAATGTTACCGTTCCCGGCAGCAGCGCCGCTGTTCACATTGACAGCAGGCATGTTGACTACAGGTGGAGCCACTGGTGTGGGAGTACCATCCCCGTGAATAGTGTCGACTCGCACAGACTGATGATCCTCATTTCCGTGCCCAGCATTCCTTACCAACAGAGGCTGCACCAAAGCTTGCAAATTCTCCTGCCCTTTCGCAATGGTCTCCATTATCTGCATGAAGAACGCCAGCTTCTCACACATGTCTTGCATCTCATTCTGCATTTGATCCATGATTCTTCGGCAGTTGGTACGAGTGGAGTATCGGTGCGGGCGCTGATCTTCAATCCTGAAAAGACCTGGTACAGTGCAAGAAATAAGATACCATCCAATAATCACCTGTAATGCAATATGAATGTGAATGCAATGCAATATGTGTCTGTGCATTAGGGAATGTCATTCCCCGATTCTAGTGCAAATGTGTCAGTGCGGTGACAGTGCTAGCAATACGAAGATCGGAGCCGAATCATAGAAAACGCCTCATATATTGCAGAGAAAAACATTCAGCCAAGAATACAAAATCACTGAGTGTACAATAAGAAGGCATGACCTCAACCAACAATCCTGGTGATGGTCAGCGCTACGCAAATAAAGCATATACATTAATACATGAAACAGTCAAGTACACCCATAAGCCTGGTACTCTTCTAGCAACTTCTTAGTCTCTGGATGACTTGGTCGGGTAAGCAGACCCTCAACAAGTTGATTTCTTCGCTTGAGAACACGTCGCACGTCACCAGCGGTTTCCTCCCATGCCCCTTCTCCGAAGCGATCCTCTAGCTTCCGCTTTTGAGACACAGCTTCGTTCTTGCCCTCAATGGCCTTGTTTAATGCATTCTGGATACTATATCTGGTCATCACCTCTTCTTCGTACTTCTTAATGCTAGCCTTCAACTGCGCTTCGAGTTCAGAAATTTGCTGCTTCAATTTGTCTTCCCTCTTTTTGTTGTTGGTTAGCGTAGCATTCCAAGTCTTATTACAAGAAGAGATTTCCCGGTGAGCGGCGTCGAGTGCTTTCTTTTTGGATTCCAACATGTCATGAGAGCTCCTGAACTCTTGACCCAGACGTTCGCGCTTCTTTTTCTCTTCAGTCAACTCAGCACCTAGCCTGTTTACTAGTTCGATCTGCTGTTGGAAAGCATGCACAACCTTGTTCTTCTCACTACGCATCTGAGCCAGTTCCTTTTCTAACCCTTCATTGATCTTCATCAAGGCTTCTTTTTCTTTTACCACTCGCTCGTAGACCTCTATAGTAACAGTGGTTGGTTCTTCCATCGGAATATGAACAGGGACCGGTGCAGCTGGAAATGGCATCATCAACTGCCTTGCTCTCTCTTGGATCCAAACTTTGTAGGGTGCATAAGCCTGACAATCATTCTTCCCCAACAGTGGCTTCCCTCTTCTGTTGATACGCATCCAGGCATGCTGAAGCTTGGCTAGTAACTCTCCATTCAAATCACCGGTGAAGTACAGAGATTCCTGTACTTCTTCCTCCTGAGGTGGGTTCTTCAACGCATATCCGAACTGGCGAACGAACAGAGATGGGTTGTAATTGATGCACCCTTTTCTCCCTATCAACGGAACATTAGGATACCCAGAACAACTGAAAATAAGCTCAGACCCCAACAAGTCTCGGTCAAACCACTCAATGTCCTCAGAAGATAGTCTCATCAGGCGCTCTGGCCAATCAGCTGTAGTTGCACTATCTACAAAAGGTCCCTTCAGGGGAAGATGGCTCTTAAACCACTTGTACAGCAAAGGCACACAACAAGAGACGTTCTTGCCTCTCCTGTTCTCATTTCTGTAGTGCATCGAATGGTAGAAGTCCCCGATCAATGTGGGTACATGGTTGCCAGCAGCAAACAAATGAAATGCATCCATGCCCACGAAATTCGGGAAATTGGGAAACAACACTATCCCATAAATGCATAGAGCCAAAACAGCGTTAAAGACTACCCAACATCCATTCTTGGCGTATTCTTGAGCCTTACCAATCAGAAACTGGAGAGAGAAACCTGGAACCCCACGCCAAGAAGTCATCAACAGCTCAGAATCATTCATGTGCAAGGCCTTAGCTAAATCCTCCAATCTGGGCTCAGCGGCAGAGTGAATAAAGGGAACCTTATTCTGTACTGGCAGCTCAGTAAACTCTACATACTCCTCGATGGTAGGCCCCAAAATAAAGTCAGCAAATGTGAAACATCTCAAAGCAGGGTCGTAGAATTGCATCAGCGTGTACAGCCCATTCAGTTCATCATCAGTGGGTTTGCGAACCAATCTCAACAGCCGTCCGTAACTCTGCCTGAAACTTCTACGAACATCCTCATCAGCAAGAGAAATCAGACCCAGGATGGGAGTAATATCAGGAACAGGTAACTTGTAGGCAACTGTCATCCTCAAACCAGCCATGATCAAAACTCAGAAGTCCGGACACTAGAACCAGGGAATATGCAAATGCACCTGCAGCACAGACACACGTTAATGGGATGCAATGATAATGGTTATGCAAACAATGCAATGCAAATACATGCAACAGGGACCAAATGCCATGGCTGAGAAGCCTGAACCATATCAAAAGTCTCAGATAGACCCTCCAAAATTTCTCAAATCCTGGTCTCAGATAGACCCAATACAAAGTTCCAACAATGGTCTCAGATAGACCCCATAATATAACTCCAATTGGTCTCTAATAGACCTCAACCATAACTCTGACTGGTCTCTGATAGACCTCACAACTGTCCATAAATACCCAGGATCTCAAATCAAGAAATAACCGGTATCTGAAGGTCTAGTTACCTGCATAACCCCAAAACCCCTCTCACAGGTAGGTGCCCTAGTAACTGACAAAGGTATGGCATCCTATGTGGTCGTCGGCGTCACAGACTTTCAGGGTTGATGATACGATTCCCAGAAGGAGTGGCATCATCAAATCCTGAAGAGGCCTCACTTAGCCAACTTCCAAATGATCGGTTCCCAGAGTCGACAATCCAACTAACCAGCAACCCGAGCCACCCAAAGGGCAGGACAGGAGGCCAACCAGAAGAACCTCGTCTGAGTGTGGATTTCGTGGGACACTAGGACATGCAAAGCACGTGCGCGCCCACTAATTTCCACTCTAATTCTAGGTGCACTCAAGCCCAGGTCCGGCTTATCTCTCAATCATAGAACACCCGTCACACCCCAATACAGCAATAATAACAATAATATAATGCTGAAAGTAAATGACAGAAAAAATAAATCCATACAAAATCCTCGACGGGAAAACAAGCGCTAGGATTGACTCGCTTAAGGGACGTTGGATCCCAAATGCATAAGGAACTATCGCAGTCCTTAGCAGCCAGGGGAGGTTGGGTCCCCAGCAGAGTCGCCAGCTGTCGCTACTGCGAAAATCGGCGTCGGCTGAGCAGAAGAGTCGCCACCGTGCGTTATTTATCCCAACGGAGGGAAAGGAAACGCTCGAGGTAAACCTACCGCAAAACGGGGAAAGGTATGGTCATCGCAACCAAAACCTGGGTTCGGGAGTCGGTTACGCAAGGGGAAGGTATTAGCACCCCTCACGTCCGTCGTACTCGACGGGATCCACGCTTGTTTTCGGGTATGTATTGTTATTCTATATACTCTACAGGTCAGGGGTTAAAAAGAAAAAAAAATGACTCGGCAAAGTATCGCACTTTATGCCTACGTATTCTCGTCTGGAACGAGAAATCAGAGTCAACGTAGTTCGCCTACCTACGGGAAAGGAGGGGAAGGTTGCTCGCTAGGATATCGCATCCTATGCCTACGTACTTTCATACAGCATGAAAGATCAGAGCAAACGTAGTTCGGGCCACGTACGACACAAGTCTGTCTTGATTGTTTTTTATTCCTTCTGAAAATGGTTTTCTGATTAACAGTCCAAGCGGACAAAAATGACGTTTTGATGAGTTCACATTCTTTTACGGAAGAAGTGTCTTTTATTGTGTTTGAAATTTTATTGTGCTTTTCTGTTTGTTTTGAGAGAGAAGAGACAGAACTCTAACCTATGGTTGCGAAGGGAATCAAACTAACCTACTGTTATCATGCATGGGTTAAGACCTAATGTCTATCATGCTCCTCTCTTGCGTAGAGAGAAACAGAGATCCTAAGGGATAAACAGAAACAGAAACAATAGCATATATACAATAAAGCAGTAAAATGCATGGATGCAGCAATACAAGCGAGGCAAGGGAGTCCCACTCAACCTCGAACCCTGAAAACAACAGGCAAAAGCGAACAAAATTCGCTTTCAACCTAACAGGTTAAACAGCAAGCAATACAGTCAGGGAAATTCACACAATACATCAAAAATTAAAAACAGCAAAAATAAACAGCAACAGCAGTCTGCACCAACATCTGTCTTCAAGTCATCTTCATCCATCTACAGGCTTCAAGCAAGCATCAGTCTTCATCTTCACATCCTTCAAGCAAGGTCTCTATCATCAGTCTTTCAGGGCTTTTCTTCAAGTCTCACTATCCAAGATGAATATCAGTCAACAAGAATGAACTGGGGTGTTAAGCAATTAGTTGACCACCAAAGGTGGCAAACAGACTGCTAACAACACATAGAATATTTCTCTCAAGAGTTCTATCTCTTAGACACTATCACCAAGCCTTCCAAAGGAAGGGGGTGAATGTCTTAGAGAGACTCTGCATCATAGAGAGGGATGGAGGCAACCAAGACCTTCCATGTTTGTGAACCAAGTTTTCTACTCTATAGCTCTGCCTACCTCCTAGATCCTATAACCTTCAACAGCTGACAGCAAGAGATACTCCTCATCAACTCTGGAAGTTGGTCTTCATTCTCTTTGATCTCCAATGGGCTTCATCAGCACAGTCTTCAGTTCAAACCCAAGCCCCAAACAAGCCCAATACCCCACACAGTCAAATAATAACCCTAAAGAGGGCACACCACACAGTCAAGCAAATACAAGCAGTACTAATAGTAATAATAGAATAGGGGAAACCTAGTAATTTCTAAGGGATCTATTAACTACCCATAATTCCCCTATAGTCCCAAACCCCAAAATTCAAACTACAACTCCTAAAAGAAATGATTTACTACACCTATGTTATCTCCTAAACCCTAATTTTGATTCTTCTAATCACACCTAAACAAATCACCTAAAATTAAATCCTAAAATCATGAATTAAATTTTCTATACAAGCTAAAGTTCTAAGTTAATCACCCTAAAAAGAATGGATCCAAAATGTAAAGGCATCTAACTAAACTAAAATCAACAATATCATGCATTAAACTAAACATTATTCAAAACCTATTTAAAAGAAAAATATACTAAAAATACAAAACCAAAATAAAATTGGAATTTTATTATTTCCTAGTTTTCTTAACAGAAATATGAACCTAATGAAAAAACAACCACTAAAAAATAAGCATTTTTCATTTTGTTATGATTTTCCAAAGAATTAAAATGAATTAAGTGAAATTAAAATGAACTAAATGAGGAAAGGGGTGCAACTAGTAAATATTTCAGTTAAAAGAAGATGATGGGCCCAGACTGGGGGGCGCGCATAGCAAAGTGCGTCTGGGCCCAGTTGATCAGAAAAAAAATCATAAAAAAGAAATAAACTGAAACGGTGCATATAGTAAAAAAAAATCAGTTCAAAACACGCTGGGCCTTGAAAGTAGGGGTGTGGGTATCAAAATGATTCAGGCCCATTTGCCTCCGTTTAATGAAACGGGGCGTTTTGGCCAGTTCAGTCTCCCTCCAAATTCATCTTTAAACGTGAGTCATCGGATTGGTCTGAGATTCAAAGTCAAGCGCCTGATCGCACGGTTCTCCTTCATCTTCAACCTTTAGAAACCCTAGAACCAGAAAAATTATTCCCATGCACGATTCTTCCATCCCTCTGTTCTCCCTCAACTCTTGATAAAATTCCAAACTTCAAAGACCAAAATTACTCTATTCTCTTCCCTCTACACAACCATGGTATTAGTTTCCTCCAACATTCCCTCCAAGTCCGAACCCGATAGCTAGAACCCTTTGACTCCACCATTTTACACTGCTATCCATCATGCTAATTCTAGATTCTAATGGTACTAAGATGCTCTTCATGTTGCACTGGTCTCAGCATGCTAATGGATGTTGATTAAAACTCACTATATAACATTTTCTTGATCATCAAAGATTCAACATCATATTATCAAACCTCATGGAATCCTCTCAAACTCTCTGAATTCAATCATCTAACCTAACCTAACAGTTCTAACCCTAAAATTCTCTAACATTCTAACTAATCTAACCAATTCGAAAGAAAACACCAACCTGGTTTGATGATGAAAGCAGAGGTAGAAATCCTTGGATCTGAAGCTTGCAATGCTCTGGACTTGCTCAATACACTTGATTCTTGGTTATGTATGCAATAGTTCTTGCTCACACCTCTTGGATCTTGCAATCACAATCTTCTTGCACTTTGGATGATGAAGTTGGTAGCACACGATTTCCTCCTCAATTAAGCCAAATCTTGATGAAAAGTGGATCTATGATGGAGGTAGATGATGATAGGATCAAGAAGTTTGGAAAATGATGAAGATTTGATGAAGTTTGGAATGAATTTGCACACTTGAAGAATGAGATGAAACTTGGTATTTTGATCAAAATGAAGCACCAACCATTGAATGAAGCCAATCTTCCCAATATATAGATGATCATAGAACACTCTAGAACTTGGTAGAAACTTCTTGTGCACACTTTCCTTGAATTTTGGATATGTTAACTTCATACATAAGTAACCAATGGTATCTCTCAAACTTTGCCCTAAACTCAAAAATCTACTTTTTCCAATGTTCTTAAAACATTTTTTCCAATCAAAATGACCTATAATTTCATCCCATTTGGCCATGTTATGAAAAATCTCAATTTTAGGTCACTTTTATTCATTAAATTCCCTTTTTAAATGACCAAATTTGAAACCTTGAGCTATGAGCCTTTCCAAACTTTCATGATCACTTTTCTAGACTCAAAATGTCATTTGGAGCAAGTTTGATGTTGTGAAGGTTTTCATTTGAAGCTTCCTTGTATGAGTTTTGGGCATAGGCTTGAAATGACCTGTAACTCTTAAATGACCAAAATACCCTTTGCTTGCCAAGACCATAAGTAGAGTTACACAAATCATATGAAGGAATACCATACCTTTCTAGAAAGCTAAGACAATGAGGAACAACTCTTATGTTGACCAGAAATTCATTTGAAATCTCCTTGAGGGGCAAAAGTTGCTTGGAAGACAAGTAACTTTCACAGACAAAATTTCAGATACCTCAGATGACCTGTAACTTGCAAGGACCATAACTTGAGTTCTATAAATCTCCTTATGTCTTCCACCACTCAAATTAAAGGTCTTGAGATCCTCAACAAGTTTCATGTTGGCCAAGAATCCATTTGAAGCTTGCATTTTGAATTATCTTGCTTGGAAGTTTGACCTAAATCAGGGGATTTTACACAGAAACCCTAATTTAGAAACTCCTCTTCTTCTTGATTTCTCTTGATTTCTCCTTGGCACAACACCACATCCATATCTACATGTCAAATGATCAACCCCACATCTCTCAAATAGACCTTGATGCCTTCCTAGTTGACTGTCTTCAACTGCAACTCTTGTGATCATCTCAGTGACTTGTTTCACTTTCAAAATGACTCTCTATGTCTTCCATGATGTCTATATACCCTCCATGCTCAATTCACAGATCACAACTTCTTTGATGATCTTCAAGTACCCTCAAGATAGGAGTGAGACCCACTGCTTGACCCATAGACTTCTTGGGTTTCAATTTCTTTCTGATGACTTGGCTAAGATTGAATTTGAATAATAACCTCCTGATAGGCTCATAGAGATGAGAATAGTGCTTGGTCCCTTGTTGGATGATTTGCTATGCTATGCTATGCAGATGGTTAGACTATGTACATGACTCTATATGCAAATGCTAATGCAATTGAAACATAAACCAAGTGAAATAGGTTGAGCAAATTTTAGGGTGCAACAGATAGGGTTTTACAAATTGAGTTTTGGTTGAGAATAGAGGGAATACGAATTGCTGCAGTTTAAGTTCATGAGCTTGTGTTTCCATGGAGTTTGGCTCCAAGATTCTGTTTGAATGAAGAAGACAAGGTTTTGGCCTTTGGATCATGGTAGAATTGTTGACTAAGTTCCAATCGTGTGGATGAGATCAGTCTTCAGCTTGTGAAGGATTTCTACTGATAATGCAAAACAAGTCGTTTCATTTAATTGATGCTTTGGGCTTAAGATGATTTGTGTTATTGGCACCCCTGTTTCGTGGCCCATCTTGATTTACACTAGTTCTGGTTACTATTGGCACCACGAATTTCTTTATTTTCCTTACTATTTTCATTTGATTTTTATTATGATCTTGAGCTTAGCATAATTGATACACGCACCCCCCTGGTTGTTGGCCCATAGATTTTTGAACTAGGCGTAGTTGCTTTCTGCACCCCTGATCATACTTCTTTCAATTCATTTTTATTCATTTTATCTTACAACTTTATAAAAATCATAAAAAATGGAAAAATGGTTATTTTAATCTGGGAATTTGTGTTATAGGTTAGTTTGGACCTCAAGAAATTTGTAAATAAATAAAAATTCTAGTTTAGGCATTTTCTTTATTTTTGTTAATATTTTACTTTTAATTGTTCTTGTATTGAATATAGTTTGTACATGATTTTGTAGATTTTATTTTAGATAGTTCCCCTGAGTTTTTTAGACCAATCTTTTTAGGGTAATTAGATATGAACATTAGGTACCCCTGGATTTTATTCCATAATTTTTAGGATTTTTTTAGGTAGTTTTAATTAGAGAACTTTAGGTGATCAAATTAGGGTTTATACATAACATAGGTGCACTTGAACATTTTATTTTGGGTCTTTCAGATTGAATTAGGATATGGGACATATAGGGTATTAAGGGTATATATAGGACTTCCCTTAGAAATTAATATTAGAATTTTTACTACTATATTACTATTTTTAGTATATTTTACAATTGTGTGATTGTTTGGTTTGCCCATTTTGGGGTTTATTTTTTGTTGTGTGGGCTTTTTGGGCTTTTACTTTGGTGGGCTTGGGTTTGATTTGAAGAGCATGGTGGAGCATAATGAAGATGAAGATTGAAGATCAAAATCAAAGGTTGATGAAGATTGTTTGCTTGCTTGGAGTGGATTGAAGACCATAGGATATAGAAAATAGATAGAGCCTTAGAATAGAAAATTTCTTCACAAATATGGATGGCTTTTGTTGCCTCCATTCTTCTCAATGATTAAAAGTCTCTCCTTGATACTCACCTCCCTCCTTTGGAAGGATCAGTGACTGTATCTAAGAGATAGAACTTTGAGAGAAACAGTCTGTATTATGTTAACTGTTTGTAGGCCACCTTTGGTAGTCAACAGACTGTTTAACATCCAAACTCATCTTGTTAACTATTTATCATTTAGGAGAGCTTGCCTTGAAGAAACCATTGAAGACTGAAGATGGAGTTCATTGCCTTGAAGACTGATAGAAGAAGGAGCTTGTGCTGTCGGAGCTGTGCAACTGTTTGAAGTAGGATTTACTGCTGTTTAGCTGTTTGGTGCTGTCAACTGTTTAGAGTTTCTTGTTGTTGTTTCTCTTGAAGATGGATGCTTGTTTGAAGATTGTAGATGGATGAAGACCTTGCTTGAAGGTGTTGGTGACTTGTTGCTGTTTCTGTCAGATTTGCTGTTTAGAGCTGCTGTTGCTGTTTAGAGCTGTTGATGTATTGTTTGAGTTTCTTGACTGTATTGTTTGATAATTACCCTGTTAGGTTTAAAGTGAATTTTGTTCACTTTTGCCTGTTGTTTTTAAGGTTCGAGGTAGAGCGGGACTCCCTTGCCTCGCTTGTACTGCTGCATTCATGCATTTTACTGCTTTACTGTATATATGTTGTTGCTTTTCCGTTTATCCCCTTAGGATCTCTGTTTCTCTCTGTGCAAGAGAGAAATATGACAGACATTAGGCTCTCATCCATGCATGACAACATTAGGGTAGATTTTGATTCCCTTTTTCAACCATAGGTTTTAGAGTTGTTGTTTCTCTTCTTTCCCAAAACAATCAGAAAATACAATAAAAGGTTAAATATCAATAAAAGACAGTTCTTGCGTAAAAGACTGTAAACCAATCAAAAGAGTCATTTTTGTCCGCTTGGACCCGTAATCAGGAGAAAACCTTTTTCAGAAGGATCTAAAAAACAAACAGACAGACTTGTGTCGTACGTGGCCCGAACTACGTTTGCTCTGATCTTTCATGCTGTATGAAAGTACGTAGGAATAGGATGCGATATCCTAGCGAGCAACCTTCCCCTCCCTTCCCGTAGGTAGGCGAACTACGTTGACTCTGATTTCTCGTTCCAGACGGGAATATGTAGGCATAAAGTGCGATACTTTGCCGAGTCATTTTATTTTCTTTTAACCTCAGACCTGTAGAATAGGTAGAATAACAATCCGTACCAGAAAACAAGCGTGGATCCCGTCGAGTACGACGGACGTGAGGGGTGCTAATACCTTCCCCTTGCGTAACCGACTCCCGAATCCAGGATTTGGTTGCGATGACCATTCCTTTCCCGTATTTGCGGTAGGTTTACTTCGAGCGTTTCCTTTCCCTCTGTTGGGATAAATAACGCATGGTGGCGACTCTTCTGTTCAGCCGGCGCCGATTTTCGCAGTAGCGACAGCTGGCGACTCTGCTGGGGACTCCAACGGTTCCCTATGCGAGTCAATCCTAGCGCTTGTTTTCCCGTCGAGGATTTTGTATGGATTTACTTTTTCTGTATTTTACATTCAGCATTATTTTACTATTATTATTGCTGTGGGTATGAGGGGGTTCTATGATTAAGAGATAAGCCGGACCTGGGCTTGAGTGCACCTAGAATTAAAGTGGAAATTAGTGGGCGCGTGCATGCTTTGCGTGTACTAGTGTCTCATGAAATCCACGCTCGGACGAGGTTCTTCTGGTTGACTTCTTTTTCAACCCTTTGGGTTGAGGGGGTTGTTGGTTAGTTGGATTGTCGACTCCGGGGACCGATCATTTGGAAGTTGGCTAAGTGAGGCCTCTTCAGGACATGATGATGCCACACCTTCTGGGTATCGTATCATCCGTCTTGAAAGTCTGTGACGCCAATGACCGCATAGGATGCCATACCTTGTGTCAGTTATTAGGATACCTACCTGTGAGAGGGGTTGGGGCATGCAGGTAACTCGACTTCCAGATTACCGATTTTCTTGATTGAGATTCAGTGGTGTGATATTTGAGGACAATGTTATTAGGTCTGTCAGAAACCAGGTTGGAGCATTGTGGATGATCTTGAGCAGTTTGTGGGTCTATTTTAAGGCCAGTGTTGTGGATTGGATTTCTCAACCAGAGGCACTCGATCCCTTGTTGCATTGCTTGCATATTGCATTGTTTGCATCATCATGTGCATATCATTAACGTGTGTCTGTGCTGCAGGTGCATTTGCATACTTCCCGATTCTAGTGCTCCAGACTTCTATATGTTATTATGAGTACTTTGAGGAAGACTGTTGCGTATAAGTTGCCTACCCTTGATGTGACTTCTCTGTTGGGTCTGATTTCCCTAGCTGACGATGATGTGAGGAGAAGTTTTAGAAAGAGTTATGGGAAGCTACTGAATTTGGTTTGCAGACCAACTACACATGAGCTGAATGGGTTATACACATTGATGCAGTTATACGATCCCTCCTTGAGGTGTTTTATGTTCCAGGACTTCATTTTGGCTCCGACCATGGAGGAGTACGCTGAGATTCTAGGATTGCCGGTTCAGAACAAAGTGCCTTTCATTCACTATGATGCTAAGCCTAAGCTGGAAGACTTAGTTGTTCCCCTGCATATGGATCCTGCAGAGCTGTTGGTGACTTCCTGGCATGGAGTTTTTGGGTTCTCTCTCAAGTTTTTGGTTGGAAAAGCTCAAGAATATGCCAAAAGTGGCTGCTGGATTGTGTTTAACGCTGTTCTTGCCTTGTGCATCTATGGGATTATACTGTTCCCTAATCTGCCTGAGTTCGTTGATTTGGATGCATTCCACTTGTTTGCTGCAGGAAACCCGGTGCCTACATTGATTGGAGATTTCTACCATTCCTTACATTATAAGAATGAAAACAGAAGGGGGAAAAATGTCCATTGTTGTGTGCCTTTGCTGAACATGTGGT
Organism: Lathyrus sativus; assembly: GCA_963859935.3. Classification (NCBI taxonomy): domain Eukaryota; kingdom Viridiplantae; phylum Streptophyta; class Magnoliopsida; order Fabales; family Fabaceae; genus Lathyrus; species Lathyrus sativus. The sequence continues at coordinate 301,174,631 of OZ012736.1, read as the reverse complement.
TTGAGAGCCATCTGCCCAAGAAGGGTCCTTTTGTCGAGTCTGCACATACAGCTGAATGGTCTGAGCGTCTAATGGGGCTTTCTTCAGAAGACATTATCTGGTTCGACAGAGATTTATTGGGGTCAGAGATTATCTTCAGTTGCACCGGGTTTCCCAACGTTCCTTTGATTGGAAGGAAGGGATGTATTAATTACAACCCATCTTTGTTGGTTCGACAGTTTGGGTATGCCTTGAAGAGTCCGCCGAAGGAAGAAGAAATACAGGAATCTCTGTATTTCACTGGTGAACTGAGTGGGGAAGTATTAGCCAAGCTTCATCACGCTTGGAATCATATCTGCAGAAGAGGGAAACCATTGCTAGGCAAGAATGATTGCCAAGCCTATATGCCTTACAAGGTGTGGATTCAGGAGAGGGTAAGACAGGTGCAGATGCCTTTTCCAGCAGTATCACATCCTGTTCCCATTCCAGCGGAGGAACCAACTACCGTAGCCATTGAGGTCTATGAGCGGGTTGTGAAAGAAAAAGAAGACTTGATAAAGATCAATGAAGAGTTAGAGAAGGAATTGGCTCAGATGCGGAGTGAGAAAAACAAAGTTGTGTATTCCTTCCAACAGCAGACTGAGTTAGTAAACAGGCTAGGTGCTGAACTGACAGAAGAGAAAAAGAAGCGTGAACGCCTGGGAAAAGAATTCAGAAGCTCTCATGATATGTTAGAGTCCAAGAAGAAGTCACTTGATGCCGCCTACCGGGAAATCTCTTCGTGCAACAAAACATGGAATGCTACGCTAACCAACAACAAAAAGAGAGAAGACAAATTGAAGCAGCAAATTTCTGAACTCGAAGATCAGTTGAAGGCTAGCAAGAGAAAGTATGAAGAGGAGGTTATGGCAAGATATAGTCTTCAGAACTCATTGAACAAAGCCATCGAGTGCAAGAAGGAGGCTGTGTCTCAGAAACGGAAGTTAGAGGATCGCTTCGGAGAAGGGGCACGAGAGGAATCTGCTGGTGATTTACGACGTGTTCTCAAGCGAAGAGATCTACTTGTCGAGGGTTTGCTTACTCAACCAAATCATCCCGAGACTAAGAGGTTATTAGAGGAGTACCAGGCGTATGGTTGCACTTGACTATTTCATGTATTGATGTGTATGCTTTATTTGCATTGTGCTGGCCATCACCAGGATTGTTGGTTGAGGTCATGCCTTCTTATTGTACGCTCATTGATATTGTATTCCTGACTTGATGGGATTCTCTGCAATGTATGAGATGTTTTCTATGATTGGGTTCCAAACTTCTTATTGCTGTCACTGTCACCACACTGACACATTAGCACTAGAATTGGGGAGTGATATTCCCTAATGCACGGACACATGTTGCATTTGCATACACATTCATATTGCATTACAAGTGATTATTGAATTGTATCTCATTTCCTGCATTCTCCAGGTTTTTCCAGGATTGAAAGTCAACATCCTCACCGATACTCTACTCGTACCAACTGCAAAAGAGTTATGGACCAGGTGCAGAGCGAGATGCAGGATATGCGTGAGAAGCTGGCGCTGTTCATGCAGACGATGGAGACAATTGTGAAAGGGCAGGAAAACTTGCAAACTCTGGTGCAGCCATTGCTAGCGAGAAATGTCGGGAATGGACACGAAGACCACAATTTTGTACGTGTTGACACCATTCATGGGGATGGTACTCCTACACCGGTAGCTCCACCTGTGGTGAATATACCTGCTGTGAATATGAACAATGGCGCTGGCGCCGGGAACGGTAATACAGGAATCAGTAATGAGACTGTCATTAACAACGTTGGATTCGGAGATGCCAATCTGGGCGGTGATAATATTGGAGGTAATGGCTTCGGTAACAACGGATTTGGCTATAACGACCAGGGGTTTGATTATGTTAACCAGGATGGGAAGTTTGGCTTCAACGCTCCGGGTTTCGGACATGATGGATTTGGTAATGCCAATTAGGGCTATGGTGGATTCGGTAACGGAAATGGTGCTGGAATGATGCCTTTTGGACCTGCCGGGGTCGCTCAAGGGTATGGTAACAGGGGACGGGGCCCTGTGATGAATCAGACTAGATTTGGTCGTAACAATGGGTATGATGGATACGGAAATGAGAATGGTAATTGGATAGAAGACCAACAAGAAGATGCTTTCTCTGGTAGAGGTTTTGAAGGTCCTGTAGACAACACTCAGCGAATCAAGATGCTTGAGGAGCAGATGAAAGGTGTTGTGAATCAAAGTGATGTTGGTTTAGATATGACCACAATGGGTTTGGTGCCTGGCCTGAGGGTACCGCTGAAGTTTAAAGCTCCCACATTTGAAAAATATAAGGGAGATACCTGTCCGAAGGTGCATGTGCGGTCATACTATAGAAGGATGTCGGCTTATTCGAACGATGAAAGAATGCTGATACATTTCTTTCAAGACAGCTTGTCTGGTCCTTCCCTTGAATGGTACATGGGATTGGAGCCTGCTCAGATAAAGACTTGGAAGCAACTGGCTGAAGCGTTTGTGGCTCATTATAAGTACAATAGTGACCTGGCACCGAACAGGGTCCAGCTACAGGGGCTGTCGCAGAAGAAAGATGAGAGTTTCAAAGAATATGCGTAGAGATGGCGCGACATGGCTGCAAGGGTTCATCCTCCTTTGGTTGAGAAGGAGATGAATGATATGTTCATAGGAACGTTCACCGGTATGTTTTATGATAAGTTGTTTCCCGCTTCTTTGGGCAGTTTCTCGGATCTAATCTTGATGGGCGAGAAGGTTGAAAGTAATATTAAAATGGGGAGATTCCAAGCTGAGGAATCTACTTCAGTTGGCAGTAACAGAAGAGCTTTTGGTGGTCGCCGTCAAGGTGACACAAGTGCAGTATTCGAGGGCCGAGGCCGAGGCCGGGGCAGAGGACAGAATCAGTACAATCATCCGCAACAGGTGGCAAGCGTCACCATTCCATTTCATCAACAACCAATACCACTACAGCAGATACCACCACAGCAGCAACAACAACAACAGCAGCAGAGGCCAAATCAGGGACAGAGGAGATTTCCTAACACGAGGCCGAAAAGAGTATTTGATGTACCTCCTTATACGTATGCAGAGTTACTCCAAACATTACTGGGTTTGAATTTGGTGGAAAAGAGGACTATGGCGCTAATGACGGGCACTCCTCCGTTTGGTTTTGATACGAATAAGCACTGCGAGTTCCACTCCGGGGCTCCTCGCCATGACATAGAGACTTGCCACGCGTTCAAGCATGTGGTGCAAGATCTGTTGGATAGCAAGGCCATAAATTTTGGACAAGCAGGTCCGAACATAGTACAACAGCCCATGCCCAACCATGGGGCAAATGCTATTTTGACTGAGGAGGGTTTGAACTTGATCATGAATGTTGATGAACTAAAAACGCCGTTGTGTGAAATAAAGAGCAGGTTATTAAAAGGAGGTGTGTATCCGGGCTACAATGAATTTTGTCTAGAATGTTGGACCCAAGCTGGGGGCTGTGCTAAATTGAAGAAGGGTATTCAGACCTTGATAGATGAAGGCACGTTGCAATTCGACAGAACGGCAGTTGAGAAACCTGCAGAAGTATTAGCTGATGAGCAAAGTGATGTCGCTACGGTGACAATTCCCCGAAAAACGATAATTATAACGGCGCCAGCCAGACGACCGACAATCACTATCACCAAGGCAGGGCCAACACCTTATGAGAGCACTAAGGCAGTACCCTGGACTTATGGGCTGGAAGCGTATTGTGATGGGGTGAAAATCGATATCAGTAAACAGCCAGCTGGGGTTGTGGACAATGTCGTCGGGACTGGAGGGATGACAAGGAGCGGGAGAATTTTTATATCGCCTGAGGTAGAGGCTGAACGATTGGCAAAAGGTAAAGGAAAAATGAATGAGGATGTTCCGGTGCAGAGGAATGAAAAAGAAACGTCACTGAAAGATGTAGAAGAGTTTATGCGTCTTATCCGTAAGAGTGACTATAAGATTGTTGAGCACCTTCAACAGACGCCGTCGAAGATATCCATATTGTCGCTGTTATTGTGTTCCGAAGCCCATAGGAATGCATTATTGAAAATTCTGGACACGTCGTTTGTACCCCAAGATGTTTCTGTGAATCAGTTGGAGGGGGTGATGGCGCACGTGAATGCAGGCCATAGTTTGGGGTTTACGGATTTTGATTTGACCCCGAGGGGAAGAGAGCATAACATGGCGTTGCACGTCTCAGTTGAATGCAGGGGCACAGTCATGTCCCACGTGCTGGTAGATACCGGGTCTTCCTTGAACGTGCTGCCAAAGAAAGCAATGATGAAATTGGACATCAGGGGGATCATTTGTACGCCTAGTGACTTGGTGGTCAGGGCATTCGATGGTACACGGAGGTCAGTCTTTGGATCCATAACTTTGCCTCTGCAGGTGGGGCCGGAGATTTTTGAAACAGAATTCTATATTATGGACATCCAGCCAGCATACAGCTGTCTTCTCGGACGACCATGGATCCATGGTGCTGGGGCAGTCATGTCTACCTTGCACCAAAAGCTGAAATACATGGTAGGGGACAGTGTGGTCACAGTTTGCGGAGAGGAGGATATACTGGTCAGCCATTTATCGTCATTCAAGTACGTAGAAGTCGACGGCGAGATTCATGAGACACCCTGTCAAGCCTTTGAAGGGTTGCGCATTAAAGACAAAGTTCCAGGGCCGAGTAAGGCATCAGAGGTGGCAGTATCGTCATACAAAGAGGCTCAGGCTCTGGTGAAGACTAGTGAGACCAAGGGCTGGGGCAAGGTTCTGGATATCCCCGTGAAGATGGACAGATTTGGGCTAGGGTATCAACCTTCATCATCAACGCCTGCTGCAGGGGCACCCCGTTTCAAAGGACCAATAACAATCACGGCTAGTGGAGTATATCACGAGACCATCAACGTTGTTTCAGATTCCGAAGAAGGAGACAGTGACTGCGACATGGACGCCTGGATTCAGCCGAGCGTGCCAGGACAAGGGCTTTGCAACTGGTCTATTCAGGAGACTGTTCCTGTGACCACCAAACAGTAATACTTTGTTTTCTTAATTGTTGAACAATCCGGTGTCCTACCCGGGGCATCGTGATTTTGCTTAGGACCGTTCTGTTATGTACGTTGCACTGTTTAATCGTTAAATCAAAAGGCGTTTTTCATGTACAAATATTGTGATCTCTGTTTTTCCTGTTTTTATTTTTTACAATAAAATGGCAATGTGGTTATTCGTTTTGAATGTATTTTGAAGCATTTAACCATTTCCTTTGCAGGATTACTATTTCAAATGACATCTATGAACCGCCTATGACTCACTTCGACTTTGAGCACCCGGTATTTAAGACCGAAGAAGAGATTGTTGCTGATGGCGATGTTCCAGAAGAGTTGTCCTGGTTGGTAAAACAAGAAGAACCAATCATTCTGCCTCATGAGGAGGTCATTAAGATCGTCAATCTGGGGTCGGAAGGGGTTGAAAGGAACATCCGTATAGGGGCCGCGCTGCAGAGCGACGTCAAGCGAAGATTGGTTGAAATGCTCAAAGAGTACAGTGATATTTTTGCTTGGTCGTATGAGGATATGCCTGGGCTGGATACGGATATGGTTGTGCACCGTCTGCCTCTAAAAGAAGAATGCCCGCCGGTTAAGCAGAAGCTTCGAAGAACTAGACCGGACATGGCTGTGAAGATTAAGGAGGAGGTTCAAAAGCAGTGGGATGCTGGTTTCCTAGCTGTTACGAAATATCCCTCAAGGGTCGCTAATATTGTGCCAGTGCCAAAAAAGGACGGTAAAGTGAGAATGTGCGTAGATTACCGTGATCTGAATAAGGCGAGCCCGAAAGATGACTTTCCACTTCCTCACATCGATGTGTTGGTTGACAATACCGCTCAATTCTCCGTATTCTCCTTCATGGATGGCTTCTCGGGTTACAATCAGATTAGAATGGCGCCAGAAGACATGGAGAAGACTACCTTCATTACGCCTTGGGGAACATTTTGCTACAAAGTGATGCCCTTCGGATTGAAGAATGCTGGGGCAACGTATCAACGTGCAATGACGACTCTCTTTCATGACATGATGCATAAAGAGATCGAGGTTTATGTCGATGATATGATTGCCAAATCCCAGACGGAGGAAGAACATTTGGTGAATCTGCTGAAATTATTCAAAAGGCTTAGGAAGTTCAGGTTGAGACTGAACCCTAACAAATGCACCTTCGGGGTGAGATCGGGTAAACTGCTGGGGTTTATCGTGAGTGAAAAGGGAATAGAGGTTGATCCTGCAAAAATAAAAGCCATACAAGAAATGCCGACGCCTAAAACAGAAAAAGAGGTGCGCGGGTTTTTAGGGAGGTTGAACTACATCGCTCGGTTCATATCTCATCTAACAGCCACGTGTGAGCCGTTATTCAAGCTGTTGAAAAAAGACCAGGCTGTAACATGGAATGAGAATTGTCAAAAGGCGTTCGATAAAATAAAACAGTATTTGCAGGAGCCTCCTATTTTGATACCTCCAGTGGCAGGGAGACCCTTAATTATGTATTTGACGGTTCTTGAGGGGAGTATGGGTTGTGTTCTCGGTCAACATGACGAGATAGGGCGTAAAGAGCATGCGATATACTACCTGAGTAAGAATTTTACTGACTGTGAATCTCGATACTCAATGCTCGAAAAAACTTGTTGTGCACTAGCCTGGGCCGCCAAGCGTTTGAGGCAGTACATGCTGAATCATACAACCATGCTCATCTCGAAGATGGATCCTATCAAATACGTATTTGAAAAGCAGGCACTATCGGGGAGAATTGCCCGTTGGCAGATGGTTTTGACCGAATATGACATCCAATATGTCTCATAGAAGGCTATAAAGGGGAGCGTGTTATCGGAATATCTTGCTGAGCAACCTATTGAGGATTACCAATCGATGAGGTTTGATTTTTCTGACGAGGATATCATGTACCTGAAGATGAAAGATTGGGAAGAGCCGTCGCCGGATGAAGGGCCAAAGACGGATTCCAAGTGGCAGCTGATATTTGACGGGGCTGTGAATTCCTATGGTAGTGGAATAGGGGCAATCATCACTACCCCACATGGGTCGCACATCCCATTTACTGCTCGATTGACCTTTCCGGTTACCAATAACGAAGCCGAATACGAAGCTTGCATCATGGGGCTTGAAGAAGCCATTGATTTGCGAATCAAAAATATGGATGTATACGGAGACTCAGCTCTGGTGGTGAATCAAATAAAAGAAGAATGGGAGACACGTCAGCCCAACTTGATACCGTACATGAATTACGCGAGGAGATTGTTGCCTTTCTTTGACAAGGTTGAATTGCATCATGTGTCGCGAGCAGAAAATCAAATGGCTGACGCCCTGGCGACATTGTCTTCAATGTATAAGGTTATCTTCTGGAATGAGGCTCCCAGAATTGCCATTGACGAAGCATCTGATGATAAACCCTGGTATTTTGATATCCAGAATTTCCTGAAGAATAAGGAGTATCCGGCTGAGGCGTCCAGTCACGATCAGAAGACTCTCAGGAGATTGGCTGGTAATTTCTATCTGAATCCGGACGGCGTCCTATATAAAAGGAATCATGACTTGGTGTTGCTATGTTGTGTAGACGAGAAAGAGGCGAAGTTGCTTATGGAGGAAATACACGAGGGTACATTCGGTACACACGCCGGTGGGCATGCTATGACGAGAAAGCTGCTGCGAGCAGGTTATTACTGGCTAACTATGGAAACTGACTGTTTCAAGTTTGCGAAGAGGTGTCATAAATGCCAGATTTATGCGGATAAGATCCATGTGCCTCCGAGTCCTCTGAACGTGATGTCATCACCGTGGCCGTTCTCGATGTGGGGAATTGATATGATTGGAAAGATTGAGCCGACGACATCTAACGGACACCGTTTCATTTTGGTAGCAATTGATTATTTTACCAAGTGGGTGGAAGCGGCATCATATGCAAATGTGACCAAGCAGGTGGTAGCCAGGTTTATCAAACGAGATATCATTTGCAGATATGGAATCCCCGAGCGGATTATTACCGACAACGGTTCGAACTTAAATAACAAGATGATGAAGGAGCTGTGTCAGAGTTTCAAGATCGAACATCACAACTCTTCTCCTTACCGACCCAAGATGAATGACGCTGTTGAAGCGGCCAATAATAACATAAAGAAGATTGTTCAGAAGATGGTGGTGACCTATAAGGACTGGCATGAGATGCTACCTTTTGCTTTGCACGGTTATCGTACGACGGTACGCACGTCAACCGGGGCAACCCCATTCTCGTTGGTATACGGAATGGAAGCAGTGTTACCGTTGGAAGTTGAGATTCCTTCCCTGAGGGTATTACAAGATGTCCAACTCAACGAGGCAGAATGGGTGAAAGACAGATTGAACCAGCTGAGTTTAATGGATGAGAAAAGGCTAGCTTCTCTAGCATACGGTCGTTTGTACCAGAGCCGAATGAAGAAAGCGTATGATAAGAAGATACATCCTCGGAGCTTTCAGATGGGTGACCTTGTGCTGAAAAGGATTCTCCCGCCACAGGTTGATCACAGGGGCAAGTGGACCCCCAACTACGAAGGGCCATACGTTGTCAGAAAAGTCTTTTCAGGAGGAGCATTGTTGTTGTCCACCATGGATGGTGAAGACTTTACGTCGCATGTGAATTCGGACGCAGTTAAAAAATACTTTGCTTAAAATTAACCCGCTGGACAAAAAAAGAGAGTCCAGGCAAAAATGGGGCATCCTGGCAAACCAAAAACAGAATAAAAGGTTCGGGAAAAAATTAGGGATAAAATTGAAAAAATGTACACCCGCGAAGTCGAAAACCTACACCGGGCGGCTTCGGCAAAAAAGGGTATCCCGGTGAACTGAAAACCCGCAAAGGGCGGTTCACGCAAAAGTTAGGGATTTAAAAAAGCGAATGACTGCGGTCCGAATTTGATACTACGTTGCACATTGGTGCGGGAGAATATACCTGAGAGTTCGATTATCAGATACAATCTCTTCAGAAGTTTGAATACCGGGAAAGCGCCAGAGTCAGGCGAGTCATAGGAGGATCAGCGCATGATGTTCGTCTGCATCACATTGCCGACATATGTGCAAATTTGAGTTGTCACTGTATTTATGCTTCCTGTGCATACTTGTATATTTGTGGTGCGTAACTTCCTTTTTTCAGGAGTTACATCCAGTGTACAAAACTCTGCCCATTCAGGGACCCAATTAATAAAACATGTTATTCAGTATTTGATGCTTGTTCTTTACTGTTTTGTATGTGAAAAGCGCCAACGTTTAATAAAACTAGCAAGTGCATAACGTTGCTGGCCCTTGCCAATAATTGCTAAAACTTCTAATTGACTGAAAATGATGTCACTGACGCTAACCTGAATAGATTTGGTTGTATAGACTTGTCTTGTCTCATTTGTGGTGTTGCAGGGTTCTTGACCATACGAAGTGGATGATCAGAAGATTGCAGTCCTAACCAGAGGCTCATAACAAAAAGACTTGATCATTATGTGAAGTGAATCCCCATAGAGGTCGCACTTCATTCCCTGAAGCTGAGATGACAATGTTCCCTATTGAAGAAGGATCAAATTCCCCAGCTAGCCGTAGCTTATTCGAAGGACATTCTCCAGCAGGGTCGTTTACCCTCAGCAGAGTTTGGTGATTCCAAGATTGTAGGCTGTAATCAGACAGTGTGGTGTCCCCAAAAGGGATTCCCTATCCCGAGCAGAGTTGTTTAGCCTCAGAAGACTAATATTTCCAAACTTGTGAGTTGTACCCAGAGAGTCTACTCTCCCCAGCAGAGATTCCCTTCCCAGTAGGGTCATTTATTCTCCCCAACGGAGTCAGTTTATTTTCCCCAAGAGAGTTGTTTCGTCCCCAGCGGAGTTCTCTCTTTTCAGCAAGTGTTCTCTTTCTTCCCAGTGGAAATCGAAGGTTAAAACTCTCCCCGACAGAGTTGGTTGTGTGTCCTGGCATTTATTTTGCCGGAATACTTTGTGATACCCGTTCACTCCCCAGCAGGGTGATATTTGTCCTCGACGGCCAAAATTGATGAAGCAAGCTTGTTAGAGCTATCCCAGCAGTTCGAGCCTGCATTTGCATCGGCATATAGTGCCATATTTGCATCCACCAAACAAAAAAAATGCGTAGCATTTCCATGTTGTATGGAGCATTACGCCATTATCAAACATACGCATTTTGAAACATAGATCAGGTTGGTTGACCTTTTGCTTTCAAGTGTGTTTTCTCAATAAGAATATGGAGCTCTAAAAGCAGATAGTACCAGATAATCGAGGTCTCGTCGGGAGACGCGTGACAACATAGTTCAGTTTATTATTTTCCCCACAGAGTTGCCAATTGAGGCGGTATTGTATCCGGCCAGCGGAATGTTTTCTTTAAGATTTGTTGCTGCGGAAGCGTTTCAGGTTTCCATAAAATCAAAGTTCAGAAGTAGCCACTTGTTATCAAGACGAGTGTTTGACAGTTGTTTTCGGAATATCCCCAGCGGAGTTAGTTACTGCAGCGAATAGGCAAAGAAGCTATATCCGAAAAGATTTTTCTGTGGGATGGGCAGAAGTGTAATTTTCCTGCGTGATGGGCAGAAGTGTAATTTTCCTGTGTGATGGGCAGAAGTGTATTTTCCTGCGTGATGGGCAGAAGTGTATTTTCCTGTGTGATGGGCAGAAGAAGATTTTCTTGTGAGATGGGCAGAAGCGAGTTCCCGTATTGGATAGGCGGATGAAAAGTTCCTGTGATATAGACAAAAGTGTGTTCCCGTATTGGATAGGCGGATGAATTTTTCTTTTGATGTAAACAGAATAATGTTCCCGTATTGGATAGGCGGATGAAGGCTTCCTGTGATATAGACAGAAGTGTGTTCCCGTATTGGATAGGCGGATGAAGTTTTCTTTTGATGTAAACAGAATAATGTTCCCGTGTTGGATAGGCGGATGAAGGGTTCCTGTGATATAGACAGAAGTGTGTTCCCGTATTGGATAGGCGGATGAAGTTTTCTTTCGATGTAAACAGAATAGTGTTCCCGTATTGGATAGGCGGATGAAGTGTTACTAAATCGATGCATGTTTCCCGTGAGAGATAGGCGGATGAACTCCTCAGTATCTAGACGGATGATTTCCCCGTAAGGAACATAGTATGTGTCCCATGACAAGACAGAATTGCGTTCTTATATTCGACAGAAGTACTTCTCCCAGTAAAGTCACTAAGTTTATTCCAGTATTGACAAGATAGTGTTGAAATCCGATTTGTAGATAGTGTTCCCCAAGTAGTGGTGCAGTTTATTTTGCAATTTATTTTTGCAGTTGGCAAATTTCCGGGTTTTATTGGTATTCAACCATCTCGTACCTCGATTGTCTGAAGGCTCCGGGCGTTTCACCCAGTCGGGTCCAAGCCATTTGAATAGGGGCAGCTGTTGCACCCTAAAATTTGACCAACTTATTTTCACCTGATTTTATGTTTCATAGCTTCATCATTTGCATAATAGATCATGTACATAGTTCATTCATTTGCATCGCATAGCATGGGCAAGCCATCCAACAAGGGATCAAGTGCCATTCCTATCTCAAGAAGCCTGTCCAAAGGTTTTATTTTCAAGCCCAAGCCTATTCAAGTCACCAAGAAAGAAGGTGAAGCTTTGAGAAGTTAATAGATCAAGCAGTGGATCTATCTCCTATCTTGAGGGTATTTGAAGATCATCAAAGAGGTTATGAGTTATGAATTGAGGCATGGAAAGTGTAGAGACATCATGGATGACCTAGAGGGTCATTTTGAGAGTGAGACAAGTCATTGGTATGGTTACAAGAGCTACAGTTGAAGACAGTCAACTAGGGTTTCATCTAGGTCAACCCTAGGTCAAAAGCTTGATTGAAGGGCATCCAGGCCTATTTGAAGGATGTGGGATTCATCACTTGATATGTGGATATATATGGGGTGTTGTGCCAAGGAGAAATCAAAAGAAATCAAGAAGAAGAGAAGTTACTAAATTAGGGTTTCAGTGTAAAATTCCCTGATTTAGGTCAAACTTCCAAGAAAAATAATTCGAAATACAAGCCTCAAGTGGATCTTTGGCCAACATGAAACTTGTAGAGAATCTCAATACCTTTAATTTGAGTGGTGGAAGTCATCAAGGAGATTTATAGAACTCAAGTTATGGTCCTTGCAAGTTACAGGTCATCTGAGGACACTGAAATTTATCTGTGAAAGTTACTTGACTTCCAAGCAACTTTTTCCCCTCAAGGAATTTTCAAATGGATTTTTGTTAAACATGAAAGTTGTTCCTCATGGTCTTAGCTTTCTAAAAAGGTATGGTATGCCTCATTCTGATTTGTGGAACTCTACTTATGATCTTGACAAGCCAGGGGTATTTTGGGAAAGTAAGATTACAGGTCATTTCAAGCATATGCCTAAAACTCCTACTTCTAAACTTCAAATGAAAAAATGTTCAACATCAAACTTGCTCAAAATGATATTTTGAGTCTAAGTAAGAGGTCAGGATAGTTTGGAAATGCATGGAACTCAAAATGACAAAATTGACCAAACTAATGGTGGAAGTTAAGGCATAAAAGTGACCAAATTTGGAGATTTTTGATCCAAAGGCAAAACAAGGCATGTGATATGTCAATTTGAAGGGAAATCCTATTTTAAGATCATTGGAATCATTAGTTTTTTGGTTTAAGGTCAAATTGAAGGACTTATCTTTGGTTGCTTGTAAAAGAAGATACACTTGCCAAATCAAGCTAGGGTTAATGTGCAAGGCAAGGGAACATTCCAACTCATTCTATTTCTCATTTGGAGAGATTTTCCAACCATATTCAAGTGCTGCAACAAGGCAAGCTGCAACTGGTTTTTTGAACTTACCATTTCAATTTATTATAGCATGAGATATCCAACTTCTCCTTGGATCATTCCAGCAATCTCTAGAAGCTTCTAATCTCATCTATAAAGCCATTAGAATTGATCAGAATCAGGGTTGGGCTTCATTTGGTGCAGAACACAGAGATTGAACTTCATCTTCTTCCATTACAATTCAGTTTCGATTTCTCCATTTTCTTCACAATCAATTCAATCTTTTGAACCCATTCAGTTCCATTATCATTTCTGAGAGTGTACCAATCAAAATCAGAGTGAATCATTGGCTAAATCGTGTTCTTGAGGTTTCACTTTCACCACTGCAATTGAAATTCTGTTACATTGATTCAAGCTGTTTGAGCAAGATCCAGTGCATACAGAAGCAATAATTCAACATACTGAACGATTCTGGAGCAGGACAAGCATTGGATTGAAGCTTTTCATCATCTGTTTTCATCATTTACACAGGTTAGTAAAATTCACACTCTGGCTCGAATTAGGAGTAGTTATCATGAATTCTTAGGTTAGATGATTAGTATGTGGTTAGGTGGTTGTTTCTGGGAAGTTTGGATCAATTTAGTGATGATTGTTAGGTTGACATGATTTCTGTTTCAATCAAGAACATGATGAATATGGAGTTAGAATCTTAGTTCTTTAGTTAGAATTGGTCAGTATGGAATAAGGAAGAGATTGAGCATAATAATTGGAAGAATGGTGATGTTTGAATTTTGGAGCAAATTTAGATTCAGGATCGTGTTTGTAGCTAGGGTTCATACCAATTGATTTTGATACCATAGATGGAACCAGGGAAGAATTCTGAGCATGATAGGGTTTTACAAATTGAGTTTTGGGTGAGAATAGAGGGAATACGAATTGCTGCAGTTTAAGTTCATGAGCTTGTGTTTCCATGGAGTTTGGCTCCAAGATTCTGTTTGAATGAAGAAGACAAGGTTTTGGCCTTTGGATCATGGTAGAATTGTTGACTAAGTTCCAATCGTGTGGATGAGATCAGTCTTCAGCTTGTGAAGGATTTCTACTGAGAATGCAAAACAAGTCGTTTCATTTAATTGATGCTTTGGGCTTAAGATGATTTGTATTATTGGCACCCCTGTTTCGTGGCCCATCTTGATTTACACTAGTTCTGGTTACTATTGGCACCATGAATTTCTTTATTTTCCTTACTATTTTCATTTGATTTTTATTATGATCTTGAGCTTAGCATAATTGATACACGCACCCCCTGGTTGTTGGCCCATAGATTTTTGAACTAGGCGTAGTTGTTTTCTGCACCCCTGATCATACTTCTTTCAATTCATTTTTATTCATTTTATCTTACAACTTTATAAAAATCATAAAAAATGGAAAAATGGTTATTTTAATCTGGGAATTTGTGCTATAGGTTAGTTTGGACCTCAAGAAATTTGTAAATAAATAAAAATGCTAGTTTAGGCATTTTCTTTATTTTTTTTAATATTTTACTTTTAATTGTTCTTTTATTGAATATAGTTTGTACATGATTTTGTAGATTTTATTTTAGATAGTTCCCCTGAGTTTTTTAGACCAATCTTTTTAGGGTAATTATATATGAACATTAGGTACCCCTGGATTTTATTCCATAATTTTTAGGATTTTTTTTAGGTAGTTTTAATTAGAGAACTTTAGGTGATCAAATTAGGGTTTATACATAACATAGGTGCACTTGAACATTTTATTTTGGGTCTTTCAGATTGAATTAGGATATGGGACATATAGGGTATTAAGGGTATATATAGGACTTCCCTTAGAAATTAATATTAGAATTTTTACTACTATATTACTATTTTTAGTATATTTTACAATTGTGTGATTGTTTGGTTTGCCCATTTTGGGGTTTATTTTTTGTTGTGTGGGCTTTTTGGGCTTTTACTTTGGTGGGCTTGGGTTTGATTTGAAGAGCATGGTGGAGCATAATGAAGATGAAGATTGAAGATCAAAATCAAAGGTTGATGAAGATTGTTTGCTTGCTTGGAGTGGATTGAAGACCATAGGATATAGAAAATAGATAGAGCCTTAGAATAGAAAATTTCTTCACAAATATGGATGGCTTTTGTTGCCTCCATTCTTCTCAATGATTAAAAGTCTCTCCTTGATACTCACCTCCCTCCTTTGGAAGGATCAGTGACTGTATCTAAGAGATAGAACTTTGAGAGAAACAATCTGTATTATGTTAACTGTTTGTAGGCCACCTTTGGTAGTCAACAGACTGTATAACATCCAAACTCATCTTGTTAACTGTTTATCATCTAGGAGAGCTTGCCTTGAAGAAACCATTGAAGACTGAAGATGGAGTTCATTGCCTTGAAGACTGATAGAAGAAGGAGCTTGTGCTGTCGGAGCTGTGCAACTGTTTGAAGTAGGATTTACTGTTGTTTAGCTGTTTGGTGTTGTCAACTGTTTAGAGTTTCTTGTTGTTGTTTCTCTTGAAGATGGATGCTTGTTTGAAGCTTGTAGATGGATGAAGACCTTGCTTGAAGGTGTTGGTGACTTGTTGCTGTTTCTGTCAGATTTGCTGTTTAGAGCTGCTGTTGCTGTTTAGAGCTGTTGATGTATTGTTTGAGTTTCTTGACTGTATTGTTTGATAATTACCCTGTTAGGTTTAAAGTGAATTTTGTTCACTTTTGCCTGTTGTTTTTAAGGTTCGAGGTAGAGCGGGACTCCCTTGCCTCGCTTGTACTGCTGCATTCATGCATTTTACTGCTTTACTGTATATATGTTGTTGCTTTTCCGTTTATCCCCTTAGGATCTCTGTTTCTCTCTGCGCAAGAGAGAAATATGACAGACATTAGGCTCTCATCCATGCATGACAACATCAGGGTAGATTTTGATTCCCTTTTTCAACCATAGGTTTTAGAGTTGCTGTTTCTCTTCTTTCCCAAAACAATAAGAAAATACAATAAAAGGTTAAACATCAATAAAAGACAGTTCTTGCGTAAAAGACTGTAAACCAATCAAAAGAGTCATTTTTGTCCGCTTGGACCCGTAATCAGGAGAAAACCTTTTTCAGAAGGATCTAAAAAACAAACAGATAGACTTGTGTCGTACGTGGCCCGAAATACGTTTGCTCTGATCTTTCATGCTGTATGAAAGTACGTAGGCATAAGATGCGATATCCTAGCGAGCAACCATCCCTTCCCTTCCCGTAGGTAGGCGAACTACGTTGACTCTGATTTCTCGTTCCAGACGGGAATACGTAGGCATAAAGTGCGATACTTTGCCGAGTCATTTTATTTTCTTTTAACCTCAGACCTGTAGAATAGGTAGAATAACAACCCGTACCAGAAAACAAACGTGGATCCCGTCGAGTACGACGGACGTGAGGGGTGCTAATACCTTCCCCTTGCGTAACCGACTCCCGAATCCAGGATTTGGTTGCGATGACCATTCCTTTCCCGTCTTTGCGGTAAGTTTACTTCGAGCGTTTCCTTTCCCTCTGTTGGGATAAATAACGCAGAGTGGCGACTCTTTTGTTCATCCGGCGCCGATTTTCGCAGTAGCGACACATCTATAATTATTATTATTTTTAAAGGAGAAAATATTATTATTTTTTTTTACTTTTAATTATTCTCAGATTTAAAATTAATTAAATTAATTAATTGAAAAAAGGTAATGGTTAGTGTTGTTAGTTGTTAGTGGTTAGTGTCTTTTATTAATAAAATAATACATAATTACAGCAAAAGAAAACAAAAAATAAAAACAAAACAAAAAAAACATAAAACAGAGAAAAATGGGCCGGGATGGGTGATGAACCCCAGACCCGACTCGACTCGGATAAGCCCCAAGGGAAAAGGGTATGGGTTTCTATGGAGAACCCTAAATCAAAACAACGACCGCCTCACCCTTTCTTCTCCGCCTCTCCCTCGATTCAATTTCCCTTCCCCTACTCCTCGTTTCCTCGTTCGCTTCCTCTTCTCCAACCATTCTTCTTCTTGAAGCCTATGAAAAAAACACAAACACGCAAATAGAAAAATGAATTTTTACCCAAAATGAAAACAAATCGACGGTAGGAGGACGACCGTTCCCGGTGAGGGTGTTAGCGATGACGGCTTTGACGGAAAGGCGACACGGAGAACTCAACGAGATAAGTTTCTTACATCCTCTTTTCTTGTGTGTATGTAGGGTTTTTGTGAGGATTTCGGTGATTTCTGTGTGTTACGTGCTTGTTTTTGTGATTTCTCTATGTGATTTTAAAATTTTTTTTTATCCCCCCTTGTCTTCGTGATTTCGTTCCTTCTTATAGGTTCAGAAATTTGATTGAAATAATGGTCATTGAATCTAAATTTCCTCTTTCGTATTTTCTTGTCTGAAGCAAGTTTGGTGCTATGTTAATTGTTCTTGATTTCATCCTTTGACAAATTAGAATATGTAATTGCTGAGTATGCGACATTAAGAACTTTCCAAATTACTTCGATTTATGTCTGATGGTGTTAGGAAGTCGTGGAACTCTATTAACTTCATTGTCTGACTGTAATGAATTTCCACTTGAATATGTCCTTGTATGTTTTGGAAAGAAAAATATTTGTATTGGGCCACGTTTGGTTTTATTGCTGAAGTAAATTTTTGTTGTTGATTATGGTTTGAGAACTTTCCTGTTCTAGCTGAAACATGTCTGATTTGGTTTAGAATATGTCTGAGATAGTTTTGGAAACAAATTGGATTTCTGCTTTGTAACCTGATGGCTTGTATTCCAAATTCAACCGTAGTAGCTAATGTTTGGCTTTTTTCTTCTGCTGGTGTATGATCAAGATTATGGTGATGGATTTTTGTCTTGAAGTTACGTGGACTCTCTTTAGGTGGAAATAACGTACAGGATACTTCAACGAGCATGAAAACATCCAATGATTATGCCGGTAAGCCAACACAACATGAGGCATAAGAGATACAGATCTTAGTTACAAGCCGACAGCCCCTAAGATGGCTTCTCTAAAGGACTCAAAACTTCCCATTCATTTTTTGGGCAGGACTTTCAGAGTCCCGTGTAGACGACAGGAAGGATATTAACAGGTTTAAGGTTTAGTGTATATAAATTAATGTCTGTACTGTTTGCATCCACAGTAGAGCTGAATTACTGTTGTGTCTACTCTACCAGAAACAAAATAGGAAATCCAACTGATCCTAGTGTGAAGCCGCCCGTGGTTCCTAAAGAGGAGTTATCTCAATCAACTTCGGCGCTGAAAATTGAGGTATGCAAATCTTTTGATGAAACTTTCATTATAATTTCTTGCTCGAAAGTAGTGTGATCTATACTTGGAAGTACAACTATTTCATGACAGTTGATGCTTGACATGTACCATTATTTTCCTTACAGGTTCAACATTAAACTTCACAACCGTCATTTGATAGTCGGAAGGTTTGTTTAATCTTTATATTCTTATGGTAAATGTACTGAGTGCACAATTTGGTGCTGAGACACCTTCTTTTCAATCTCTTCTCCTTAAGCAAAAATTCCATGATCTTTGAATCGACCTCTTGCATTTTTACTCTAAACTTCCACTGATTTCTTTCTTGATGCATGCCTGTGCTTCATGCGACACTTTTCTTGAGCGAAACTTCACAGAGTATGAGAATGACGAAGTGTCGCACGTTGGTCGGTATTGATCAAGTAATTGCCACAGTTATCCACTGCTACTTTGACTGTATCTAAACTTTTTCTTTACATTTAGTGTTGGACCGAATAGCCGCGGCTTTCCATTTACTGACGGAATTGTTATTTGTTGCAGGAGTAGTGATTTTGAGTGTCCTATTTTCAAGAAGAACTGAAAACTGTCGGTTTGCTAAACTCAATGCTTGTTGTGATTACACTGATATTTTATTTCCATCTTCAACTTGACTTGTTTGTTCATGTTATGGTTGTGACTTGTAACTCAGCTCATTAACTTTAAAACTCAACTTCATTTTGACAGCAGGTTGGGGACTAGAGATGTTGTTTGATGATGATGACAACTTGCTTTTGAGACTGTGATATCAATGCCATGGATACGGCACTGTATTGGTGAGGACTTCACGGTTGTTGCCTTTGGGAGCTGCTTGGATGGAGCTAACGGCGACCTACCGTTCTCTTCCTATGAAAAATTTCAAGAGAATGATGTTCCTATATGTTTTGCAGGTGATAAATTGTCCACTTCAAAGGAGAGTTAGCAAACAAATACGTCCGAGTCGAAGCGACAACTGCTACCAATACATCCATAAGTGTACCGACGACGTTCCAAAAGCAAGCTCAACAACTTTGATACGTTTCCACTTTACGGCTGTGAAAGGAAACCACATGTGGCGTAGCATGTAATCCATTTTAAACATATAATACGAAGGTTTACTTCTGCAAGCATTTGGTAGTGCACCAAAATCCTTATCACAAAGGTAATCTGATTCAATAGCCTCTCATGCGTGTAAAGGATAATTGTTTTGGGTACTAACTAACGATGCTCTTGTGTTTTGCAGCTTTCAAGACCAAAATTCAAGGATTGATTTAACATTTTGGATGTCAGGAAAGCGGATTAGAAGTGATATGCTACGGTATGATCGAGTTCTGTTTAGCTCCAACCCAGTCTATTCTTATTGAACCGTCCGAATCGAAGGACTCAAATTAAATGGCAGCAAGCTGCTAATTGTTAACATCCTGCAGTTTTGGTTTAGGGGCTCGCGAGCGGAATTCTCAAAGGAAGTCGTCCAGCGTTACGTGAAAGAACAACGACTCAGTAGTACCGCGACAAAACGGCCAGCGGCTTCTACTCCGTTTTCACCTTAAGGAACTAGTGGCTTGCAGTTTTTTCCAGTTGATAGAGTATCGGGCTCTTGGACCTGTGACAGTTACGTATACGGAAGAAATAGTGTTAGGCTTCGGGCGTAGTAGTTCTTGTAGTTTTTCTTTTATTTACTTCCAAACGTATTGTGTACAACTTCGGTTTGAGAATACCAAAATTGAGTATTTGCTTGTACTCTGTTATGACTGTTATGAATGGTGTTTATAATTCAATTTAGTGGGCACGTTGTCAATTTGTCAATTTGTAATTCAAAGCCCTTTTATTTTAGAATGGCAAACAGGTGATAATAATTGATAAGTGACTAAAACCATCATCCTTATGTAACGGCTTAGTAGGTGTATAGAGTGAATATTCAATTTAACACCACTATGACATTTACATCCTATAGACATAGGGCATGGTTATGTATTTGTTTCTCCAATTCAATAATGGCTAGATTCTTTTAAGTAAAAATGTTGTTGGCGCGAGTAGCAACCCAGAGTCGGCATGAAACTTTTTTAGACAATGACAAATGTGTGCAATTCTTAGTGAGCTTTATGCAAACTCAAAATTCTTATCCACGCTTACAATCTCACCCTTAATTTAATTACAAACTCAAAGGTTGAACATTCTCCATCTGATGAAGTCTTGAACCATACACTAAAAACTCATTCTTATATTTCTCTTTTTGAAGGCGAAGTGCACAAACTTTTTCAAAACCACGCCATATCTTATGACCTAAGAACGAGGGAATGTGTTCATGGATTTAGCACGACCTGTAGGGGTTTAAGAGCAAAGACCACACCTTCCTGACCTCTGAATCTTTTCAGCAACCTATCTTCATAAAACATCAAACAACCGGTTAAAATGGTTAGAAAGGTTAGCTATGCATAAATGATTTACTGAAATGACATGCGAACGATCAATGAATCTAAGGGTAAAATTTGGGGTGTGACACATTGGTTTTGGTCATGTATAGTCAATTGGTACAAAGTTTCAAGTCATGACTTTTAATGGTATAAATTTTAAAAAGTGACCCATAATGCCTCTTCATGTTGGCACAAATGAGGTAAAACTCTTTATGGTCATGTACTTGTGTGGAAAAGATAAAAAATGAGGCCAAAAGGTGGCTTGTAATGTAAGATACTTAAACCATGATCAAAAGCCAAACTTTCATCTTTAAAATGGTCCATATGATCACCTAATCCATCAAACTTCATGGAAATCAAGTTCATGATGAAGTTAAACCAATGTGACACAACATTCATGTGGCACAAAAATGGATTTGAGGTCTCAAAGTTCATGTAATTGGTCATTGAAGAAAATGACTTATAATGAACTTTCCCAAAATACCCTTGCCTTGTGAGGTCCATAACTTGAGATGTACACATGAGAATGAGGACTTCTAGGACTTTTTGGAAAGCTAAGATTATGGGGAAAAACTTTCATGTTCACTTGAAGTTGAGGAGAAACATGATTCTATGCCAAACATTCCTTGAAAGTGAGTTGACTTTGAGTTGACCAAAATTCTCTTCATCTGAGGACTCCAACTTGTTGACATCATAACTTGAGATGTACAAACTCAAAGAATGAGTTATTGTACTCAAAAGAAAGCTTGAAAGATGCTCTACAAGTTCATGTTTTCATGAAAATGAAATTGAGCTTGCATCATAGGGAAAATTGTCCTTGAAGTTAGGCACTAAAAAAGGGGATTTTACACTGAAATCATCTGAAACCCTAATTTAGCAACCCCTTGAACTCTTGAATCTCCTTGATTTGATCTTAACATGACATCCTAGATGCTTTGGGATAACTTCTCATGTCTTTAATGGTCAAGAACCAAGTCTTGAACGCTTTCAAATCTACAGTTGACTTGTGGTTGACCAGATGAAACCCTAGCTCCACATCCTTTGACTGGGGCTTTTGTAGATGAATTGTATAACCACACAAACTTCATGAAGACCTCTGAAGACATAAGTTGAGCTCTTGAACCATGTCTTATCCAAGTAAATGACCTCATGAACCTATGATGACCCTCTGACGGTCCTCAAGATAGGAGGTGACACCCATACACAAACCTCTCCTCTCAAGGAGCTTTAAACCCCAATCTTAATAGTAATGAAATCCTGATGGCTTGTACATGATACCTTTGATTGAGCTTGAACATGAAGCTCTCATCTTGAATGGGACAATAACTCTTGATCCCCTGTTAAGAACCAATGACATGCAAATGCAAATGCTAAGATGAGATGAAACACAAGCCAAATCAAAAGAAAGGGTTGATCAAATTTTGGGGTACAACAACTTCCCCTATTCAAACAACTTGGACCTGAAGGCATGAAAAGCGAACCAATTTCAAATATTCATGGTAAAAGGTGGTTTAATACAACAGAACCTAGAAATTTGCCAAGCACAAGAAAAAATAAACTGCAGAAAGGTTCCCTAGAGTGGAAAAGAAATCACTGGAGAAACTATAACTGATAGTTGTAAGAAAAAATGAGCTAACTCATCATCAATTAAAGAGCCACGACACGCATTCAGAAGAAACATCTGCTAACATGCAAGCATCCATTAATTAAAACAGGCATCGAACCTGAAGGCCGGCTCAACACGAAGTTGAGAAGAGAATTCGTCGATTCACAATCTAAAAGAAGAATTCCGCTGGGGGAAACTTGAATAAGTAAACTCTGTTAGGGAGAATGTGACAAGATGAATACATATGCCAAGGATTCTTGCTAGGGTTTGGATACCACACAAGCTCAAGAAAAACATCAATATTTGTCGGGGTCTGGATACCACACAGGCTCATGAAACATATTGTTATCAGCCGGGGTCTGGATATTGCGCAGGCTAAAGAAGAATACCGATGTCAGCCAGGGTCTGGATACTGCACAGGCTAAAGAAGAATACCGATATCAGCCGGGGTCTAGATACCTCACAGGCTAAAGAAAAATAGCGATATCAGCTGGGGTCTGGATATCGCACAAGCTAAAGAAATATACTGATATCAGCCGGGGTCTGAATACCGCACAGGCTAAAGAAATATACCGATATCATTGGGGGTCTGGATACCACACAGGCTAAAGAAATATACCGATGCCAGCCGGGGTCTGGATACCACATAGGCTAAAGAAATATATAGGTGTCAGCCGGGGTCTGGATACCGCACAGGCTAAAGAAATATACCGGTGTCGGCCATGGTCTGGATACCGCACAGGCTAAAGAAATATACCGGTGTCGGCCGGGGTCTGGATACTGCACAGGCTAAAGAAATATACTGATATCAGCCGGGGTCTAGACACCGCATAGGCTAAAGAAATATAACAGTGTCAGCCGGTGTCTGGATACCGCACAGGCTAAAGAAATATACCGGTGTCAGTCGGGGTTTGGATACCGCACAGGCTAAAGAAATGTACCGGTGTCATCCAGGGTCTGGATACGCACAAGCTAAAGAAATGTACCAGTGTCAGTCGGGGTCTGGATATCGCACAGGCTAAAGAAATATACTAGTGTCTGCTGGAGATATATCTAAAAACAAGAGGTAACAACCTGGCTTATGTTTCGAATGCATATGTTTGAAGATGGCGTAATGCTCCATACGAAATGGAAATGCTACGCGTTTGGGAGGATGCTATGCATAATGCAAATGCAAAGGAACCACTCCAGCAAAATAAATGTTGAAGAGAAGAAAACAACTCCGCTGGGTATGACCAGGCATGCCAAGTATGATTGGACTTTTGCTGGGAAAACAAGCCCTAGATGGCCTTCCCGGAAAAGAACTCTCCTGGGGAGAACTGCTCTCTACTGAGAACAAAATCCACTCCGCTGGGGGTCGGATTAAATCTGCTGAGGAAAACGCCCTGAACGGCATTCCAGAATACAACTCTTCTGGGGGAACAAAACACTCGACTAGAGAAAGTAGCCCTGGATGGCTTTCGAGAATACAACTCTACCGGGGAGTGTTGCACCCCAAATTTTGCCTAACCTTTTCTTACTTGGTTTATGTTTCATTGCATTAGCATATCATTGATCTAACATTTGCATAACATATCATTGTTCATTTGTGCAGGGGATCAAGTGTGGTTTATATCCAGAGGAGCCTTTCTAGAGGTCTTATTCAAGCTTGAGAAGTCACCATAATCATCAGGAAGAGGGTTGGGTTCTTGAGAAGTTCAGTTGTTTGTGTGGGGTTAATCTCCTAAGATGAGGACCAGTTGAAGATCATTAGTGGATTGTGGAGCCTTAATCAAGAGAATATGTGTGGATAGATCTCATAGAGTGCCTTGAGGGTCATGGTGGAGCTCAATCAAGTCATTGTGTCAAGTGTGAAGAGCCACAGTTGAGGGTGTGGCAAGTAGGGCTTTCATCTGAGTAACCCTAAGTCAACTGTGCAATTCAAGAGGATGAAATCTCAATTATAAGTCTTTGTAATCATGGATAGTTGTGTTGAGATACATGAGATGATATTCCAAGATCAATTCAAGAAGAATTCTAAGTGTGAGGAGTTGCTAAGTTAGGGTTCCTAGGGTAAAATCTTCTATTTAGTGCCTAACTTCAAGACCACTTATCTCAAGATGCAAGTTTCATCTCCATTTTTGGCCAACATGAAACATGTAGAGCATGTTCTTAGCTTTAATTTGAGTACTAGAAGTCCTCCATTGGATTTATAGAACTCAAGTTATGGTTCATACAAGTTACAGGTCATCTGAGGAATGTGAAATTTGTCTGTGAAAGTTCACCAACTTCCAAGGAACTTTTGACCTAGAAGGGTGTTTCATCTCAACTTTTGGCCAACATGAAAGTTGTAGGTCTTGATCTTAGCTTTCCAAATTGTACTAGAAGTCTTCTATATGATTTTTAGAACTCAAGTTATGAGGTTTACAAGTTAGGGGTATTTTGGGAAAGTAAGATTATAGGTCATTTGGCATTATAGGTCATTTTCACCATCTTGAAAGCTTCAAATGAAGTTTTGTTCAACACAACACTTGCTCAAAATAATGTTTTTAGGTCAACCATGTCATCGCGATGAATTGATTTGGCTTAGGGTGAGACTTGGTTTGAGGAATTTGGCAAAAGGGAGAATTTAAAGACATTTAAGTGAAAAATTCAAGATTAATTCATTTTGTGCTCAAACAAGGCAAATGGGTACTCATTTTAATCAGAAAAATCATTCTAAACACTTTGGCATTATTGGATTTTTCATTTGAGGTCTAATTCATGGTGGTTTGACTTGTAACTTCACAAATAAGCAACACATCACAACTTGTTCATATGATAAGTTCAAGCTCTCTAATCACTCTATACACTCTCACCAGACCACAAGGGATTAAATTGAAGCTTCCAAGGGAAGATTTAAGTGCAAATTCGTGGATACCATAGTGGAGGTTTTGAAAGAAAAGTGAAATGTGGATTTCTGAATTTGGGCTTCTATTGGACCTTTAAAGCCCACAAAACATTTCTATATAAAGTCCATGTGTGATTCAGAGCAATTTTGATGATTGATTTGTGCCATAACCAGAGATTGAAGTTGGAGTTTCAAGAGGAGAAGTGAGAATCGTGATTTCATTTCCAGACCAATTCAAAGCAAATTGAAGTTACAAACACCTTCAACATCAAGCATTGAGTAGATCTGCACAATTTGAAGCTGAGAATCGTGTTCTAGATACCTCAATTTCAAGCTCTAACACAGGTATGTAGTTTTCAAAATTGATGAAGATTCATTGTGTTTTAGCATATGTTAGCATGCAGTTAGGCTTTATGAAGTTACTTAGATGGATTTTGGATCATTAATTGGAAGTTTAGAGACAAATTAGGTTGCTGTAGGATTTCTGTTTGGAGTTGGTTTAGCTTAATTATGAGGATTCAATACGATCTAATTAGTGGAGGATGATCAGTGTAACAAGAGGGAGAGATCTATGGTTTTAGATTGAGGATTGGTGAGATTTCAGAATGAGGCATATTTTAAGATCTCCATCGTGTTTAAGAATCTTTGAGGAATTAGGAGATTTGAAGGTCATATTCGAAATCAACATGAGATTTAGAGTGAGACTGTGTAAAATTTGCTAAGTTTCCATGACCTGTAAGTGTTTGGTCGCCGGAGAAGATGATGGCGCATCACCGGGCCACCGTCGGGTCCACCTCTGCAAACTTTCCCTCCAACTGACTTTCAAACGAGGAAGACGAAGTCTTCACCCTTGGATCTGGTAAGAAAATGGACTTTGTATGCTAATCGTGTGGCCACGTCTTAATCTGAGAATTTGAGATTTTGGAATGAAACACGGTCGTTTCGTTAATGAGGTGGAAACGTATCATCCCTTAGATGCCTTGACCAGTCTTCCCATCCAACGCCCCTATTTTATTTCTGCATTTTTATTTTTCTTATTTGATTTTTAATTCATTTCCTTTTATTTTAATTGCATTTTCATTCTAAAATTCATTTTAATTCCAATATTCATCAAAACAATAAAATAAAAATATGTCTATGATCCTCATTTTATTTTTGATTTTTCTGTGGTTTTATATTTCACATTTGCCTTATTTTTCAATTTAATTTGATTTTCTCCATTTTATTAATTTCTTTAATTTTGCATATTTGATACATGATTTTTCTAATTTTTTTTCTTTCATTTGGTTTTGAGTTTGAGGCTAATTTTTTGCTAGCTGGTAGATTAGAGATGCATGATCCCCTATGATTTAATTTAGATTTTTTAGACAACATTAAGTTCTGTTTTGGATTAGGATCTTTAGACTTTCCTTTTTTGGGTTTTAGTTTGATATCTTGTGATTTAGGATTTCTTTAGGTGACTTCCCTTTAGATTAAGTCCCTGATCCTTTGCCTATAGGTCTTTAACATGTTTAGGTTCCCTTAGAAAATTTCTTAGGATTTTAGGAAGTGTTTTAGTATTTTTTCATAGATTTAATACTTAGGCTAGTTTAAGTTGCTTTCAACATAGCACATGCTTTAGATTGACTTCAATGGTTGCCTTTAGTGCATGATAGGTTTGCTAATCTTCTATGGTGATGTTTTAGACATGTATAAGCTTCTGTTTGCTTGATGTTGATGCTTGGTTTAGTGTTTAGGCCTCCCTTTAAAAGCTTTCTTTGAGCTTGTTCAATTAGAGGTTAGGAAGAGCTTAGTTGTTTTCTCTTTTTCAAATAAACATGGATTGCTTTGTTTGCTTTCCATTCTCATCCTATGATTCAAGGTCCCTATGTGAAAGCCTCATCTTTCATTTGGAAGGATGTGTGGCATTTTACAAGAGGTAGAACCTTTGAGGATGCCTTTCTCAGATGACTGGTTGAGTGTCAGGAGGGATTCCCTTGGTTTCCTTCCTGCTTCCCATCACCAATCCAATTAATATTCTTGATGTTGATTCTCTTCCTTTGTGTTGGAGCTTGTTGAGGCATGAATATGAAGACTTCTCTTGGCTTGGCTTGAAGTTGTTTGTTTGCAGACTGTTTGATTGTTTGTTGTTTGTCTGCTTTGCTGTTGAGCTGTTTGTCTGCTATTTTTGTCTGTTGTATTTTTATGACTGCTATGCTCTGCTTGTGTGATTGTTTGGTGTGTTGCATTTAGACTAGGATTCATGTAGATGTTTTTTAGGCTTAGGAGCATCCTAAAGGTTGAGAATAGCTCCCTTTGCTTGTCTGCATCTAGAGGTTGAGTCTGGCTCCCTCTGCTTGACTGTTATTGCTTGGCTTTGCTTGCTGGCTTAAGGTTGAGTCTGTCTCCCTTGTCTGTGTTTTGTGTGTTGCCTTTGGGCTTGCTTGCTCTAGAAGTTGAGCTTGGCTCATTCTTCTTGTTTGTTGCATTGCATGCATTTTATTTACAGTTGTTTCTGTACAATTATTTTCTTTTGCTGTTGTTTTCCTTTGCCATGTTCCCCTAGGAACTCTGACTTCTCTTGTTTAAGAGAAGTTATGACAGACATTAGGGTTCTAACCATGCATGATAACATTAGGTTTGGATCAGTTCCTCTTTAATGCGTCTTTTCTCTTCTCATCTGCAAACAAATCAAGATACAGTAATAAAGGTTAATTGACATCGTACGTTACGAGCCTTAAGCTACTTGAGAAAGGGTTGTTAGAGAGTTTCTTTCCAACAGTCTGGATGTTTAGTATGGTACCCTTTGGGTGACATCCGACACATTCACTCTCAGGTCATAGTCTCTAGTGCGATATCAGTTGCAAACATCCATAAAAGAAACTTCTCTAAAAAACAGAAAACAAAGATCAAACTCTTTTTGTCCTCTTGGACCTTTAATCCCTTGGAAACCCTTTTTCAGAAGGAGAGTTCTGTTAACTCCCGGTTCTACCGCAAATGGTAAACGCCTAAGTCTCCGTTGAGTGAGCTGCATACACCAAACTGCTGGAACTGTCTGTTAACCCTACTCGGATAAAAAAGACAAACCTGTGTCTCTTGTGTCCCTAACTACGTTTGCTCTGATCTTTCGCGCCGTGTGAAAGTACGTAGGCACGAGATGCGATATCTCGGCGAGCAACCTTCCCCCGTAGTTAGGAGAACTACGTTGACTCTGATTTCTCGTTCCAGACGGGAATACGTAGGCATAGAACTGTTGTGTTCTGCCGAGTCATTTTCTTTTCTTTTCAGACCAGACCTTTAGCATAGATAGATGTAACAAACCCGTCAGATAAACACAACAAGCGTGGATCCCATCGAGTACGATGGACGTGAGGGGTGCTAATACCTTCCCCTTACGTAACCGACTCCCGAATCCAGACAATGGTTGTGATGACCTTGTCTTATACCTTTTTGTTAGGTTTTTTCTGATCGTTTCCTTTCCCGCTATGAGGGATAAATAACGAAAGGTGGCGACTCTTCTGTCTTGCCGGCCTCATTTTTCACGGTAGCGACAGGGAGTAGGAAAACTGTTGGAGATTAAATCCAATCTACTAGGGATTAATAATAAGATTTACTAGGAAGTTATCCCCAAACTCTCTCTGCTGAGGATTGAGAATAACATCTCTGGGGTGATCCCACTCTGCGGGGAACAAAACTTACTCCGGTGACCGCAATGGGGATTGGGAATAAAGATCTAATCTGCAGGGGATGGAAAGTAAGATTAACATCCCGAAGAACTTGTTCCAAAAAATACCAATAACCACTGGATTCTATTGAGGAGAACAACTTCACCGAAGAAAAATTCATTGAGGGAATCTACATCAACCTCTGTTTGGGGAATGAGTCAAAACTCAACAACATCAACCTTTAATTAGGGAAATAAGACTCAACGACATCAACCTCTGCTTAGGGAATGATTCAAAGACTTGTGGGGAAACAACACTGAACTTGTTACATTGACGGGGAAAACACTCCCCTATCCACCTGTCAAGGGATAGGTGTACACCACTGCTGGGAAACCTCAGTTTCGACCCTCTGGGGATAACTTAGATCTTAACCTGCTAGGGGATAAGTGCAATCTCAACCTGCTGAAGAGAAACTAGTCCCGATCTGCTGAGGATGAATGCAATCTCAACATGCTGGGGATGCATGCATATTATCGCTGGTGAAATATTTTGACCTGAAATCTTTGCCTTGTGGGGACAGAGATGTGGTGACTTCACTGGGGATACAACTATAAAACAGTCTCAACAACGAGAACCCTGTAAATGACATTATTCAAGCAAATCAATGTTTTAATTACAATTAGCAAAGCCCACGAGTTTATGTATGCAAAGTTTTATCAAAAACATCAGGCGTCTTTTGCAAACAAAATAGTAAAAGCAAAAACAAGAAAACAAGCCTTTCTGAATAATATACTTCATTGATTGAAAATGGCCTGTAAATAGTCAGATTTACATCAGATGCAACTCCTGAAAAGAGAAAGTTATGCAAAAGTACTGAAATGCAATAAATATACAAAATGTCGGCGATGTGGTACAGACAACCACCATGTGTCGATTCGACTATAACTTGCATGACTTTAATACTTCTCCAATGCTTCGTCTTTCAAAGACACTGACTTGATTGATTGACCTTCGGGTCCTCTAAGAATCCACTATGCTCATGGGAACGGCGCAGACCACAGTCGTTTGCTTTCAAATCCCTAACCTTTGCCTGAATCGCCGTTGTAGGTTTTCGATTCACTGGGATACCCATATTTGCCAAAGTCGCCTTTTCATGTTTTCAACTTCGCGGGTTTACATTTTTTCTTTTTATCCCTAATTTTTGCCCGAACCCAATCTTTTTAAGGTTCGCCGAGATGCCCCATTTTTGCATGGATTCTCTTTTTATTCCAGCGGGTCTATTTTAAGCAAACTATTTTTTAATTGTGTATGCATTCACAGGGGACGTGAAATCTTTGCCATCCATAGTTGAGAGTAATAAGGCTCCTCCAGAGAAGACTTTCCTTACCACATATTGTCGCATCTCTGCGAAGAGGGGCCGACAAAGACAGAAGAGTCGCCACCGTTCGTTATTTATCCCAAAAGAGGGAAAGGAAATGATTAGAGAAAACCTAACAAAAACGGAAGAAGATAGGTCATCGCAACCATATCTCGGGTTCGGGAGTCGGTTACGCAAGGGGAAGGTATTAGCACCCCTCACGTCCATCGTACTCGACGGGATCCACGCTTGTTGTCTATCTAAAGGGTGTTGAGCTATCTAGCTACAGGCCACAGGGACAAAAGAAAAGAAAAGAGACTCGATAGAGCATTGCCACTCTATGCCTACGTACTCCCTCGTGCAATGGGAAAGTCAGAGTCAACGTAGTTCAGAAAACTACGGGTGAAAGCGGGGGAAGGTTGCTCGCCAGGATATCGTCGTCTTGTGCCTACATATTCTCATCTGGTATAATAAATCAGAGCAAACGTAGTTCGGGATAACAAGAACACCAGTTGGTTCAAGATGTTTTAGACCCGAGTAGGGTTAAAACTTAGTTCTAGCAGTTATGTGTATGCAGCTCGACCATTGAAGACTTAGGTGTTACCTGTTTGCGCTAGAACCAAGAGTTAACAAAACTCTCCTTATGAAATTTTTTTTCCAAATTAAGATCCCAAAGGATAAAAAAATATTTGAAGTTTGTTTTTGTGTTTTTTAGACAAAGAAGTGAATTGATTTATGGTTTGAAACTCATGTTGCACTAAAGACTTTGACCTAGGAACGAATGCGTCGCATATCGTCCAAAGGACATACGCTAAACACTCTATACAATTGAGAGGAGGCCCCCCAATCATCATTCCCCAAGTACTTAAGGCTCATAGCGTACAACACGAATTAGTCTTTATTAGATGATTTAAAGATGTTTAAAGATGAGAAGAGTGAGACGCACTCTAAAGGGAGACTAAGACTCAACCTAAAGTTATCATACAAAGTGCACCTATGATTGGGATAAAAGGGAATGCTACCTAATGTTATCATGCATGGGTTCAAGCCTAAGGTCTATCATAATCAATCTTGAACAAGAGAGATTAGAGGTTCTAAGGGAACATGGCAAAGAAGAAAGAAGAAGGAAGCAAAAGATAGAAGAATGTAAAGATGCATACATGTGATGCACAATTAGAATGAAAGTGAGGGAGGAACAAAGTATGGGGAAGTAGACTCCACAAGCAAATCTCAACCTCAAGCATGCATATGAGAAGATGCAAGAACAAAGAAAAGAATGCACACAAAAGCAATCACACAAAGTTCACACAAAAGTGGGATGAAATGGGAGAAATGGGATTCCTACAACCATTTTTCATCAACCACAAGCCCAAAGGCAAACCAAAAAGAAAGAGAAGAGACCATGATTAAATGGGATAATGGGAGGCAATGTGAGGACAACAAGGAACTCAAATGGGCAACTCAACCATAAGCAACGCCATAATCATGCAAGAAAACACAAAAGAGCCCTCAAAGAATCACCATTCATGATATGTTCAAAGTACCTCCAAAGGAGGGACTAAACCATCTCAAATAGAACTCAAAGGTCATTAGACAGAGGTGAGGATGAGAGGAGATAATGCATAAAGTAAAGGATCAAACACATAAAGCACATTGCAAGAATAGGCAAGGCAAAAGACCTAGGTCTTAAACAACTTCAACATTTGGAAACCAAATGGAATGCCTAAAAGAAATGGAAAACACAACAAGCATCGAACAAGTTTATGACCTATAAATTAGCATTAAAATACCTAAACATGTTAGAAGTATGAATCAATAAGAGTTAGGAGCATTAGGGATCCATGGAAGTCATTTCCCATTCAAACTAGGTCAAGTGCATGTATAAACCACCCTTAGAAGTAACTTAACTTGTAAGATACCTCAAAAATATGAAAATGGCTCAAACAAATCCAAATAAAATCTCAAAAGCACATAAGTGAGTTGGCAAACAGAGGCCCAAAGATCACAACCAATGTTACTTCACAACATCGCCAAAGAATTTGATTCACAAGGGTGCCCCATTGTGAAGAAGGGTAGTCGAGGGTCAACAAGAATGACTTAAAAGTCAAACAAAAAATGATCAAACCAGTGGAAAAACCATCTTATAAAACCCTTCATCTCATCATTCAAATGAGAAAAAAGTTTCAATCATTAGAGACACAGATTGATCAAGAAACAAAGCATGAACACAAAAGGAACAATTAAAATCAATTTAAAAACAACTCCAAGCATTTAATTCCATTTTAATTCAAAATTAAATCAAAAATGAAAATAAAAAATGTCAAAAATTATTTAACACATTTAAGTGTCTAAAAAATATTTTTGTGGAATTTTATCACATTTGGAATTATTTTTAATGAATTAAAAGCAAAACAGAAAAACAAATAAAATAAAAAAACAAATAAAAGAGCACACTGTGCAAATAGCAAGGATTATAGTGCAAATCCTTGGGCCAGACTGGAAGGGGGGTGCCAATAGCGCGTGAGGCCCAAAATAAAAACAAATTGGATCCACATTAAAACGCTGCGTACCACTTAATGAGGTGGCATGTCAGATTTACACGCAGGTAAGTCAAAGTGATCTCATCCATTGATCTCGCTCAGTCAATAGGTCAAAAGCATAACACGTAAGCTGGCCAGCCAACTGAACCAGATGACGGAACAACTGTTCCGGTCAATTTCTCCGGCAAGGCATCCAGAGTTGCAGGTTTAAAACATCATCAAATTGCATGAAATCTTATACCAAACTGAAGAGGAACTCAAGCACATCACAGATCCAGGCTCAAAATTCATGTATCATGCACATACAAAGCAAATCGAACGATTGAAAATTTGAGCACATAACGGAAATCTCAACAAATGACACAAATAACTATCCAGATTTTGCCTACCAAGTGTAGGACTTCAGATGCAGTAAGAATGACAATGATTCAATGCATATCATGAGAGAACTTTGAAAAAGAAGAATACCTAACAGAGCCTCTCCGTTGGAGCTTCACACGTGCTTAAGCTGGCTCAAGAAGGTGCAGATCCACTCAATGAAGTTCAAGGAAGATGATTCTTGCGTTGGTTTGAGTTGAATTTGCTTGAATCTCAGTTTCCAATTTTCAAATTGCTCTTGAGTTTTCAAACTTTTCTCTGCTCTTTTCTCCATGAAATTGCATGAATGAAGGTTCAAATTTCATTTGGAACTTATATACAATGGATCTATGAGTGTTTGGAGGCCCAATATGGCTTGGTTATGGTGAATTGCAAAAATGCCCAATTTGGAATGTGAGCTTCATGCATACGTGAAAATGGCTCCAATTCCACTTGAATTTTATTTAAATCAGCTGCTGGCAATGTGAATTGATCATGTGGATGGAAATTAAGCCTTAATTTGATCCAATGGTGGTGATTCGATATGAAACTTCTTCTTGAAGTTATTTGCATTTACATGTGAATTTCATACCATGGACCAAAATTGACTTGGGCATTCTTCTTGTTGGACCATTGTGAATCAAAATTAGTACAAACATGGCATGTAAATGTTCTAAAACCAATTCAGTTGAATTCATGACTTTTAAGTTCATTTTTACTTGATTTTCTTCACCAATCTCCTCATCCTTGCCAAATTCATGACAATTTGATGTTCCATGATTAAATTGAGATCATTTGGAGCAACTTTCATGTTGGAGAAAGTTTCATTTGAAGTGCATAAGTGTATGAACATGACCCATAATCAAAATGACCTATAATCTCACTTTCCCAAAATACCCCTGCCTTGCAAGCTTCATAACTTGAGTTCTACAAATGAGATGAAGGACTTCTATGATTTTTTGGAAAGTTAAGATCATAAGGAACAACTTTTATGTTCATAGAAAGTTAAGGAGAAACATGATTATAGGTCAAAAGTGTCTTGGAAGTTGGTTGACTTTTGTTGACTGAAAATATGGTTCATCTGAGACCTCTAACTTGTCAACATCATAACTTGAGTTCTAGAAACCCAATTGATGAGTTCTAGTACTCAAAAGAAATATAAAAATATGCTCTACAAGTCTCTTGTTTGCATCAACGTGAGATTACACTTTTATCTTGAGATATGTGGTCTTGAAGTTAGGCACTAAACAAGGGATTTTACACTAACAACCCTCTGAAACCCTAAGTTAGTAACTTCTCAGACTCTTGATTCTCCTTGATTGGAACTTGAAATAACATCTTAGATGTCTCAACACAATTATCCATGACTTTAATGACTTGTAATTGAGTCTCAAACACCTTCAAGTCCTCAGTTGACTTTGCATTAAGCAGATGAAACCCTAGGGATGCAACCCTTGACTGTGGCTACTTGCACATGATATAACAACTTAGAAGAGATCCACAATGGCTTCAAAAACACTCAATGAGCTTCTTAAACATCTCCTATCCATATCCATGAGCTTGTAATCCTCAGATGATTTAAACTGAGCTCTCTTGCTTGAGCTAGGAATCCTTGATAACCTTCTCTTGAGATGCTAGAGAAATGAAATGAAACACAAGCCAAGTAAAGAAAAAGGTTGGGCAAACTTTGGGGTACAACAGCTGCCTCTATTCAAACGACTTGGACCTGACTGGGTGAAAAGCGAACAGATTTCAAGCAATCAAGGTAAAAGATGGTTGAATACCAAAGAACCCGACAATTTTCCAACCGCAGAAATATAACTGCATAATAGTTGCAACAGTAATAAGCTAACTGATTATCAATTTGAAACCTCGACACGCAGTCGGAAGAAACATCTGCTAACACGCAGGCAATGACACGAAGTCGGAAATAATCATCTGATATCACCATCAGGCATCCAAACAACTTTGTTTGGGGGAGCAAGGAGTAACTTAAACAAGTAACTCTGGTGGGGAAATAAAAGAAACTTAACCAAGTAACTCTGTTGAGACTTCAATTGGGGAGCACATGATAAGATGAACACACCTATCAAAGGGATTTTGCCGAGGTCTGGATACCTCTATGGACTTAGAGAAACAATATCACATTGCCATGGTCTGAACACCATACAAGCAAGATAAATCCACGCTAGCCAGGGTCTGGATACCACACATGCTAATGGGGAAAACTAGTATGAGTCAGGGTCTGGATACCACACACACTCGGAAAAACATCACTAGCCAGGACCTGAATGTCGCACATACTAATAGAATAATCGCTAGCCAGGGCCTGAATGTCGCACATGCCAATGAAACACACGGTGTGAGCCAGGGTCTGGACACCACACGGGCTCAAGAAATAACCAAAGGAAGTCGGGGTCTCGATACCGCACGGGCTTGAGCAAAACCGGTGTGAGCCGGGGTCTGGATACCATGCGAGCTCAAGAAAACATCATTAGTCAGGATCTGAATATCACACATATTTATGGAAACATCATTAACCAGGGTCTAAATACCACGCGGGTTAATGAGACAATCACTAGCCAGGGCCTGGGTGTTGCACATGCCGATGAAACAAAACGGTATGAGTCGAGGTCTGGATATCGCACGAGCTCGGAAACATCATTAATTAGGGTCTGAATACCACACATACTAATGAAACAATCATCAACCAAGGCCTGGATGCCGCACATGCTAATGAAACACACAACGGTAGGAGCCGGGGTCTGGATACCACACGGGCTCAAGAAGTATTATTAACTGGGATCTGGATACCACACGGGTTAATGAAGAATACCGCTGATTGCCGTCAGGCGACACTGCTGGGGAATAATATAAGTCGGGGTCTGGATACTACGCGGGCTAGTGAGAATTGCCATGGTCTGAACACCATACGGGCAACAGAATATCAATCACCTGTTGGAGAAACACCTGAAAGCAAAGAGGTAACAACCTGGCTTATGTTTCACATGCATATGTTTGAATATGGCGTAATGCCCCATACGAAATGGAAATGCTACGCATTTGAGGATGCAATGCACGAATGCAGATGCAACGGAACTGAATCAGCAAAATAAATGCTGAAGAGAAAGCACCACCCTGCTGGGGGAAAATGAAGCATGCCAATAACGATTGGGCTTAAGCTAAGGGAAACAAGCCCTGGATGGCTTCCTGTAAAGAAATCCCTGAGTAACAATGTTCTAACAAGAACGGGAATCTACTCCGTCGGGGATTCAAATCATAATCTGTCGAGAAAATTCCCTGAACGGCCATCCAGAATACCAACCTTCTGGGGGATAGACAACCCTACTAGGAACCACCGCAAACTCCACTAGAGGAAACGCCCTGAACGGCCAACCAGAATACAACCCTGCGGGGAATAGCCAATTCGGCTGAGGAAAGACAACCAGACATCGGGGGAAAATCTAACCTTGCCAGGAATCAACGACTCTGTGGGGAAAGTACCACCAAACACCACAGTTGATCGTACTCTACTGGAGAAATCAGCCCTGAATGGCCTGCCAGAATATAACATTCCAGGGAACAGACAACTCTGCAGGGGATAACAATCAACACTGCGAGTAACTTCACCTTACCAGAGAAAATAACCCTGAATGGCCTCCCAGGACAACACTCTGGGGAAACAGGCGACTCTATTAGGGAGATAGAGTTTATTACTGAGGAATAACTACCTCCTGTTAGGTATTATACTCTGCTGGAGATAAAAATCCACCCTACCAGGGATACTCATTTGGGGAAGAGAAATTTCTCTTCAGACTCCTCTAGGGATAGAGAATAACAATCTCTGAACCAACCCTCTTCTGCTAGGAAGTAGCATTACTCTGCTGAGGAAAAGTCAAACTCTGCCGACTTTGCTGGGGAGTAAGTGCGTACCTATAATCTGCTGGGGACACGGGCACATACCTCACCTGCGTGGGTAAGTATCAATCTCGACCCTTCGGGGAGGATTTTACCCTGATGGAGACCTCTGCCTAAACTGTTGAGGAATGAGTGCACACAGACAGTCTACTGGAGATAAGTGTGTACTGACCAACTGCTCACTCAACCTGCGTATCTGACCCTGGCTAGGGATATAGAGATGCACAGACTCCACCGGATGGGGACTAATGAGTCTCCAATACACGCTTCTTTCTGTGGGGATTTAGTTGGGGATATGATGATCCTACCAGGGATACATCTCTAACAAATGCCCCAAGGATACCGACCCTGCAAAAAGAACGAACAACAAGATATCCTACATAACGGGAACTATCTCGGTCATCATCTATGACATTGTTCAAATAAATCAAAGTTTTACTAATTATCGGCCAAGGCCTGCAAGTTTTTGTATGCGCATTTTTATCAAAAACATCGGGCATTTTTCGCAAACAAAACAACAAAGATTAAAGCAATGCAAACAAATTACTGAATAATATATGTTTTATTGACAAATGGCCTGTAAATAGGCAGATTTTACAACAGATGCAACCCCTGAAAAGAGGAAGCTGCGCAAAAAGTTTACAGAAATACACAGAAATATACAAAATATCGCCAATGTGGCATAGACAAACACCATGAGCTGATTCCTCTATGACTCGCCTGACTTCGATGATTCCCCGACGCTTCGTCCTCTGAAGAGATTGATTTGGATAAACGGCCCTCAGGTCCTCCCTCAATCCGCTAATCTCTAAAGCTCAATACACAGACCGCAATCATTTTCTTTTCACATCCCTAACTTGTGCGTGAATCGCCCTTTCGGGTTTTCAAATCACTGGGATACCCATTTTTGCCAAAGTCTCCTTTTCAGGTTTTCAACTTTGCGGGTTTACATCTTTTCATTTTTTATCCCTAACTTTTTCCCAAACCCATTCTTTTTATGGTTCGTCGGGATGCCCCATTTTTGCCTAGATATTCTTTTTTCTTTCCAACGGGTCTCTTTAAGCAAAGTATTTTTTAACTGTGTCTGTGTTTACAGGGGATGTGAAATCTTCACCATCCATGGTTGATAACAATGAGGCTCCTCCGGAGAAGACCTTCCGCACGACATATGAACCCTCATAGTTGGGAGTCCATTTACCCCTGTGATTTGTTTGTGGCGGGAGGATCGTCCGTCTGAAAGCTTCAAGGGCGAACCTTCTTGTCGAAAGCTTTCTTCATCTGGCTTTGATACAACCGACCATATGTAATAGATGCTAGCCTTTTCTAGTCCATCAGGCTGAGCTGATTCAATCTATTTCTTATCCATTCTGCCTCATCCAACTTAACGTCCACCAGGACTCTCAAAGAAGTAATCTCGACCTCTAATGGTAGGATAACTTCCATACCATATACCAGCGAGAAAGGAGTTCCCCCTGTTGAAATGCATACCGTATTACGATAACCATGCAAAGCGAAGGGTAATATCTCGTGCCAATCCTTATAGGTTACAACCATCTTCTGCTTCTTGATATTCTTATTGGCCGCTTCAACAATGTCGTTCATCTTCGGACGATAGGGAGATGAGTTGTGATGCTCGATTTTGAAATTCTGGCATAATTCCTTCATTATCTTGTTATTCAAGTTTGAACCATTATCAGTAATGATTCTCTCAGGTATTCCATAGCGATAGATGATGTCCCTCTTGATAAACCGGGCTACCACTTGCTTAATGACATTGGCATACAAAGCTGCTTCGACCCATTTGGTGAAATAGTCAATGGCTACAAGGATGAAACGATGTCCATTAGATGCGGTGGGCTCGATCTTGCCGATCATGTCAATGCCCCACATGGAAAAAGGCCAAGGAGATGCCATAACGTTTAACGGACTCGGTGGCACATGAATCTTGTCAGCATAAATCTGGCATTTATGACACTTCTTAGCGTACTTGAAGCAATTAGACTCCATAGTCAGCCAATAATACCCCGTTCGTAACAGCTTTCGAGACATGGGATGCCCACCGACATGTGTACGAAAGGCTCCTTCGTGGACCTCTCCCAAAAGAAAGCTAGCTTCTTTTTTGTTCACGCATCTTAAAAGCACTAAGTCATAGTTACTTCTATAAAGTACCCCATCCTGATTCAGATAAAAATTCCCAGTCAACCTCCTCAGAGTCTTCTTATCCTGAGCCGACACCCCTGGCGGATATTCTTGGTTCTTAAGGAAATTCTGGATATCATAATACCATGGCTTGCCGTCCGAAGCTTCTTCAATGGGGAAAAAGAATGTCGGCCTATTGAGGCGAGAGATGACGATTCTTGGAGCATCATTCCAGAAGTTCACCTTATACATTGAAGACAATGTTTCCAGAGCATCTGCCATCTGGTTCTCCACTCTAGGCACGTGATGGAACTCTATCCGATCAAAGAAAGGTAACAGCCTCCTCGCATAGTTCATGTAAGGTACCAGATTAGGCTGTCGGGTTTCCCATTCTCCCTTGATCTGGTTGACAACTAACACTGAATCGCCGTACACATCTAAATTCTTGATCCTCAGATCAATGGCTTCTTCCAACCCCATAATGCACGCCTCGTACTCGGCTTCATTATTGGTGTAAGGAAATGTTAACCTAGCAGTGAATGGGATATGAGTACCATGGGGTGTCGTGATAATTGCCCCAATTCCACTACCGTACGAGTTAACAGCGCCATCAAATATCAATTGCCATTGAGAACCCTTCTCTGGACCTTCATCGGGTAATGGCTCTTCATAATCCTTCATCCTTAAGAACATGATGTCTTCATCAGGAAATTCAAACTTCATAGGTTTATAGTCATCAATCGGCTACTCCGCAAGGTACTCTGATAGAATACTCCCCTTGATAGCTTTCTGGGAAACATATTGGATGTCGTACTCTGTCAGTACCATCTGCCACCTTGCAATTCTGCCCGAAAGTGCCTGTTTTTCAAAGACGTATTTAATCGGATCCATCTTCGAAATTAGCATGGTTGTATGATTCAACATATACTGTCTCAAACGTTTGGCAGCCCACGCGAGTGCGCAACACGTTTTCTCCAACATTAAGTACCTGGACTCACAGTCTGTGAACTTCTTACTCAAGTAGTATATTGCATGCTCTTTTCTTCCAGTCTCGTCGTGCTGACCGAGATCACAACCCATGTTGTTCTCAAGAACTGTTAAGTACATGATCAATGGTCTTCTAGCTACTGGAGGTATCAGTATCGGAGGCTCCTGCAAATATTCTTTTATTTTATCAAATGCCCTTTGGCAATTTTCGTTCCAGACAACCGCTTGATCTTTCTTTAACAATTTGAACATGGGTTCACACGTGGATGTGAGATGAGATATGAACCGAGCGATGTAGTTCAATCTCCCCAAGAAACCATGAACCTCTTTTTCCGTTTTCAGCGCTGGCATACCTTGAATAGCTTTTATCTTTGCAGGATCGACCTTGATTCCTTTTTCACTGACAATGAACCCCAGCAACTTTCCGGATCTGACACCAAAAGTGCAGTTATTCGGATTCAACCTCAGTCTGAATTTCCTTAGCCTTTCGAACAACTTCAGAAGATTGACCAGATGTTCCTCCTCCGTTTGCGACTTTGCTATCATGTCATCAACATATACTTCAATCTCGTGATGAATCATATCATGAAACAAAGTGACCATAGCCCGCTGATAGGTTGCCCCTGCGTTTTTCAACCCAAAAGGCATTACCTTATAATAGAAAGTCCCCCACGGTGTAATGAACGTTGTTTTCTCCATATCCTATAGTGCCATCTTAATCTGATTATATCCGAAAAAACTGTCGATGAAGGAAAACACTGAATACTGCGTAATATTATCAACCAACACGTCAATGTGAGGGAGTGGGAAATCGTCTTTCGGACTCGCTTTATTCAAATATCTATAATCAACGTACATCCGTGCCTTACCAACCTTCTTTGGTACAGGTACGATGTTGGCGACCCACGGAGGGTAAGTCGCTACAGCGAGAAATCCTGCGTCCAACTGCTTCTGGACTTCCTCTTTGATTTTCATAGCCATATCTGGTCTGGTCCTTCTGAGCTTCTGCTTTACAGTCGGACACTCTTCACACAACGGCAAGCGATGAACCATAATGTCAGTGTCAAGACCGGGCATGTCTTCATATGACCAAGAAAAGATATCACTATATTCTCGGAGCATTTCAACCAATCTTTGCTTGATGTCACTCTGCAATGCAGCCCCTATCCTGACATTTCTCTTGACTTCCTTAAAACCCAAGTTAATAATCTCAATTTCCTCCTGATGAGGCATAATGATTTTCTCTTCCTGTTTCAACAGTCTAGCTAGCTCTTCTGGTAAGTCTTCATCTTCATCAATATCTTCTTCGGCTTGAAATATCGGATTATCAAAGTCAAAGCGAGTCATAGGCGATTCTGGAGCGGTGTTATCTGTAATGTGAAACCTGCAATGATGATGATTAAATGCTTAAAATGATATGCAAAACAAGCACAAACCACATTGCCATTTTATTGTTAAACATAAAATATGAAAGACAAGGATCACAATATTTGAATGCAGAAAACGCCCTTTGATTGATTGATAAAAGATTGTTCAAGCATAAACAATTAAGCCCTGAAGACAAATACCGCTACGCTCCGGGTAGAACATAGAGTTATACAATAATCAGGAAAACAAAATCATTACTCTTCTATCGTCACTTGGATGACTTCTTCGATAGACCAGTTGTTGAGGCTTTGTCTTGGGATGCCTGGCCGAATCCAAGCGTCCATATCACAATCGTTGTCCCCTTCTTCATCTGATATGGCGTTAATCTGCTCGAAGATTACCCCGCCGCTAGTAAACTTGACAGGCCCCTTGTAGCGTGGTACGCTCTAGGAGGAAGAAGATGGGCTGTATCCCAAACCGAATTTATCCTGCTTGTTGGGTATATTCAGCACTTGACCCCAACCTGGTGCTGCCCCAGCCTGCACCACTGCCTGGGCTTCTTTAAAAGACGACATGGCCATTTCGGGCGCCTTGCTCACAACCGGTGCTTTATCCTTGACATGTACTATCTCGAAGGCCTGACACAGAGTCTCATGGATTTTGCCATCCACTTCAACGTATTTGAATGAAGATAAATGACTAATCATTATATCCTCCTCTCCACATACAGTGACAACGTTACCATCCACCATGTATTTCAATTTCTTGTGCAGCGTGGATGTTACAGTCTCTGCTGAATGAATCCAGGGACGCCCAAGCAGACAGCTATAGGATGGCTGAATGTCCATGATGTAGAATACATCATCAAACACTTCGAGGCCAACTTGAATTGGCAGTGTTAACTCTCCAAATACGGATCTACGAGTCCCATCAAAAGTACATACTACCAAGTCACTTGGCGTACACGTTATACCACGGGTATCCAATTTCATCATCTCCTTCTTCGGAAGTACATTCAAAGATGACCATGTATCAACAAGCACGTGTGAAAGAATGGCTCCTCGGCATTCAATACATATGTGCAGCGCACAATTATGGTTCCTTCCCTTCGGGGTCAAGTCCAAATTCGTGAATCCCATCCCATTACCTGCATTAACATGCGCTGCAACCCCTTTGAGTTGATTTACAGAAATCTCCTGTGGTACATAAGTTGTATTCAGGATTCTCAACAAAGCATTCTGGTGAGCTTCCGAACACAATAACAATGACAGGATAGAGATTTTGGAGGGAGTCTGTTGCAAGTGATCAACAATCTTGTAATCACTCTTTCTTATCAATCTCATGAACTCCTCTGCTTCCTTCTCCAAAGAATTCTTCTCTCCCGCCTGAGAAATTTCTTCAACCACTACCTTCTTCCCTTTATCTGCTTTGTCAACGACCACTTCAGGTGACGAGAACACTCTTCCGCTTCAAGTGATTCCCCCAGCTCCAACTAGATTATC
The DNA here is from genome assembly GCA_963859935.3 of Lathyrus sativus. Classification (NCBI taxonomy): domain Eukaryota; kingdom Viridiplantae; phylum Streptophyta; class Magnoliopsida; order Fabales; family Fabaceae; genus Lathyrus; species Lathyrus sativus. The sequence goes on along the minus strand of OZ012736.1, from coordinate 301,131,783 downwards.
CATAGAATCGGTCAGTAAACTCTTTAACTCCCGTTTCTGCCCGTTAAAATATACTTCCGCTCCGTAATTCCATGGAATTAATTTGGTACTCTCATATGGCATAAGACCAGCTTTGGTGATGATAATGGTTGGCGGCCTTGGCAGCGCAGAAATAGTAATAGTTTTATACAGAATCGAGATTGTCGCAACCTCGTTCCTCTCTTCAGCCACTATTTCCTTAGTCTTCTTTTCAACAACCCTGTCAAATTGCAAGACTCCAACATTAATCATCTTACGAATGCAGCTCTTCAGCCTGTCACGTCCCTCAGGATAACTCAAACATTCAGCACAGAACTCATCACATCCCGGGAACACACCTCCCTTCAACAACTTGTCTTTTACGAAGCTCAGCGTCATTCTCAACTCATTAACATCTGACACTAGATTCAAACTTTTGTCTTCAATGATAGCACTGGCTCCAGCTGCCCCATGGTTGGGCATGGGGTTCTGCACGATGTTGGGTGCGTCGTGAGAAAAGTTTATAGATTTGCTATCCACCAAGTCTTGAACTTCGTGTTTAAACGCCTTGCAGTTGTCAATATTGTGACCCGGTGCACCTGAATGAAACTCACAACGAGCATTGGCATCGTACCCAGGTGGTGGTGCATCTGTCAGAGGAGCTAGGGTTCTCTTTTGTATCAACTGCAACTGTAACAAGTGCTGGAGAAACTGAGAATACGACATTAGAGGCGCGTCAAACCTCCTATTGACGGTTCTCCTGCGATCCTGAAATTGTTTGGGCGCATAGTTTTGCTGATTCTATTGCTGTTGTGGCTGTTGTTGTGGTACGACTGGTATTATGATACTTGCAACCTGCTGCTGCTGACGGTATTAGGGACACTGATTTCTATTTTTGTTACGAGAACTAGACATTGCATTAGTCTCACCTTCCTTCTTTTTATTGTCAAACGGTTTCCTTCCTCCTCCAGCTAAGGATCTTTCGCCCACATGAATTTTACCAAGCTTAATGCCATTCTCCACCCTCTCCCCAGTAATAATCAGATCAGAAAAGCTACCTGACATACTACTGATCAACTTCTCATAATATACACCCGACAACGTAGCAACGAACATATCAATCAATTCTCGCTCCCCCATGGGAGGCTACACTCTGACTGCTAGCTCACGCCACCTCTGGGCGTACTCTTTGAAGCACTCGTTGTTCTTCTGGGAATGATTTTGCAGCTGGACCCTGTTAGGAGCAAGGTCGCTATTGTACAGATAGTGTTTCACAAAGGCTTCAGCTAAGTCTCTCCAACTGCGAATATTAACAGGCTCCAAGCTAATATTCCACTCAAGAGAAGGTCCAGAAAGGTTATCTTGGAAAAAATGCATTAGCAATTTTTCATCATCTGAGTAGGCAGACATCTTACGATAATAAGAGCGCAGATGAACCCGTGGACAAGTTATGCCTTTGTATTTATCAAAGTCGGGAACTTTGAATTTCAGCGGTACCTTCAAGTCTGGGATCATCCCCAGATTGGCCATGTCTAGCCCCATGGAATTCTGATTTTCAAAAGATTTCATCTTCTCTTCAATCAGCTTGAACCTTTTATCAGCCTCAGACGACAACCCAACACCAACATCTCGCAGAGAGAATGCATCTTCCTGCTGATCTTCCTCCGACTGAGGAATGTTGTTGCCATGCATAACACACACCACTTTAAGGATTCCACCTGCATTACCTCCGCCTGGAGGGATAACTATTGTAGGAATAGCATGAGCACGTGGCGTACCATCACCACGAGGAGAATTAGTAGCAATTCCTCTGTGAAGCACACCATTATTGTCAACTCTGGCAATCAATGGCTGCACCAAGGTCCTTAGTTGCTCATGGCCGTTTGCCACACCCTGCATCAGCTCCATAAACTGAGCCATCCTGTCCCTCTTCTCTTGCATCTCAGCTTGCACTTGTTCCATGACCTTGCGTTGATTCCCTCTGGTACCGTAATGGTGAACTGTCTGATTGTCTATCCTGAAACAAACAAACGAACCATAGGAAATAAGGTTAACGGTTCTAATGCACCTGCTATGCAAAAATGCAGAATGATGCAAAAATGCAGACATGTATCTATGCATTAGGGAAATTTCCCCCTCGGTTCTAGTTCCGAGATAACAGCACAACACTGGAGAACCCATAGATAAGCATAAAGCAAAACTCCTCATACATAAACAAGAGCCCACAAGGCAATGTATAAGTACAACACTGAGTACAATAGAATCAACAGTGACCTCAGCCAACAGGTCTGGTGATGGTCAATATACAACAAATACAACAGAATACAAAGAGAATGAAAAGCATCAAGTACAGTGACGAGCTTTGAAATCCTCTAGCAGCTCCCTCGTCTCAGGATGATCTGGTCTGATAAGCAATCCCTGAATGAGTAAATCTCGCTGGCTAATTGTAACACACCACTTCCCAAGTAAAAATAAAATACAATTAAATCAAATAAATATCAGAGTTTCCCTTATTAAAGGTGGGATGTCACATTCACACAATTCAACAAAACACTTCATTTAAATGGTTTTCAAAATAAAGCAGCGGAAAATTGTCATAAGTACATCATTATCGGCTATCCGCCAATTTACATAAAATATTCATTAAGATATTTCACCAAAATAAGATACGTCACAGGAATACAACAAATCCAGTCATAATAAAAATAAACACCCGAGTCCCGTGTTACGTATCAGAGCATCCTAGGACCCGACTCGCACACCACTATCCCAGCTAGCTATGCACCTGGATTATTTGTACATCCGAAGAAGCACAGACCACAACAACAACAAAGGGGTGAGAAAACATGATCAAAATTATCGGTAATAGATTACATGAAAAAAAAGGCAGTAAATAAATAATCATCACCCCACCAACATCAAACACGACCTACTGTCCAATCATAAACATAACATATAAAGATGCAAGAATGCAACTCAACACCATGCGTGTGGTACCGACTCACTGGTTCATTCAATCGAACCCCGGAATATATCACTTACGCTCCTCCTGAGACATGATCTATTCCCACCATTCTCCATAAAGGAGTACGGGTGAATCACTTATGCTTCTCCTGAGACATGATTCAACTCCGCAATTCTCCACAAAGGAGTACGGATGGATCACTTACGCTCCTCCTGAAACATGATCCATCTCACCATTCTCCACAAAGGAGTATGGGTGAATCACTTACGCTCCTCCTGAGACATAATTCAACCCCACCATTCTCCACAAAGGAGTACGGATGGATCACTTACGCTCCTCCTGAGACATGATCCATCCCACCAAAACACAATGATATGCACGACACCAAACACAAGCACACTAAGTGCACACGATCCTCCCGATCACATCACCGTACATCATATATATACATATATACACACAAATTAATTAGTCATTTTAATTAAAGTCACACGATCCTTTGATCACATCACTATACATCATACATATATATACACACCAATCAATCATGTCAATCAAATTCAATTATTTCATAATTTCACCTTTCAATACCAGGTATACACTCTTCACCACTAAACACCATCTGTCTCTCTACCTATTACAACCTAGGGAATCCTACAAAACGAATCACAAAGCACAACAGCACAAAATTCACATTCTGTCACGCTCGCTGGCTCACTCGCCTAGCGAGGCCTCAGCGAACACTTGCTGCCTTACTCGCCTAGCGAACTCGCTAGCGAAGGCAGACAGTGGCTACTGGAAGCATTCGCTACCCAACTCGCCTAGCGAATTCCTAGCGAATTCTCGCTACTAGCTCGCTCAACAAAGGTGCTGGTGAACGTCTGCGATTTCACAAAACCCTCACTGTTCAGAAATTCATCAGAAGCTCAAAACCCATCCCGTTCTCACCAACCCAGTCCCAGTAGTCTTAGCCTAACATGCTAGGACTAAACTACACAACTTAATCCAAGTTTTATCCGATAAAACATTAACTCTACCGATTAAATCATTTTCGGCCTAAAACGGTAAACTACTCAAAATCCCCCAAACCACCCAAACAATCCTTATACAATCACATGCAAGAGGTTCACCATAACAGAGATGATCAGAAACACCACAACATACTAATTATGTTCATCAAATCCCTATCGGGTTAAGGAATCCCCAACTACCCAATTCATGCAATTACCAATCCCAATCCGTTTCTCCCCCTTACCTCGATTAGTTGCTTTGATCGATGAAGAATTCCCAAGAATCCGACATCCTAGCCTTCTTCTTCTTCCTCTTGTTCTTCTTCCTCAAGTTTTCTCTCACTAGACTGTGTTCTTCTTTCCTTTCTTTCCCCAAAACTCACTAATACCCCCTTATAATTCTTATTCCTTATTTCTTTTATTCAAATATTAATTCCAATAATATTAATAAAAATAATAATAATAATAACAATAATAATAATAATATTATTATTACTATTAATTATCAAATTATTATTATTATCAATTATATTATATTAATATTAAAGGATATAGTTCTTACATAATCCCCACAAAACACACACTGAAATAAAATAACACCAGAAAGATTAAATATTTAAAATGGGTGTTACAACTCTCCCCCACTTTAATTATTTTCGTCCTCGAAAATTACCTGATGAAAACAATTTCGGATACGCTTCCCGCATCCTGCTCTCCAATTCCCAGGTCACACTGCCTCCCGCAACACCTCCCCAAGCCACTTTCACCAAAGATATCTCCTTCCCTCGGAGTTGCTTCATCGTACGAACCTCGATCCTCATCGGCATCGCCTCAATGGTAAGATTCTCCCTGACTTGAACTTCATCTCTCTGAATCACATGAGATGGATCTGAGACATACTTCCGAAGTTGCGACACATGAAACACGTCATACAAATTCAACAGTTCAGGCAGCAACGCCACCCTATAAGCTACAACACCAACTCTCTGCAGAATCTGATACGGCCCAATAAACTTAGGATCCAACTTCTTAGACTTCAACGCACGACCCACACCAGTCACTGGGTTAACTCTCAGGAACACGTGATCACCTTCACTGAATTTCAACTCTTTCCTTCGGTTATCATGATAACTTTTCTGCCTACTCTGAGATGCTTTCATTTTTTCACGAATCATCTGAATTGTCTCAGTAGTCTGCTGCATAATTTATGGTTCCAATACTACATTCTCACCCGTCTCATACCAACACAAAGGAGTTCTGCACCTTCTACCATATAAAGCTTCACACTGTGCCATTCCGATACTAGAATGGTAACTGTTGTTGTACGTGAACTCAATCAATGGTAAATGAGTATCCCACGCACCACCATTTTCCAACACACAAGCTCTTAGCAAATCCTCCAACAACTGAATAGTCCTTTCTGACTGACCATCAGTTTGCGGATGGTAAGCTGAACTCAGCTTCAACTTAGTACCCAAAGCTTCCTGTAAATTCCTTCAAAATTCTGAGGTAAACCTCAGATTTCTATCCGACACAATACTTGACGGAACACCATGAAGCTTCACTATTACTCGAATGTAAATCTCTGCTAGCTTCTCCAATGGAAAACTGAGATTAATCGGCACAAAATGTGCAGACTTCGTAAGTCGATCCACAATCACTCAAATAACATCAAATCCTCTCGCCGTATTCGGCAAACCCGTAACAAAATCCATAGTTATACAATCCCATTTCCAAACCGGAACTTCCAACGGTTGCATAAATCCAGAGAGTTTCTGATGTTCCACTTTCGACTTCTGACACATCAAACAGACGTAAACAAATCGAACTATATCTCCTTTCATACCAGACCACCAAAATAACTTCCTTAAATCATGGTACATCTTCGTAGCTCCCGGATGGATACTCATACTACTACGATGTCCCTCATTCAGAATTGACTTTTTCAGCTCATCATTATTCGGCACACAAATCCTGCCTCTGAATCTCAACACACCTGTGCTATCCAACTTAAAATCACTATCGGAGTCACTTCCCACTCCAGACATCAAATCCACAAACTTCATATCTAGCTTCTAGTTCTCTTTAATCATATCCAAGAAATCATTATTCGCTTGCAACTTGCCCAACATTACACCACCTGCCGTAATTTCACAAACCATGCTCAAATTTCTGAACTGCTCAATTAGCTCCATTTCTTTTATCATCGAAGCCGACATATGAATTGCTTTTCTGCTCAAAGCATCGGCTACTACATTCGCCTTTCCTGGATGATAACTCAAACTGAAATCGTAATCCTTCAAGAATTCCAACCATCTTCTCTGTCTCATATTTAGCTCCTTCTGATCAAATCGATATTTTAGACTCTTATGGTCACTGAACACCTCAAATCTCGAACCATACAAATAGTGCCTCCAGATCTTTAACACAAAAACTACCGCAACCAATTCAAGGTCATGGGTAGGGTAATTCCTTTCGTGCATCCTCAGTTGCCGAGAAGCATACACCACTACCTTACCATTCTGCATAAGAACCCCGCCTAATCCCATCCTAGACGCATCACAGTACACCACAAAAGGTTCACTCGGATTTGGCAATATTAACACCGGTGTCGTAGTCAATCTCTTTTTCAGTTCCTCAAAGCTTTCTTCACAAGCAGCATCCCACACAAAAACTTGATCCTTCCTCGTCAACTGGGTCAATGGCAATGCCAAAATAAAAAACCCCTCAATAAACCTTCGGTAATAACCTGCCAAACCCAAAAAGCTTCTAATTTTCGTTGCTGTCTTCGGCGGTTTCCACTGCAGCACCACACTCACTTTCGATGGGTCCACCGCTACACCGTCACCAGATATCACATGCCCTAAGAAACTCATAGTCTTCATCTAGAACTCACACGTCGATAGTTTAGCAAAAAACTTATTATCTTTCAACACTTGCAAAGCAATTCTCAAACGTCCTGCATGCTCTTCTTCAGACTTAGAATAAATCAGTATATCATCAATAAACACAACAATAAACTGATCCAGATAAGAATGGAATATTTGGTTCATATATTCCATAAACACTCCTGGCGCATTAGACACCCCAAAAGGCATTACAGTATATTCGTAATGTCCATAACGAGTTCTAAATGCCGTTTTCTGGATATCACCTTCTTTCACTCTGATCTGATGGTAACCCGACCTCAAATCAATTTTACTGAACACACGAGCTCCCACCAATTGATCCATCAAATCATCAATCCTTGGAAGAGGATACTTATTCTTAATGGTCACTTTATACAAATAACGGTAATCGATGCACAAACGCATACTATTATCCTTCTTCTTTACCAACAACACTGGAGCTCCCCACGGCGACATACTCGGTCTGATAAACTTCCTATCCAACAATTCTCCAACCTGAGATTTCAATTCAACCAATTCCACTGCTGACATCCTGTACGGCGCCATAGATATAGGTCTCGTACCAGGAACAAGATCAATGCTAAACTCAACTTCTCTCGTCGGAGGTAATTCTGTAATATCATCAGGAAACACTTCAGGAAATTCATTCACCACCGCCAACTCTTTCATTGATGCCTTGCTATCAACAGATAATGATGCAAATAAAGAAAACATCTTAGCTTCATCCTCCAACAAGGTCCTCAATTCCTTATTAGACAAGGAATCTGTAACACCCATTTTAATTATTTAGTCATTTTATTATTATTTTAAATATTATATGTTGATGTGCCCTTTGGTAGGGTGTATTTGATGATGTTTGGTGGGTGTCCCTGAGATGGGAGGATCATTGGTGGTAATTTGGTGAGTTTATAATAATATAAGAAATAATAGTAATATTGGTGGTGGTATTATTATTATTATTATTATTATTATTATTATTATTATTATTATTATTATTATTATATTTATGATTATTATTAATATTTGTAGTAATATTATTAATATGGAGAATATAATATTATTATTAATATAGTTATTATATTATTATGATTTTTGGTGTGAATATGATAATATAATGAATAATAGTAATATTGGTGAGGGTATTATTATTATTATTATTATATATTATTATATTTATTAGTATTATTAATATTATTATTATTTTGGTGAGATAATAATATTATTACTATTATTATTATTATTATTATTATTATTATTTTGGTGAGATAATAATAATATTATTATTATTATTATTATTATTATTATTATTATTAATAGTATTATTATGATTAGTATTATTAATATTAGTAATATTATATTAGTATTATTAATATTAAGATTATTATTATTAATATTATTTTATTATTAGTATTAATATAATTGTTATTATTATCATTAGTATTATTATTATTATAATTACAATTATTGTTGGGTGTATTACTATTATTATTATTATGTTGAATATTACTATAATATTACAATAGTATTATATTATTATTATTATTATTATTATTATTATTATTATTATTATTATTATGATTATTATAATTATTATTATTAGAATTATTATTGGGAATATTAGTGGTTGGAATAAGTAAAATAAGAAGTGGAAGGGTTATGGGGAAGTTAGAATGAAAATATGAAAAGGCACGATAGAAACCGTGAGAAGGGAAATTGGGAGAATAGAGAAGAGCGAAGAACAAAGAGAAAGGGAAAAGGCTAGGGATGAAGAATCTTGGAGGAATTTATCACCGATCAGAATAATTATACAGGTAAGGGGGGAGAAACTTGATTGGGATGGTATATATACATGTATAGGGTAGAGGGAATTCCTTAACCCCGTAGGAAAATGTCGATCTATGAAGTTTTATATTGGCATGCTTGTTATTGTTGCTGCTAATGATAAATTGATGCTTGATATTGATGAATTGTTGATTGGTATTGGTGAATTTGGTATATATATATATATATATATATATATATATATTATGGTGATATTAGTGAGATTATATGTTGTTACTGCAGTGTTGATAGTAACTATGAATAGAGTTTTGGTGAGATTTTGTGTTGTTACTGTAGCGTTGGTAATGACCATGATTATAAATTTGGGAAAATTATGTGTTGTTCCCTGTGATGTTGTTAGTGACTCTGGGTAGGACCTTGGTGAGATTCAGAGTAACTCTGAAGTGTAGGTAATGTACCGTAATGTTGGTTCTAGAGTAGGAAGTATATGATAATTGGTAAGTATAATGGTGTGTTTGTGTTTGATGATAACTAGTAATTGATAGCGATGGAGTATAGGTCAATGTTGATGAATTGTTGTTTTTGGTTAATTTGGCGTATAGGCTGGGTTTAAGGTTTTTAGGGAGATTCTGTGTGACCTTTTAAGGCATCGGTAGAATGTTTAAGCGATGACTTTGGGAATAAGATTTAGGAACCGATTTAGTTACGGTAATGTACAAGGTTGGTACTAGAGTAGGCTGAGAATTTGAGTTGAGATGATAAGTTTGATTTGGCCTAGAATAGTACTGCAGAACTGTAGGGAAGTTGGGGAATCGCAGCATTCGCTGGGCTTCGCCTGGCGAGTGTTGGCGAAGCTTCGCCTAGCGAATGCCAGCGAGCGTAGCAGAACCAGAATGTGACTTTGGTGATGTTTGGCCTTGAGCATTGGTCTGGGGTGATCTTTCTGGCCTTGATGCATTGTAAGGATGATGAGTGTGGGATTTAACCTGTGTACTGGGTGATAGTACTCATTTCCCTTAATATTGTTGGTGGACAATTAGTTAACATATATGTATGTAGTGATCAGTAGGATCGTGTGTTCCTGGGTGTTGGGATGTGGTTATATATGGTGTTATAGTATGAATTTGTTTACTATCTGATTGATTTATATGGTGTTGGTGTAATATATCTATACATATATGCATTGATGTATGATGATATGATCAGGAGGATCGTGTGCACTTAGTGTGCCTAATTATGATAGTTGTGCATTGGTGTGTGCATATCATGGTGTTTTGGTGGGATGAATCATGTCTCAGGAGGAGCGTAAGTGATTCATCCGTACTCCTTTGTGGATAATGGTGGGGGATAGATCATGTCTCAGGAGGAGCGTAAGCGATCTATCCAGGTTCGATTGAATGAACCAATGAGTCAGTACCGCATGCATTTGAGTTGCATATTTGCATTATAATATGTTATATTGTAATTTGAACAGTAGGTTCGTTATATGGAGTTGTTGGGGTGAATATTGGTGTGTTGGTGTGTTTTACTACCTTGTTTACATGTATTACATTACCAATATATTTTTGATCGTGTTTTCTCACCCCTTGGTTGTTGTTGTGTCTGTGCTTCTCCGGAAGTACAGATAATCCAGGTACTTAGATAGCTTGGATGATGGTGTGCCAGTCGAGTCTAGGATGCTCTGATACGTAACACGGGATATGGGTGTTTTAATTGTTTTATGTCAAACTTGTTGTAATCCTGTGACGTATCACTTTTTTTGTGAATTACAATAATAAAGATTTTATGAAATTTGGCGGATGGCCGAGAATGTTGGAATAATGTTTTCCGCTGTATTATTTTTGAGAATAATTAATAAAGTATTTTTATAAAAATTTGGTGATGTGATATCCCACTATTTTGGTGAAAACTCTGATGTTTATTTTTAATGTTTATATTTTATTTAATTTGGGAAGTGGGGTGTTACAGTTGGTATCAGAGCAGGTCGGTCCGTCCGGCCAATGTTGTCTAGTGTTGTTGTTCCCAAGTATGCGACATGTGTGTAAAAACACTATCGGTACATGTTGTTGTTTAACTTTGTTGGTAGAAGAGGAATGATTCCAGTGGGGGAGGAGGAGTTTGTATTTCTCCTGAATGCTACGGTGTGGTGGCTTAGTGTGTTGAGGAATGCTATCATAGTTTGGTAAAGATGGTTTATACCCCATCATGATTTCGGCTGTCTATTAACAAATTGAGGAACTGATCACCCTTAATCTCTTGTTAATACTGGACGAGATTGTGTTGGATGGGATAGACGCGTCTTGCAAGCTTGGGTGGCGTGAGCAGTGAATAGTCTTGAGTTAAGCTAAGTGCTTAAGGGATTATTTTGAGGAATTTGGCGTAAGATGGTGTTGAAGTGTCTATTTTGACTGAAACTTGGAATGAGAAGGAAAGTGAGAAAATTTGGGATTTGTCAATTATTTGCGATTGCCGGAGGTTTCTGGATGAGGTAGGTGATTTACTATCGGAGTGTGAAGTAAAGCTCACACGTTGACTTTGTTCTTGGAACGAGTCCGATATTAGTGACTCCATATGGTGTGTTTTCGTTGGGATTGGAGAAGTTGAAGAGTCAACTTGAAGACCTTCTAGGAGAGAGGTTCTTTTGTTTGAGTGTGCTACCGTAATGTGCACCAATTTTGTTGGTTAGACAGATAGAAGGTTTTGTGAAGCTTTGGGTGAACTATAGATAAGTGAACAGGGTGACTATCAAGGATATGTGTTCGCTTCCAAGAGTTAATGATTTGATGGAACAATTGATCGAGGGATGTGAGTCCCTTGGTCATGTGATCTCGAGTAGAGTTCTTGTGGTGGATGGGACGAAGGTCAAAAGTTCTATCGTATTAGGAGGCTCAAAGATTTGCTGTTGAGATTGGAAGTAATTGAGTTTTAAATTATCCATAGATTTAAAATGTGTTGGATGGCTTCCTAAATATAAAATTGTTGTTGTACGTTAAATTCCGAGATCGCAGCTTTTTACGGAATCGAAATCGGACACTCAGAAGTCGGGTAACGGTCGAAAAGAGGATTTTGGGACTGTCATGTTCGCCTGGCGAGCATACTGGCGAACGTCCATATTCGCTGCGGTGTTCGCCTGGCGAAGGGGTCATGGGCAGAAAATGTTATTCTGGTGTTTTTGCCGTAACGGGAGAACCGTAACTCGGAATGACGCGCGGTTTGAAGCATTGGAAAGCTATTCAAATTATCTATGAGATGGTGAAGTATTGACATAGATTTAATCTATTTATTGATGAAGTGTGTTTGAATGTTGTGGTAAGGACGGGCGGTACGGTATGTGTTCCCGCTATAACTCACAACTTGTTTGTCCACTTGGCATGGGATCTTCTTTAATTATTTATATAAGGCAATGGTTGTGTTAATAAATGATATTTTAAGGTATTCGAAGAGTATAGAGGATTATGTTGAGCATAAGGAACTGGAGTTATCAGTGTTGGAAAAAGGGCGGTGATATACTTCCGTAAGGAAAGTTCTGCCGAATCCGATAGAACTAATTGTGGTGTTTGTGATGCTTGTTGATATAATTAGGGGATTTTCTAAAGACAACTTCAGCGAGTTTCAATTATGCAAAAGGCAACTTGAAGTGTATAAGAGAAATCATCCGACCAGTGATTTAGAGTTGGTTACTATTGTGATTATACCAGAGTCGGAGTCTTCAAAAGTTCAGACTGAGATCGGAGATGTTTGGTGATCTTACGAGTTTAAGGTGTTTGTTTAATTTGAATAAGACGAATATGAGGCATAGGAAATAATTGGGACTTCGAAAAGAGTACGAATTCGAGTTGAATTACCATTCGGGTAAAGCGAACATGGTAGATGATGCAGTGAGTTAGAAATATTTGCATATACCGAAGATGATGGTGAAAAGAGTTAGAACTAATTGAGCAATTTCATAATATGAGTTTTGTGAGTAAGGAGACTTCTTATGGAGTTAAGCTTTTATTATTAAGATCTGACTAGTGATATCCTTGAGCAGAATCGAGAAAGTCAGAAACCTGGGTTGAGTAGTGAATTAGTTGAAATTGATAAATTAGAGTCGAAGAGTGGATTGTCGGGTTTGTGGAAATAGTACCATGATGTGTTATGATAGGGTATGTGTACCAGATGTTGTTGAGGGAAGTAGGAGTACTCGTGAAGAAATACATTGAGGTAGATGGAGTATCCATCCCGGTGCTATGAAGAAGTAACCGAATTTGAGTAGATTGTTTTGGAGACCATGGATAAGGGGAGGAGTAGTTGAGGTGGAATATGCTGGTTAGAATTGTAGGAATTCGAAGAGTGAACATCAGAGACTGTTGAGTCTGATGCATTCGTTAAATATTCCAGAGTGGAAATCAGGTAGTATTTTCACGAAATTGGTGTTGAGATTTCCAAAGAATTTGTAAAGACATAATTTTAATTTGAATTGTTAGGAGTGGATTAACTATTCCGTGTTGAGGATATACGAGATGCATATTGAGAAAGTGGTGAAGTTGGATGAGATACTGACGAATATTGTGTCAGATGGAAATTTGAGGTTTATATTGAGATTTTGGAGGGGCTTACAGGAAGCTTCGGGTACTAAGTTGAAGCTGAGTTCGACCTACCATCCGCAAACTGATGGTCAGTCAGAGAGGACTATTGAGTCTGTAGAGAATTGGTGAGAGCTTGGGTGTCGGATCAAGGTGGAGCGTGGAATGATTAATTATCGTTGATTGAGTTACCTATAATAACGGTTACCATCCTAGTGTCGGAATGGCACTATATGTGGCTTGGTGAGATAGGGAGTGTAGGACTCTCCTGTGTTGAAATAAATCGAGTGAGAGTGTTGTACTCAGACTTGAAAATTATGCTTGAGATGGCTGAGAAGATCGAGAGGATCCGAGGCAATATGTGTTTTGAGAGTCACGCCGGTGACTGGTGTTGGTCGAGCTTCGAAATCTCAGAAGTTCGCACCGTGTTCTGTAGTTGTATCAGAGTGGCGCAGCGGAGGCATGGGAGGAGTAACATGTTAGACTGTTTTTCCGTTGTCGCTGTGAATTGGCATGATATGTTTCATGTGTCTTAGTCGAGAAAGTACATTGAAACAGGTGGATGATGTACAAGTGAAAAATATTCCGATTGTTGAGGCATTGCTAGTTCGTTTTGGCGAGCGAGGAACAACTCCGAAGGGAGGAGATATCTTTGGTGAAAGTAGTATGGGGAGGTGCTGCAGAAGGCAGTGTGACCTGAGAATTGGAATAAAGGATGCGGGGAGCGTATCCGGAATTATTTCCATCAGGTAATTTTCGAGGACGAAAATAATTAAAGTGGGGGAGAGTTGTAACACCCATTTTAATTATTTAGTCATTTTATTATTATTTTAAATATTATATGTTGATGTGCCTTTTGGTAGGGTGTATTTGATGACGTTTGGTGGGTGTCCCTGAGATGGGAGGATCATTGGTGGTAATTTGGTGAGTTTATAATAATATAAGAAATAATAGTAATATTGGTGGTGGTATTATTATTATTATTATTATTATTATTATTATTATTATTATTATTATTATTATATTTATGATTATTATTAATATTTGTAGTAATATTATTAATATGGAGAATATAATATTATTATTAATATAGTTATTATATTATTATGATTTTTGGTGTGAATATGATAATATAATGAATAATAGTAATATTGGTGAGGGTATTATTATTATTATTATTATTATATATTATTGTATTTATTAGTATTATTAATATTATTATTATTTTGGTGAGATAATATTATTATTATTATTATTATTATTATTATTATTATTATTATTAATAGTATTATTATGATTAGTATTATTAATATTAGTAATATTATATTAGTATTATTAATATTAAGATTATTATTATTAATATTATTTTATTATTAGTATTAATATAATTGTTATTATTATCATTAGTATTATTATTATTATAATTATAATTATTGTTGGGTGTATTACTATTATTATTATTATGTTGAATATTACTATAATATTACAATAGTATTATATTATTATTATTATTATTATTATTATTATTATTATTATTATTATTATTATTATAATGATTATTATAATTATTATTATTAGAATTATTATTGGGAATATTAGTGGTTGGAATAAGTAAAATAAGAAGTGGAAGGGTTATGGGGAAGTTAGAATGGAAATATGAAAAGGCACGATAGAAACCGTGAGAAGGGAAATTGGGAGAATAGAGAAGAGCGAAGAACAAAGAGAAAGGGAAAAGGCTAGGGATGAAAAATCTTGGAGGAATTTATCACCGATCAGAATAATTATACAGGTAAGGGGGGAGAAACTTGATTGGGATGGTATATATACATGTATAGGGTAGAGGGAATTCCTTAACCCCGTAGGAAAATGTCGATCTATGAAGTTTTATATTGGCATGCTTGTTATTATTGTTGCTAATGATAAATTGATGCTTGATATTGATGAATTGTTGATTGGTATTGGTGAATTTGGTATATATATATTATGGTGATATTAGTGAGATTATATGTTGTTACTGCAGTATTGATAGTAACTATGAATAGAGTTTTGGTGAGATTTTGTGTTGTTACTGTAGCGTTGGTAATGACCATGATTATAAATTTGGGAAAATTATGTGTTGTTCCCTGTGATGTTGTTAGTGACTCTGGTTAGGACCTTGGTGAGATTCAGAGTAACTCTGAAGTGTAGGTAATATACCGTAATGTTGGTTCTAGAGTAGGAAGTATATGATAATTGGTAAGTATAATGGTGTGTTTGTGTTTGATGATAACTAGTAATTGATAGCGATGGAGTATAGGTCAATGTTGATGAATTGTTGTTTTTGGTTAATTTGGCGTATAGGCTGGGTTTAAGGTTTTTAGGGAGATTCTGTGTGACCTTTTAAGGCATCGGTAGAATGTTTAAGCGATGACTTTGGGAATAAGATTTAGGAACCGATTTAGTTACAGTAATGTACAAGGTTGGTACTAGAGTAGGCTGAGAATTTGAGTTGAGATGATAAGTTTGATTTGGCCTAGAATAGTACTGCAGAACTGTGGGGAAGTTGGGGAATCGCAGCATTCTTTGGGCTTCTCCTGGCGAGTGTTGGCGAAGCTTCGCCTAGCGAATGCCAGCGAGCGTAGCAGAACCAGAATGTGACTTTGGTGATGTTTGGCCTTGAGCATTGGTCTGGGGTGATCTTTCTGGCCTTGATGCATTGTAAGGATGATGAGTGTGGGATCTAACCTGTGTACTGGGTGATAGTACTCATTTCCCTTAATATTGTTGGTGGACAATTAGTTAACGTATATGTATGTAGTGATCAGTAGGATCGTGTGTTCCCGGGTGTTGGGATGTGGTTATATATGGTGTTATAGTATGAATTTGTTTACTATCTGATTGATTTATATGGTGTTGGTGTAATATATCTATACATATATGCATTGATGTATGATGATATGATCAGGAGGATCGTGTGCACTTAGTGTGCCTAATTATGATAGTTGTGCATTGGTGTGTGCATATCATGGTGTTTTGGTGGGATGAATCATGTCTCAGGAGGAGCGTAAGTGATTCATCCGTACTCCTTTGTGGAGAATGGTGGGGGATAGATCATGTCTCAGGAGGAGCGTAAGTGATCTATCCAGGTTCGATTGAATGAACCAATGAGTCGGTACCGCATGCATGGTGTTGAGTTGCATATTTGCATTATAATATGTTATATTGTAATTTGAACAGTAGGTTCGTTATATGGAGTTGTTGGGGTGAATATTGGTGTGTTGGTGTGTTTTACTACCTTGTTTACATGTATTATATTACCAATATATTTTTGATCATGTTTTCTCACCCCTTGGTTGTTGTTGTGTCTGTGCTTCTCTGGAAGTACAGATAATCCATGTACTTAGTTAGCTTGGATGGTGGTGTGCCAGTCGAGTCTAGGATGCTCTGATACGTAACACGGGATATGGGTGTTTTAATTGTTTTATGTCAAACTTGTTGTAATCCTGTGACGTATCACTTTTTTTGTGAATTATAATAATAAAGATTTTATGAAATTTGGCGGATGGCCGAGAATGTTGGAATAATGTTTTCCGCTGTATTATTTTTGAGAATAATTAATAAAGTATTTTTATAAAAATTTGGTGATGTGATATCCCACTATTTTGGTGAATACTCTGATGTTTATTTTTAATGTTTATATTTTATTTAATTTGGGAAGTGGGGTGTTACAGAATCCACCAACGCTTCCTCTTCTGGAGTAAGGAACAACAACACCTTCCGAAAACAATCGATGTAACTCGGTTAAACTCCAACCAGTTCATACCCAGAATAGCATCCAGCTTACCAAGTGGCAGACAAATCAGATCCACTCCAAAGTCTCTACCGAAAATAGTCAGTGGACACTTCAAACACACCAAAGAAGTAGTCACTGAACCAATAGAGGGAGTTTCAATAGTCACCCGTTGCTCAAGAGTAGACAGAACCAATCCTAATCTCTTCACACAATCAACAGAAATGAACGAGTGGGTTGCACCCGTATCAATCATAGCAGTCAAAGGAACATTATTGATAAAACAAGTACCTTTGATAGAATGCTCCTCACTGGCAGCTTGAGTTCCTACCACAGCAAATACTTTACCACTGGCCTGAGGCACCTGAGACTTCTTCGGCTTCTCGCAATGTGTACTGATATGACCTTTCTCACCATAGTTATAACAGGTAAGCATAGCAGCCCTGCAATCCGTCATCATATGGCCTGGCTTACCACACTTGAAACACTTTTTCACCTCATCCGGACAATCATTAGCACGATGCCCCGCGCCACCACATCGAAAACACTTCACACCAGCAGACGCTCTCCCTTCTCTGTGCTTCTTATCTGCAGCAGCCTTATGTTTTCCCTTATCAGCAGGAACACTGTAAGGAGTACCACCAAATCTCTGCTTACCCTTCCGATCATTCGCAACCTTATAGTGTGCAATCCTGTCCCGGTTGTCATTATCATAAATTTTGCTTCTACTTACTAGCTCAGGATAATTCCTGATCTTCTGACAAGCGATCCCCATCTTAATCTCCGGACGCATCCCATTTTCAAACTTCAAACACTTGGAGGTCATCGCCTCCTCAGTATTGTAATGAGGACAATACTGTACCAACCCTTCAAATTTAGCAGCATACTCTGCTACAGTCAGATTACCTTGCTTCAGCTCCAGAAACTCTATCTCCTTAGCACTTTGTATATCTTCCGGAAAATACTTTTCCAGAAAACCCGTTCGAACCACATCCCAAGTAATTACAGTTCCTGCAGCCTCCAATCTCTGGCGACTATTGTCCCACCAAGCCTCAGCTTCGCCTTCCAGCATATGAGTACCAAATCTCACTTTTTCCTCATCATTACAACCCATTGTCCTAAAAAATTTCTCAATTGCCTTCAGCCATTTCTGTGCAGCTTCAGGATCCAAAATCCCCCCTTCAAACGTCGGTGGCTTGTTACTCTGAAACTGTGCAAAATCTCTGAATTGCGCACCCGCAGCTTGGTTCTGATTAGCAACCACCTGCGTCATTGCTTGCATAGCTGCAGCCAAAGCATCATCATTCCTTCCTGCCATACTGCTCAACCATAACAACACTAGGTTAAAAGGGCACACAACCTCTATCCTACGGACAGACTCAACTACTACACTGGCCGGACTGACTAACCTGCACTGATACCAACTTGTAACACCCCACTTCCCAAGTAAAAATAAAATACAATTAAATCAAATAAATATCAGGGTTTCCCTTATCAAAGGTGGGATGTCACATTCACACAATTCAACAAAACATTTCATTTAAATGGTTTTCAAAATAAAGCAGCGGAAAATTGTCATAAGTACATCATTCTCGACCATCCACCAATTTACATAAAATATTCATTAAGAGAATTCACCAAAATAAGATACGTCACAGGAATACAACAAATCCAGTCATAATAAAAATAAACACCCAAGTCCCGTGATACGTATCAGAGCATCCTAGGACCCGACTCGCACACCACTATCCCAGCTAGCTATGCACCTGGATTATCTGTACTTCCAAAGAAGCACAGATCACAACAACAACAACAAAGGGGTGAGAAAACATGATCAAAATTATCGGTAATAGATTACATGAATAAAAAGGCAGTAAATAAACAATCATCACCCCACCAACATCAAACACGACCTACTGTCCAATCATAAACACAACATATAAAGATTCAAGAATGCAACTCAACACCATGCATGCGGTACCGATTCACTGGTTCATTCAATCGAACCCCGGAATAGATCACTTACGCTCCTCCTGAGACATGATCTATTCCCACCATTCTCCACAAAGGAGTACGGATGAGTCACTTACGCTCCTCTTGAGACATGATTCAACTCCGCAATTCTCCACAAAGGAGTACGGATAGATCACTTACGCTCCTCCTGAGACATGATCCATCCCACCATTCTCCACAAAGGAGTACGGGTGAATCACTTACGCTCCTCCTGAGACATGATTCAACCCCACCATTCTCCACAAAGGAGTACGGATGGATCACTTACGCTCCTCCTGAGACATGATCCATCCCACCAAAACACAATGATATGCACGACACCAAACACAAGCACACTAAGTGCACATGATCCTCCCGATCACATCACCATACATCATATATATATATATATATATATATATATATATATATATATATATATATATATATATATATATATATATATATATATATATATATATATATATATATATATATATATATATATATATATATATATATATATATATATATATATATATATATATATATATATATATATATATATATATATATATATATATATATATATATATATATATATATATATATATATATATATATATATATATATATATATATATATATATATATATATATATATATATATATATATATATATATATATATATATATATATATATATATATATATATATATATATATATATATATATATATATATATATATATATATATATACATAAATACACACAAATCAATTAGTCATTTTAATTAAAGTCACACGATCCCCTGATCACATCACCATATATCATACATATATGTATATACACACCAATCAATTATGTCAATCAAATTCAATTATTTCATAATTTCACCTTTCAACACCAGGTATACACTCTTCACCACTAAACACCATCTCTCTCTACCTATCACAACCCAAGGAATCCTACAAAACGAATCACATAGCACAACAGCACAAAATTCACATTCCGTCATGCTCGCTGGCTCACTCACCTACCGAGGCGTCAGCGAACGCTCGCTGCCTTACTTGCCTAGCGAACTCGCTAGAGAAGGCAGACAGTGGCTATTGGAAGCATTCGCTACCCAACTCTCCTAGCAAATTCTCGCTACTAGCTCGATCAGCGAAGGTGCTGGCGAACGTCTGGGATTTCACAAAACCCTCATTGTTCAGAAATTCATCAGAAGCTCAAAACCCATCAGATTCTCACCAACCCAGTCCCAGTAGTCTTAGCCTAACATGCTACGACTAAACTACACGACTTAATCCAAGTTTTATCCGATAAAACATCAACTCTACCGATTAAATCATTTTCGGCCTAAAACGGTAAACTACTCAGAATCCCCCAAACCACACAAACAATCCTTATACAATCACATGCAAGAGGTTCACCATAACAGAGATGATCAGAAACACCATAACATACTAATTATGTTCATTAAATCCCTATGGGGTTAATGAATCCCAAACTACCCAATTCATGCAATTACCAATCCCAATCCATTTCTCCCCCCTTACCTCGATTAGTTGCTTCGATCAATGAAGAATTCCCAAGAATCCGACAACCTATCCTTCTTCTTCTTCCTCTTGTTCTTCTTCCTCAACTTTTCTCCCACTAGACCGTGTTCTTCTTTCCTTTCTTTCCCCAAAACTCACTAATACCCCCTTATAACTCTTATTCCTTATTTCTTTTATTCCAATATTAATTCTAATAATAATAATAATAATAATAATAATAATAATAATATTATTATTATTACTATTAATTATCAAATTATTATCATTATCAATTATATTATATTAATATTAAAGGCTACAATTCTTACATAATCCCCACAAAAGACACGCCGAAATAAAATAACATCGGAAAGATTAAATAATTAAAATAGGTGTTACACTAATGGTGTCCTGTAAACCCTGAGCGTAATCCTCCCAGGCTCCCTCGCCAAAGACCTCCTCAAGCTTGCACCTCTTCGTATCAGCTCTAGCCCTGTAATCCTCCAAGGTTGCAATAGCTTTATTCAGTCTACAATCGTTGTCACATCAAAGTGAGGCTTCTACTACAATCTTCTCATCGTTCAAAGTAAGCTGAGTCTTCAACTTAGCAATCTATGACTTCAATCCATCCTCACACTCCTTGTTGTTGGTAAGAGTAGCATTCCACTGCACATTGAACTTGGAGATCTCTAGATAATATCTATCCAACTCCTTCTTCTTAGAGGTAAGAATGTCACTGACAGCCTTCAGATCTAAACCCAAGCATTCTCGAGCTTGAATCGCTTTGGTCAAATATGTACCCAACTTGTTCACCAGCTCAGTTTGCTTCTTAGCTACATAAGTATCATCATTCTCCTCACTCAGGAGCTGGGTAATCTCTTTCTCCAACTCTTTATTAGCCTTGTACAAGTCTTCTTTCTCAGCCCACAACTGATTATACCTCTGTATGTCGACAGTAGTAGGCTCCTCAATCATCAGAGGTTACAAAGGCTCAACAGATGGAAAAGGCATCAGAAACTTCGCAGCTCTCTCATGAATCCAGGTCAGATAAGGGTCGTAAGCTCTACTGTTGCTCTTCCCCAGAAAAGCTTTCCCTTTCCTGTGGATATTAATCCAAGCCCGCTCAACTCTAGCTAAGGTATCACCTTCTAGCAAACCAGTAAAACATAGAGATTCATGTATGTCCTCTTCCTTAGGAGGAACTCTCAAAGTGTACCCAAACTGTCTGACCAATAAGGATGGGTTATAGTTAATGCATCCTTTCCTTCCGACCAACGGGACGTTAGGAAATCCACCGCAACTATAAATGATCTCAGTACCCAACATGTCTCTATTAAACCAGATAATATTATCAGCAGTCAATCTCATCATCCTCTCAGACCACTCCAAAGTACCTGCAGTAGCAATGAAATGACCAATCTTGGGAAGATGGCTAGCAAACCACCCGTAGAACAAAGGTACGCAACAAGATATGTTCTTCCCTCTCTGGTTCTCATTCTTGTAGTGTATAGAATGATACCATCGCTTAGAAGCGTAGGTACATGATCCCCTGAAGCAAATATGTGAAACGCATCCAAGTCTACAAAATCTAGAAGGTTAGGAAACAACATGATACCATAAATGCATAGTGCTGAAATAACATTAAACACAATCCAACAACCATCTTTGGCAAACTGCTGAGCTTTATCAATCAGAAAAGGTAAAGGAAAACCTGACACCACACTCCTCTTGGCTAACTTCCCCTTCAGCTCAGAAACATCCAAATGCAGAGCAGCAGCAAGCTTAGCCAAATCAGGCTCAACGTCAGTGTGATAGAATGACATCCGGTCTAAGATAGGAACACCCAATAACGCAGAATACTCCTCTAAGGTTGGCGCCAGAACATAATCTAGAAAAGCAAAGCACCTCAGTTGTGGGTCATAGAACTACAGAAGAGCATAAAAACCATTCAACTCATATACTGAAGGCTTGCAGACACAGCTCAAAATCTTCCCATAAGATTGCTTAAAGTCTTCCATCACTTTCCTGTCAGCCACATAGATCAAACTCAACAAAGATCCAATATCAGGAGTTGGGAGCTTGTATGCCACTGTCTTCTTCAGAAGCTCCATGTCTGAGGAGAAGTAAGATCACTAGAATCGAGGAGAAAATATGCACCTGCAACATAAATACATGTTAATGAAAATGCAGTATGAAAACGCAGATGCAAATGCACACAGGGGATCAAGATTATTGTGATGTTGATTGAGAAGAACCAGCGCTCCACTTTGGCAATAACATAGCACTGTCATTGATAGGAACCCCTTATATCAAGAACACAAACTCACGCTGCAAAGAGAACCGAGTAGTCTGAAAGTCAAGGTTTCCTACAATAACCCAATCCCTCTCACAGGTATGGACCTATCACTGACAAGGTTCGACATCCTATGTGTTCATCAGCATCACAGACTTTCGAGAAACGATGATACGTTCACCATTTTTGGTTTGGCATCATAATCTCCCGAAGAGGCCTCACTTAGCCGAATCATAAATGATCAGTCCCCAGAGTCGACAATCCTTAGATCTAAAATCCTCTCAACGGTATAAAGGACTGGAAAGGAAATCATCAAAGAGAATCTCGTCTGAGCGCGAATTTCATGGGAACTAGTGCATGCAAAGCATACAGGCTCACCACTACTTTCCACTTCTAATGCTATGCTTATGCTCAAGCCTGGGTTTGGCTTATCTCTCAGTGGAACATTCCCCCCAACAACACAGCAAAACTGATATACAATGCTGAAAGTAAAAATGCAATAAAGATAAAGTACAACACATATATACACACCCAAAAGATAAACGAACAAGCGCTAGAACTGACTTGCATAGGGGATATTCATGTCCCCAGCAGAGTCTCCAGCTGTCGCATCGCTGCAAAGAGGGGCCGGCAAAGACAGAAGAGTCACCGCCGTTCGTTATTTATCCCAAAAGAGGGAAAGGAAACGATCAGAGAAAGCATAACGAAAACGGGAGAAAACAGGTCATCGCAACCATATCTCGGGTTCGGGAGTCGGTTACGCAAGGGGAAGGTATTAACACCCCTCACTTCCGTCGTACTCGACGGGATCCATGCTTGTTGTCTATCTAAAGGGTGTTGAGCTATCTAGCTATAGGCCACGGGTACAAAAGAAAATAAAAGAGACTCGATAGAGCATCACCGCTCTATGCCTACGTACTCCCTCGTGCAATGGGAAAGTCAGAGTCAACGTAGTTCGGAAAACTATGGGTGAAAGCCGAGGAAGGTTGCTTGCCAAGACATCGTCGTCTTGTGCCTACGTATTCTCATCTGGTATGAAAAATTAGAGCAAACATAGTTCGGGCTAACAAGAACACCGGTTGGTTCAAGATGTTTTAGACCCGAGTAAGGTTAAAACTTATCTCTAGCAGTTAGGTGTATGCAGCTCAACCATTGGAGACTTAGGCGTTACCTGTTTGCGGTAGAACCAAGAGTTAACAAAACTCTCCTTATGAAAAAGGTTTGCCAAATTAAGATCCCGAAGGATAAAAAAATATTTGAAGTTTGTTTTTGTGTTTTTTAGACAAATAAGTGAATTGAGTTATGGTTTGAAGCTCATGTTGCACTAAAGACTATGACCTAGGAACGAATGCATCGCATATCGTCCAAAGGACATACGCTAAACACTCTAGACAATTGAGAGGATACCCCCCAATCATCATTCCCCAAGTACTTAAGGCTCGTAGCGTACAACACAAATTAGTCTTTATTAGATGATTTAAATATGTTTGAAGATGAGAAGAGAGAGACACACTCAAAAGGGAGACTAAGACTCAACCTAAAGTTATCATACAAAGTGCACCTATGATTGGGATAAAAGATAATTCTACCTAATGTTATCATGCATGGGTTCAAGCCTAAGGTCTATCATAATCAATCTTGAACAAGAGAGATTAGAGGTCCTAATGGAACATGGCAAAGAAGAAAGAAGAAGGAAGCAAAAGATAGAAGAATGTAAAGATGCATACATGTGATGCAAAATTAGAATGAAAGTGAGGGAGGAACAAAGTGTGGGGCAGTATCCTCCACAAGCACATCTCAACCTCAAGCATGCATATGAGAAGATGCAATAACAAAGAAAAGAATGCACACAAAAGCAATCACACAAAGTTCACACAAAAGTGGGATGAAATGGGAGAAATGGGATTCCTACAACCATTTGTCATCAACCACAAGCCAAAAGGCAAACCAAAAAGAAAGAGAAGAGGACATGATTAAATGGGAGAATGGGAGGCAATGTGAGGACATCAACGAACTCAAATGGGCAACTCAACCATAAGCAACGCCATAATCATGCAAGAAAACACAAAAGAGTCCTCAAAGAATCACCATTCATGATATGTTCAAAGTACCTCCAAAGGAGGGACTAAACCATCTCAAATGGGACTCAAAGGTCATTGGATAGAGGTGAGAATGAGAGGAAAGAATGCATAAAGCAAAGGATCAAACACATAAAGCACATTGCAAGAATAGGCAAGGCAAAACACCTAGGTCTTAAACAACTTCAACATTTGGAAACCAAATTGAATGCCTAAAAGAAATGCAAAAAACAACAAGCATCAAACAAGTTTATGACCTATAAATGAGCATTCAAACACCTCAACATGTTAGAAGTATGAATCAACAAGATTTAGGAACATTAGGGATCCATGGAAGTTATTTCCCATTCAAACTATGTCAAGTGCATGTATGAACCACCCTTAGAAGTAACTTAACTTGTAAGATACCTAAAAAATAGGAAAAAGGCTCAAACAAATCCAAATAAAATCTCAAATGCACATAGATGAGTTGGCAACCAGAGGCCAAAATATTACAACCAATGTCACTTCACAACTTCACTAAAGAATTTGATTCACAAGGGTGCCCCATTGTGAAGGAGGGTTGTCGAGGGTTAACAAGAATGACTTAAAAGTAAAAAAAAAGACCAAACCAGGGGAAAAATCATCCTATAAAACCCTTCATCTCATCATTCAAATGAAAAAATAGTTTCAATCATTAGAGAGAAAGATCAATCAAGAAACAAAGCATGAACACAAAAGGAGCAATTAAAATTAATTTAAAAACAACTCCAAGCATTTAATTCCATTTTAATTCAAAAATAAATAAAAAATGAAAATAAAAAATGTAAAATATTATTTAACACATTAGGTGTCTAAAAACTATTTTTGTGGAATTTTATCACATTTGGAATTATTTTTAATGAATTAAAAGCAAAACAGAAAAAGAAATAAAATAAAAAAACAAATAAAAGAGCACACGATGCAAATAGCAAGGATTACAGTGCAAATCCTTGGGCCAGACTGGAAGGGGGGGGGGGGTGCCAATAGTGCATGAGGCCTAAAATAAAAACAAACTGGATCCACATCAAAACGCTACGTACCACTTAATGAGGTGGCATGTCAGATTTACACGCAGGCAAGTCAAAGTGATCTCATCCGTTGATCTCGCTCAATCAACAGGTCAAAAGCATAACACGTAAGTTGGCCAGCCAACTGAACCAGACGACAGAACAACTGTTCCGGTCATCTTCTCCGGCAAGGCAGCCGGAGTTGCAGGTTCAAAACATCATCAAATTGCATGAAATCTTATACCAAACTGAATAGGAACTCAAGCACATCACAGATCCAGACTCAAAATTCATGTATCATGCACATACAAAGCAAATCGAATAATTGAAAATTTGAGCACATAACGGAAATCTCAACAAACGACACAAATAACTATCCTGATTTTGCCTACCAAGTGTAGGACTTCAGATGCAGCAAGAATGGCAATGATTCAATGCATATCATGAGAGAATTTTGAAAAAGAAGAATACCTAACGGAGTCTCTCCGTTGGAGCTTCACACGTGCTTAAGTTGGCCCAAGAAGGTTCAAATCCACTCAATGAAGTTCAAGGAAGATGATTCTTTCGTTGGTTTGAGTTGAATTTGCTTGAATCTCAGTTTCCAATTTTCAAATTGCTCCTGAGTTTTCAAACTTTTCTCTGCTCTTTTCTCTATGAAATTGCATGAATGAAGGTTCAAATTTCATTTGGAACTTATATACAATGGATCTATGAGTGTTTGGAGGCCCAATATGGCTTGGTTATGGTGAATTGCAAAAATGCCCAATTTGGAATGTGAGCTTCATGCATACGTGAAAATGGCTCCAATTCCACTTGAATTTTATTTGAATCAGCTGCTGGCAATATGAATTGATCATGTGGATGGAAATTAAGCCTTAATTTGATCCAATGGTGGAGATTCAATATGAAACTTCTTCTTGAAGTTATTTGCATTTACACGTGAATTTCATACCATGGACCAAAATTGACTTGGGCATTCTTCTTGTTGGACCATTGTGAATCAAAATGAGTACAAACATGGCATGTAAATGTTCCAAAACTAATTTAATTGAATTCATGACTTTTAAGTCCATTTTCACTTGATTTTCTTCAGCAATCTCCTCATCCTTGACAAATTTATGACAATTTGGTGTTCCATGATGAAATGAGATCATTTGTAGAAACTTTCATGTTGGAGAAAGTTTCATTTGAAGTGCATAAGTGTATGAACATGACCCATAATCAAAATGACATATAATCTCACTTTCCCAAAATACCCCTGCCTTGCAAGCTTCATAACTTGAGTTCTACAAATGAGATGAAGGACTTCTAGGTCTTTTTGGAAATCTAAGATCATAAGGAACAACTTGTATGTTCATCAAAAGTTGATTAGAAACATGATTCTAGGTCAAAAGTATCTTGGAAGTTGGTTGACTTTTGTTGACTGAAAATATGGTTCATCTGAGACCTCTAACTTGTCAACATCATAACTTGAGTTATAAACACCCTATGGATGAGTTATAATACTAAAAAGAAAGCTAAAAACATTATCTAAAAGTCTCATGTTTGCATCAAAGTGATATTACACTTGTATGTTAAGATATGTTGTCTTGAAGTTAGGCATTAAATATGGGATTTTACACTGACAACCCTCTGAAACCCTAATTTAGTAACTTCTCACACTCTTGATTCTCCTTGATTTGAACTTGAAATAACATCTTAGATGTCTCAACACAACTACCCATGACTTCAATGACTTGGAATTGAGTCTCAAACACCTTCAAGTCCTTAGTTGAATTTGCACTAAGCAGATGAAACCCTAGGGATGCAACCCTTGACTGTGGCTTCTTGCACATGATATAACAACTTAGAAGAGCTCCACAATGGCTTCAAAAGCACTCAATGAGCTTCTTAAACATCTCCTATCCATATTCATGAGCTTGTAATCCTCAGATGATTTGAACTGAGCTCTCTTGCTTGAGTTAGGAATCCTTGATAACCTTCTCTTGAGATGCACACCTTTCTTGATCCCCTGCAAACAACAATGCTATGCAATGCAAAGATGCTAGAGAAATGAAAAGAAACACAAGCCAAGTAAAGAAAAAGTTTGGGCAAATTTTTGGGTACAACACATATGAACCTTCGCAGTTGGCAATCCATTTGCCCCTGTGATGCGTTTGTGGAGGGAGGATCCGCTTCAACACTAAGTCACCTGCCTGAAATCTTCGAGGGCGCACCTTCTGATCGAAAGCTTTCTTCATCCTGCTTTGATATAATCGACCATGCATAATGGATGCCAATCTCTTCTTGTCCATCAAACTGAGTTGATTCAACCTGGCTTTCACCCATTCCGCCTCATCAAGTTTGACGTCAACCAACACTCTCAAGGAAGGAATCTCGACTTCCAATGGTAGGACAACTTCCATACCATACACTAGTGAGAAAGGAGTTGCTCCAGTTGTAGTACGTACCGAAGTATGATATCCGTGTAATGCAAAGGGAAACATCTTGTGCCAATCTTTGTAGGTAATAACCATCTTCTGCATGATCTTCTTAATGTTCTTATTGGCCGCCTCAACAGCGCCATTCATCTTCGGAAGATAAGGAGAAGAATTGTGATGTTCAATCTTGAAACTCTGGCACAGTTCCTTCATCATCTTATTGTTTAAATTCGAACCATTATCAGTAACGATTTGTTCGGGCACCCCATAACGACATATGATGTCCTTCTTAATAAATCGAGCCACGACCTGTCTAGTGACATTGGCGAAAGAAGCTGCTTCAACCCACTTAGTGAAATAGACAATTGCTGTTGCACCCCAAATTTTGACCCCTTAGATCCTCATCATTATTTTAGGATCATATTCATTTGATTAACTAACCTTAACCCATTTCAAGTTTACCTTTGTCAAGATGTAGATGAATCAGGGTTCCGTACCGTCAAAATCGAGGCTTCGATGGTTTGATCAATCAATGTTTTGGATTGATTCAACTATAAAAAAAATCAGGGATACTACATTGGGTCAAGTATGAATCCAATTTGAGGTTGTCACCCGGGAATTGAGAACAGTGCAGTTCAGGATACCCGATTAGGGTTTTCGATTAGGAAAAATCAACTATAGTTTGACTTTTGATTTAAAAGGTGTTCCAATGGTGGGATCATGGTCCATGAAGGTCCTATGGCTTAGTAAAGTCTATTCAAAGAGTTTCAAGTCCTCAGAATATCCGGATCATCAACAGTCGACTCGGTAGTCACCGGTTGATCGTACGGTTGACCGAAAAGTCAACTCTTCAACCATAAGGAATTTGACTTCAAGATGTGAATAAAAATTTTTCCTTATGTCATATTACACCTTCCCATAAAATTTCATGACCATTGGATCAAGGGTTAAGAAGTAATTGCAAAATCGGGAATTAGGGTTTTGAAAGGGGCAAGACCATAACTCCTCAACCACACATCCAAATGAAGTGGTTCAAAGCTCATTGGAAATATCTTGACAGGTCCTACAAAAGTCCCAAAGTGGTCCATGATAAAAAAATGCATAGATTTGGAATAATAACCAAGTTCATTTCAAGAAGGGAAATAACAGAAAATTTCTAAGTTATTTGGCCTTTTAAGTAGGTTTTTTCAGCAACTTGGAGGGGTTTTTCAACCTAGTTCCATATAGAATTTGAAAATTTCAAAAACATGAAAGTTGTAGAGCTACTTGAGGGCTTTCTAAATTATGGTAGAACTCCTCAATAGGATTTGTGAGCAGAAAGTTATGGGTCATGGAAGTTGGGGCTGCCACACTTGAAGTCACCACTTCAACACTTTCCAAAATTCAAAATTCATCAACTTGGGCTACCCTCAGCCATTGGATCATGTTCTATTCTGATATTATGAAGCCTAGATGATGCAAAAACCAGAAGAAGTGAAGAATTGATAGGCTTTTGCAACTTGGAGCAAGTGGCCAATATAATAAACATTAAAAGACCATGAAAGAGAAACTTTTTCAAAGATTTGGGCAGCTGCAGTCCCCTACCCTCCTAGCTTCACTTCAGTCATCTCACCTCTCCTATTTCACTTGATTTTTGCTCAGCATTTGCCCAAGGAACTGATGTGTAGAGCTGCCACAAGATCTTGGCAAGATTTCATTCAAAACTTCACAATCTCCCTCCAAAATATGGAAAAGCCAAGGCTGCCCTCACCTTTACTTTCCCTATAAATAGAGACCTCTCTCTATGTTACAAACCACACCAGAGCTATTAAGAACACACAAGAAACTCATAGCTCTCTCATTCTCATCCTTGCTTGAAATTGCTTGAGTTCTCAAAAATCACAAAATCATCACTTTCCACTTTTCATGCTATTTCCTTTTCCAAACATCAAAACACTTCAAAGACCATCTATACACCCTTAAAATAACCATTTGAAACTGTTCCAACCATTACTTTCATCAAAAAACTCATCAATCTAAAAGTCAACCTTCATACCTTCATATGTTGACTTTCATGCACTTTGGAAGCCAAGTCTTTACTTAAGGCCTTTCCTACCACCTCAACACTCCCAACACCTCATATATATCATATTTCAACTGTCCAAAGTCTTAAAAACCAGCTGGGAAGTTCATAACTCAAACTGTCTTAAAAGATAGTTTATTGCTTCAAGAGGAAGAAAGCTCCAAATCTTTGCCAAAGAAGAAGATCTCTGGGTTTCTTTGATTTTTAGCTTGTTCAAGAAAGTCTACAAGAGGTATGTAATGCTCAACCTCTTTATTATACATACATTGTCATGTTTTACAATTTTGAAGTGCTTGTAGTGAAAATATAGTCATGCTGTCCTAAGTTGGTTCTTTGTCAAGAGCTTATGTTTTGTGGCTATGGTTTTGCTTTTGTTAAAGTACTTTATTCATGAATGATGTGTTGATGATATGTTGCCAATATTGAACTTTGATGTGGTTTACAACTTGTTTTGAGAATTCTGTCTACAAGTTTAGCTTTAGGGATCCAAACATGAAATGTTGATGTGCTTAATACAATCTAGCAGCCCTGGTATATTGGTGATATTTGGATAACTAGTTAGTTGTTTCATGAGATCCCCCTGCTCCTAGGTCATGTTTGAATCTAGTTTGGCTTGTGATGATATTTGTTACTTTTTGCTATACTATTGTCATGAGTTTTTGTGTTAGACTGCTTGTGCTTGCCATGTTTCATCTCAAGTGTTTAAAATGTTGATTTGTTATGGTTTGGTTATGTTTATATCATTTGAGACTTGTTGAAAATGTTGAAAGCATGAAACTTAGCTATAGGGCCACCTGTGAGTTTTTGTGTGTTTTTGTTGTCAAGTGTTGGAAACAGCATATCATTTATGGTTGTGAGCAGTTTGTGTATGATGTTTATATGTGAGAACATCATTTAACATGTTTTGAAGTTGTGTGTGGTATGTGTATGTTCAAACTGGCCTTACTTTTTCAAAACAACTTTTTCACTCTCCACTTGCTTTTTTAAGCTTTGTGTTACCAACAACATGCCATATTTTGTTTCAACCTATTTATGTCTGAACCATGTGCCTAGAATCTTCATTCTACATATTTTGAGTTGGTGTGTGATGTCTAGTTATCTCATACTGCCATGACCAAATCCAACTGCTTTTGAATATTTGACAGTCTTACATTTTCATGTTTTAATTCCATCCAATATGCCATGTTCTGTTTGGTGTTGATTTGAATTGATTTTGAGGCATGAGATTATCCTTTTGCATATTTGTGATGTGTGTATGTCTTTGGTTTAACATGAAACACATTACTTGATAAATGCCTGATGCGTGTTTTTCGCAAGTGTACGAATCACGTCAAAGTAATATAAAAGATTATCGAATCCACAGAGACCAAGTGTCAATCTATCGTACCTGTTGTTATGGTGTTTATCTAAGGCAACTATTTTTAAGGGTTTTAGTAAGGGTGCAATGGTAAATAAAATTATAGTTTTAAATAATAAATAAAAGACAGGCTCGAATATAATTCACGTAATCAATGATAATCCAGTACTTGTTAATGGAACTACTTATGGGCAATGTTTTCTCCTTTGAAAAGAACTAATTTAACAGGAACTGTCGCTTTCGCGTATTCAGAACCGAGTTGTACTCTCTAATCAACCCCTCCTATTGTCACGGATAAAAAGGTGCGTACTGCGTTAGAGTAGTAAACCTATTTTTAAGAAATATAGTTTCTTAACAAAGTTGAAAAGTATTTTAACCTGGACTTCTTAGCAAAAAGAGGTTCTTATGAACCAGACTCTAAATCTCATAACGCGTCCGAAAATCGTTTTAAAATCTCTTTTCTTTTTAATCTAAAAACTCCTAATGAACTATACAAAGCGCTTTTGGCTGTTTTTGAAATAGTTAAAAACAATTACTTGAATTGAAAGATAAAATAGCCCTTAGGTGTTTCCACGAACAATTATACTGATTACTGGTTTAATTACGATCCTTACATTCTAACCTTTATGGGATTAGTTAGACATGATAAAGTAAATATTCTTTTTATAGTTTTTCATATGAGTAATTTAAAGCGAGTGCGGGAAGTAAACAACGTAAATGTGCGAGTGCGGGAAATAAACAACGTAAATGTGCGAGTGCGGGAAATAAACAAAGTAAATGTGCGAGTGCGGGAAATAAACAACGTAAATGTGCGAGTGCGGGAAATAAACAAAGTAAAGTGCGAGAAAATAAATAAAAGTAAAGCAAGGCGGAAAAATAAAATACTAACTGGAATTAAAATGGCGGCAGGATTAACTTCCTCCAGAGTGCTCCAAAACTCGAACCACAGACAGATTACAGACTCGATCACTCGATTGCAGAGGCACCCCGATGTGGAATGGCAACTGCTTTATAACTGATATATGCCTAGAGAATTCTAATTCTGGATGAAGAAAAACGAGAATCTAAGGTCCTATTTATAGGAGAAACTGAAAGCGCGAAATGACCGGGACGCCCCTCCACTAAAAAGTGGAGGTTGTGGATTTTAGCCTTGTGGCGCCCGCCACAGGCCTATGGCGCCCGCCACGGTCCCTACAGGGGATGATGTAGTGGGGATCGTGGGTCTTGGAGGTTGAGGAGTGGTCTTGAGACGTGGCCACGTCATGGCTAACCCCATGGCGCCCGCCACAGTGGGTGCCGTAAGTGCAAAATGCTGAATTTCTAGGTTTTCGTCCGTTTTCACTCCTTTTTCGCTCCTTTTCCCGATTCAAGCTCCGATTATTATAAAAACCTGAAAACATAAGAAAACAAAGCAATAACAAAGCAAAACAACAATAAAAGCTAAGAATGCATGCGAAATCGGAGTCAGAAATACGGTGAATTTTAGTGTGATCAAATTCTCCCACACTTAAACCTTTGCTTGTCCTCAAGCAAACATTAAAGCTTAAGAAAATATGGTGTCAACACTTGTCTTTGGGCTAAAGGGATTCTAAGTTCAAGTCAGGATGCAGTGACAGATACTAACTAAGTGAACCAAGGGTACCATAGTAACACAAACACAAATTTCAATCCTATATTAACCACTCCATGTCATCCCACGATACCTAGGCCTATCTTCTCATCTTTTTGTGTCCTTTTCATTCAGGCGCAATCACATTAAGCCCGTTATCCGTACATGCTTCATAGTAGAGTGGCCGGTTAGTGATTCTGATCCATAACATAAGGTTTCTGGCACATAAGCATGTGTAAACCTGTTTTTATTTCGCCTAAATGTAGCTGCGGGGGATCGGATCGTAATCCGCCCTACCAAGTTCAGTGCTAGATACCTCTGAACCAACTAACAATAGGTGACTTGCAATTTTCTTTTTGTGGCAAAATTTTTTTTTTCTTCTCTTTTTTTTTTCGGTTTAAATGACTTTGTGAGGGTCACCTATACCAGAGTTTGCCTTTTTTTTCTTTTTTTATTAGCACTGGATCATTCACTTATATTCATCGGCCCCCTACGTAGAGTATGCTTAGGCCGGAGCTGATTGCTAAAATAAACTACTTAGGACAATTTTTTGAATGATAGTAAAGGCCATGGTGGTGGGGTTTAGGAGTGATTCCTATATTCAAGAGGTCTATGGTGCTAAAATGGTTCTGATGTTTCAAAAAGTTGACCTAAGTCACCACATCCTAATCTAAACCTGTCTCAAAGCCCAAAAAATGTGTGAAACAACATTGTTTTCTTTTTAAAAATTTTCTGGTAAGGCTAAGGAAATGGGAAAAAATGAAAATGAACTAAAAAGACACTATACTGGTGACTCGTCAGACTCATGCATTATCTAAGAAAACTAAATTACTGAAAAGGGAAATAACTGAAAGGAAATTAACTAAAAAGGGAAATAACAGAAAGCAATAAAATCCCCTCCCACACTTAAATCGAACATTGTCCCCAATGTTTCGAAATAAGATAAGGGGGGTAACCTGGAAAAGACTACTGAGGAGGGGCACTGGTGCCTTCGCCGTCCTGATGTGATGGTCTGGAACGACGGGATCTACTACGATGCTGGTCCCTCCGGTCGAGTCGTGCTGATAAAGCAGCCTGAGCACTCCGGACCTCTCGAAGGTTACCCAAGATGGAACCCTGAGTAGCTTCTACAAGCTGGTAGTGTCGGCTGTTGAACTCTCTCTGACGGTTCTGCTCTAATGAAATAGCGTTCAAGGTACGGCAAACGTTGCTATAGGAACGATCCGAAACCAATCGCGATTGTTGCATGAAGTTCATATTGTCCGTCAGCTGTTGTGAAATAGTAGAGAGAAGGCCATCACGCCTTTCCTCTCTAGCTGTCATATCACGCCACATCTCCTCGGTGACAAAGAATCCAGGAGCAGTACCTGCAACAGGGTTAGAGGAAGATGGTGCAGTGTGTGACTGTGAAGGACGATGGGGGGACATGTGAGGGATGGGAGACTGCTCTCTCCGATCATACTCATCATCAGTGTCATGTGCCTCCCCATCGGGAATATTAGGAGGAAGTGGACCCAAAACACGTGGAGCATTAAGATCATAGGTCCAGTTCCTTTCATCACGTACATCAGTACGTCTACTGCATGGTAAAGCAACAGATGGGATAGCTACCCCATGAACCATCAACTCATAACCACCTTCTCTCCTTGTTCGGCACAATTTCATGTCTTTCAGAAATTTTAAATTAATTGTGCGAGGAGGTAGTGGTTCAAGTGTAGCTATCTCATCATTCAGGCCAAGAGCCCGAGCAATAGACGTAACAAGCCCTCCAAAAACAATCGGTCCTGTTTTATTAGTAAATAAAGTCATGTGGGCAAGCATAAACGGGACCGGATTGATGTGGGTTCTAGTGAGGCATCCTTGCAAAAATAGGAGTTCACGAGCATTAACCTTGTTTGGACTTTCCCGGCCAAAAATAGTACATGCCAAAAGAAGTCTAAAGACTCTTATGGCCGGGTTGTGAATGGTCGACGCAAGTATCCCTTCAAAAGAATTAATTGAAGTACTTGAAAGCCTTAGCCAGAAGGTAAATACCTCGGCCGACCATTCAGCATCCAAAGGTGCCTCACAAATCGAACCTTCCCTATGAGGGATTCCTAACAAATCTGCTAGCTCATTGGTACTGAATTCATATTCAATTCCAAACAGTCTAAAAATAACAGTACCGACAGTGCCAGCAGTGTCAGGACTGACAGTGTATATCAAAGAACTCAAAAACTCAATTGTCAGCCTCTCATAGGTAGGTTCCTGATTAATGAAAATATTGTGCAAGCCTAGAAATTCTAATAAATTAAAAACACTATGATAAATACCCAAAGCATACAGACAGTTATCGTCGACGTACCTAGTCGAGAGGATTTCTCGACTTTGAAGCCTCTGAATAATTTTCCGTTGCCTTTCGCCCGGTCTTCCATCACGAAGAATAAATCCGTTGAACTCCATTGTTGAAAAGCTCCTTAGGTAGTGAAAATGGTAGAAAAGTGGTTTATGAGGGGAATGATAAAGTTTTGATTTTTTTGGTTTTTGATGGATGAAAATGGAAATGGATGTTGGATATGTTTTATGGATGGAGGGTATTTTGGAAATGGGGGAGCTTTAATGGGGTTCAAGGAGGATTTGGAAGGTTGGAAAAATGGGTTTTTGGTGAAGAAAGGGATGAAAATGGTGGAAATGGGGATTGAATCCCGTATTTGGTGATGACAACGGTGTGGCGCCCGCCACAGGGCCTATGGCGCCCGCCACAAGGCCAATTCCTGGGCCTTGTGGTTTTGGATCCTCCTTTTTGGGCCTTCCTTGCACCTTGGTCTTCCGGGGGGTCTGAATAGCATTTTCTTCTTCTTTTCAAGGCATTGGCTTGCATATTTTTGTCTTATATATTTTTTTTCTTTGCACGACAAAAATAAAATAATTAAAAATCAAAAAAGAAAAATAAAAATAAAAATTAGTGCATAATATGTATATATATAAGGAATTCAAAGTGCATGAAAATATAAAAGCTGCAATAAAGTAAAATATGTCTGGAAATGCGATAAATAAAAGGAAGTTAAATACTAGGGTAGTGCTGTCAGGGTGGAATGAGTCATGTGGTAGGTTTCTTATCCTGGCTTGATCCACGAATCTCAGCTATCTCCCTCCGAAGCTCGTCGATCGCCTGATGTAGAGCATCGGTCTCTGAGGCATGAGTGAGATCAGAAACCTGCATCTGTAACTCTAAGTCTGCCACTTCCTGCTTGAGCAGGGCAGTCTCCTTGCGGAGCTCATAAATCTGTGTTTGTAGGTCAGGTGGCTGCAGAGACATATTGTTAGACATAACAGTGATTCGGGGAGTAAGAGGTGTAGGAGTGTACTCAGCGGCGGGAGGCGATTTCGGCTCTTCGACAGTCTCTCCATAACCCTCTAGAGCATAACTCCAATTGGCAGGATCATGGACACTGGTCATCAGCGGATCTGGTAATGTAAAGTAGTGTATCGCTTCACCGTCGATCAGCAATCTAAACATGTTGGGCTCAAAAGAAGCCCTCCTCATCAGTCCTCTATCAAGACAAAAATCAATATCCAGGGTGGTGTAGCGGCAGAAGGTCCTGAGGTGCAATAGCTTGCGAGACAAACCCAATGCAGTAGCAATCTGTGTAACAATCCCACCGACATGGATGATTCCTACTGATGATCTGGCAACACTAGCAAGGCCCTTCAGTAGAAAGTTGCCACAAGCAACAGGGCGAGACTGAGTCGCACAAAACAGTAGGAAAATCTCCTCTTCACTTAGCAGTGTCTCTGTATCTGGAAAACCTAGGAAAGAATGTGCTAGAATCATCTGGAAGTACCTCAATGCAGGGTTGTGGATTACCTGAGAAAACTGGGTAGAAGGATCTTGGCTCCCTCCGCCTGATATTTTAGTCCAAAACTTTTCCACTTCTCTGCTCATAAAATACCCCATCGGAGTCTCTGGAATAGCATCAGGAGTAGTCTGGAAACCTAGTAAATCGCCAAACTCTTTGTGAGAGAATGAGTAGTCAATCCCGAACAACCTGAAAACAGCGAGTCCATCGGGTCCAGCCCAAGGGTCATGATGAAACGAGCTGAGGAACTCAAGAGTCAAGTTCCTATAAGTGTTGTTCCTGTCGTCAAACTGGTCCCACTGGAGTTGATGGCATAAAAATCTGACGCTTGGCTCTATCCCCAAGGCATCCATGCAGACATGGTCAGGGTACCTGGTAGGAGCCATAGGGCGTCTCATGTGAACATAGTAACGCTCTCTCTGTGCATCATCTCTAAAGGCCACGTGCATGTCATCAGGGTTCTGCATTCTGTACAAGGTTAGCAAACAAGTCCTGAAAGCACATAAAACATTCAATCGTGAGTCCTGACATAATAATAAAATAAATAAATTAAAATAAAGTAAAAAAGTACAAAAATAAGAAAAACCATGGGTTGCCTCCCATGCAGCGCTTGTTTAACGTCATTAGCTCGACGACCGATATTTAAACATCATTGGAAGGATATGGTGGATCACTCAGAGTATGACAGGTGTATGTTGTTGGAATGTCACCTCCTTCGTAGGGCTTCAACCTCTGTCCATTGACTATGAACGGTTTACATGTTTGGTTCTTGATTTCAATAGCACCGGATCTCAGGATCTTAGATACTTCGAAAGGGCCAGTCCATCTCGAACGGAGTTTACCTGGAAATAGTCGTAACCTGGAATCGAACAGGAGAACAGGATCGCCTATTTTGAAGTCTCTTCTTATGATTCTTTTGTCATGCCAAGCTTTTGTTCTTTCTTTGTATATGATGGCATTTTCGTAGGCAGATTGTCTGAGCTCTTCTAATTTGTGGATATCAAGGATACGTTTCTCACCAGCTGTCAAGTAATCCAAATTCAAAGTTTTGATGGCCCAATAGGCCTTATGCTCCAACTCAAATGGTAAGTGACATGATTTTCCATAGACCAGTTGATAAGGGGTTGTTCCTATAGGAGTTTTGAAAGCGGTTCTATAGGCCCATAATGCTTCTTGAAGTTTCTGCGACCAATCTTTTCTAGATA
The DNA here is from genome assembly GCA_963859935.3 of Lathyrus sativus. Classification (NCBI taxonomy): domain Eukaryota; kingdom Viridiplantae; phylum Streptophyta; class Magnoliopsida; order Fabales; family Fabaceae; genus Lathyrus; species Lathyrus sativus. The sequence continues at coordinate 301,093,364 of OZ012736.1, read as the reverse complement.
TAGAGACAGTCTTCTCGAGGATTTGTTTTATCTCCCTATTAGATACTTCCACTTGTCCATTGGTCTGTGGGTGGTATGGTGTTGCTACTCTATGCTTAACTCCATACTTGCTTAAAAGTTTATCAAATATTCTCGATATGAAGTGTGATCCTCCATCACTTATGACTAAACGGGGTGTTCCAAACCTGGGAAATATATAATTCTTGAATAATTTGATGACTACTCTGGTGTCGTTTGTGGGTGCGGCGATAGCTTCAATCCATTTAGACACGTAGTCAACAGCTACTAATATGTACTGATTTCCAAAAGATGGTGGGAACGGTCCCATAAAGTCTATACCCCATACGTCGAAGAGTTCTACTTCTTGGATATTTCTTAACGGCATTTCATTACGTCTTGAAATATTTCCTGTGCGTTGGCATCTGTCACACTTGACAATGAAAGCATGGACATCACGCCACATAGTAGGCCAGAATAGGCCAGCTTGAAGAATCTTGGCGTAGGTCTTAGATGTGCTTGCATGTCCACCATAGGGTGCAGAGTGACAATGCTCAATTATATTATTTACCTCTTCTTCTGGAACACAACGGCGGAAAATGCCATCTTTACCTCTCTTGAAAAGAAATGGATCGTCCCAATAGAAGTTTCTCACATCACTATAGAACTTCTTCTTCTGGTGGTAGTTTAGATCAGGGGGTATGATGTCAGCGGCTAGGTAATTAACAAAATCTGCATACCAAGGTACATTGCTTATAGCTAAGGATTTATGAAATTGCTCATGAGGGTCTGGGTTATCATCTTCAATGGTTTCTAGTTGGGCTATCAGTCTATCGTAGGCAAAATCGTCATTTATGGGTACTGGATCAGGTTTCAGGTATTCTAGCCTAGATAGGTGATCAGCTACCACATTATCAGTGCCTTTCTTGTCACGGATATCCAAATCAAACTCTTGTAATAATAGAATCCATCGAAGTAACCTAGGCTTGGCATCCTTTTTGCTTAGTAAGTAACGAATGGCAGCATGGTCGGTGTAAACTATAATCTTGGCTCCTACTAGATAAGATCTAAATTTGTCTATTGCAAAAACTACAGCTAGGAGCTCTTTTTCGGTTGTTGCGTAGTTGAGCTGTGCAGCGTCTAGGGTTCTACTGGCATAATAAATCACATGTAACTTCTTATCTTTTCTCTGACCTAGAACGGCTCCAACAGCATAATCACTGGCGTCACACATTATCTCAAACGGTTCCGACCAATCAGGGGGTTTCATTATAGGTGCTGAAATCAGAGCTTGCTTCAGAAGATTAAATGCTTCAGTACATTTTTCATCGAAGATGAACTCAGCATCTTTCATTAAAAGACCAGTTAAGGGCTTTGTTATTTTGGAGAAATCCTTGATAAAACGTCGGTAAAATCCGGCATGTCCAAGAAAACTTCTTATCTCCCTGATAGTCTTCGGCGGTTTTAGATTCTCTATGACTTCTATTTTTGCTTTATCTACCTCTATACCTTTTTTGGAAACTATATGTCCTAAAACAATCCCTTCGGTGACCATGAAATGACATTTTTCCCAATTTAGCACAAGGTTTACCTCCACACATCTCTCTAGGATTTTCTCAAGGTTGACAAGACAATTTTTGAAATCTGACCCACAAACTGAGAAATCGTCCATAAATACTTCCATGATTCCATCCAAATAATCAGCAAAGATAGACATCATGCAGCGTTGGAAAGTTGCAGGAGCATTACAAAGTCCAAAAGGCATTCTTCTATAGGCAAAGGTTCCAACTGGGCATGTAAAGGTAGTTTTTTCTTGATCTTCGGGGTGAATAGGTATTTGGAAGAATCCTGAATATCCATCTAAATAACAAAAGTAAGAGTGTCTGGCTAGGCGCTCCAACATTTGGTCTATGAATGGTAATGGGAAATGGTCCTTCCTAGTTGCTTTATTTAATTTTCTATAATCTATGCACATACGCCAACCTCCATCAGTTCTTTTTGCTACAGGTTCGCCCTTCTCGTTTTGCACGACTGTGATGCCTCCCTTTTTAGGTACTACATGCACAGGACTCACCCATTTACTGTCCGAGATCTGATATATTATACCTGCCTCTAGTAACTTAAGAACTTCAGTCTTAACTACAGTACTCATTATAGGATTTATTCTACGTTGGTGTTCTCTAGAAGGTTTTGAATCTTCTTCAAGCAAAATCCGATGCATGCATACGGATGGGCTTATTCCTTTTAGATCAGAGATCTTATATCCTAAGGCTGAGGGGTACCTACGTAAAACTTCTAATAATTGATCGGTTTCTTCTTGGTTTAAGGTAGCACTGACTATAACTGGACGGTTCATATCTTCATCAAGAAATTCATATCTCAGGTTTTTAGGCAGTTCCTTAAGTTTTACGGTCGGTTTTATAGGGCAAGGCATAGGATCTGGGGTAAGAGATAAACATTCGTGAAGGTTATCATCAATGTAGGGTGTTTTATAATTGTCATCTTCCAAAATAAGGGTTGATGGCAATTTTATAGATTCAGTTTCTTCTTCTTGTTCTAATTCCCTAATACATTCTTCGATGATATCTAAGGCATAACAAGAATCTCCTATCACAGGTGCCATAAGAAATTTTGACAATATAAATTCTATCTTCTGGCCACCTACCTCAAAAGTTAGTTTTCCCTTTTTAACATCTATTACGGCTCCAGCAGTCGATAAGAACGGTCTACCTAGGAGGATTGGTATGTCGTCATCTTCTTTAATGTCCATGACAACAAAATCAGTAGGTATAAACAGCTGACCTATCCTAACAGGGACGTCTTCAAGTATGCCTATAGGGTATTTAACGGATCTATCGGCTAATTGAAGTGACATCTTAGTAGGTTGTAATTCTCCTAAGTTTAATCTCTCACAAACTGCCAAAGGCATTAAGCTCACACTAGCTCCTAAGTCTAGAAAAGCTTTTTCGATGACATGATTCCCCAAAACACAAGGAATGGAAAAATTTCCGGGATCTTTATCTTTCTTTGCTAACCTATTTTCGGAAATAGAATTACATTCCACGGGTTTCGGATCTTCGAGTCTACGTTTATTTGTAAGTATGTCTTTGAGAAACTTAGCATAAGAAGGTATTTGGGTGATGGCTTCTGTAAAGGGGATTTCTACGTGAAGTTTTTCTATAACCTTAACGAATTTTTGATATTGATTATCGATTTGGGTTTTCTTTAATCTTTGAGGGTAAGGTATTGGTGGTTTGTATGGCGGTGGCGGTACATAGGTTTTATTTTTAGGTTCTTCTCCTTTTTCTTGACTTTCCGGGGTTTCAGGCTTCTCTGGTTCCTTTTCCTCATTCCTCTCAGAAGTTTCGGGCTCACTTAATCTAGGGTTTAAAGGTTCCTTGTAAGTGGTTCCACTTCGTAGAGTAATGGCATTAGCTTGCCCTTTCGGGTTTTGTTGAGGTTGTCCAGGGAACTGTCCTCCAGGTGTAGTCTGTGGGGCTTGGTTTAACGCTACCTGAGAGATCTGGGTTTCAAGCATCTTATTATGAGTAATAATTTGATCAACCTTGGTTCCTAACTTGGTAATTAGTTCGTTAACATGGACGTTATGGTTCATGAACTCTTTGTTTTGTTGTTTTTGAGCAACGATAAAATCTTTTACAACTTCCTCAAAGCTCGGGCTAGGTGGTACAGGTTGCATAGGTTGATTTGTTCTAGGGGCTTGGTAACCTTGTTGTCTCGGAGGTGCGGTATTTTGGATAGGGTTATTATTTTTGTAGGAGAAGTTTGGGTGATTCCTCCATCCAGGGTTATATGTGTTTGAAAATGGGTTCCCTTGGGTATAGTTCACTTGCTCAGTGTTGGTTTCATTCAACAGATTGCATTCGGCGGATTGGTGTCCTTGCGTTCCACATATCTCACAATTCGGCGAAACTGCGGCAACAGTATTCGGAGTTGTACACATATGTTCGACTCTAAGGGCCAACGCGTCCATTTTAGCCTGCATCATGTCTATAGAGCTTAGCTCATGTATTCCTCCTTGGGCTTCCTTCTTTTCCACTGTCGCTCGTTCTACTCCCCATGATTGATGGTTTTGGGCCATATCCTCGATAAGGGCACTAGCTTCAGGGTAAGGTTTGTTCATCAGTGCGCCACCAGCGGCAGCGTCGATGGTCATTTTAGTGTTATAAAGAAGTCCATTATAGAAGGTTTGGATGATTAGCCAATTCTCTAGGCCATGGTGTGGGCATGCTCTTAATAGTTCTTTATATCTCTCCCAGGCTTCGAACAACGACTCTCCTTGGTGTTGGGTAAATCTAGTTATTAGGTTTCGAAGAAGAGCGGTCTTACTTGGGGGGAAATATCTAGCAAGGAAAACTTTTCTAAGGTCATCCCAAGTTGTTATTGAATTGGGTGGAAGGGAATCTAACCATGATAGAGCTTTATCTCTGAGGGAAAAGGGAAATAATCTTAAGCGTATTGCCTCAGGAGAAGCTCCATTGGTTTTAAAGGTGTCTGCTAATTGAAGAAAGTTTTTTAAATGTTGGTTCGGGTTATCAGTAGCGAGACCTGCGAATTGTCTCTGTTGCACTAATTGCAGCAGGGATGGCTTAAGTTCAAAATTATTGGCTGGGATAGCGGGGTTTACTATACTGGAACTAGGTTCCTCGTTTGATGGTTGGGCGAAGTCCTTAAGAGGTCTTCGGTTTTGATCTTCGGCCATAGCTCTCCTATTCCTATGGAAAAATAAACGTGCGCGAGTGTAACGTTCAGGTTCAGCTAGAGGGTCTACTAAACTTCCGGCACTGCGAGTCTTTCGCATTGACCGGTGGGTAACAACCTTAGTCTAAACGGTATAACTACAGGGTAATGAAATTTTGACGATATTGGTCCCCGGCAACGGCGCCAAAAACTTGATGCGTGTTTTTCGCAAGTGTACGAATCACGTCAAAGTAATATAAAAGATTATCGAATCCACAGAGACCAAGTGTCAATCTATCGTACCTGTTGTTATGGTGTTTATCTAAGGCAACTATTTTTAAGGGTTTTAGTAAGGGTGCAATGGTAAATAAAATTATAGTTTTAAATAATAAATAAAAGACAGGCTCGAATATAATTCACGTAATCAATGATAATCCAGTACTTGTTAATGGAACTACTTATGGGCAATGTTTTCTCCTTTGAAAAGAACTAATTTAACAGGAACTGTCGCTTTCGCGTATTCAGAACCGAGTTGTACTCTCTAATCAACCCCTCCTATTGTCACGGATAAAAAGGTGCGTACTGCGTTAGAGTAGTAAACCTATTTTTAAGAAATATAGTTTCTTAACAAAGTTGAAAAGTATTTTAACCTGGACTTCTTAGCAAAAAGAGGTTCTTATGAACCAGACTCTAAATCTCATAACGCGTCCGAAAATCGTTTTAAAATCTCTTTTCTTTTTAATCTAAAAACTCCTAATGAACTATACAAAGCGCTTTTGGCTGTTTTTGAAATAGTTAAAAACAATTACTTGAATTGAAAGATAAAATAGCCCTTAGGTGTTTCCACGAACAATTATACTGATTACTGGTTTAATTACGATCCTTACATTCTAACCTTTATGGGATTAGTTAGACATGATAAAGTAAATATTCTTTTTATAGTTTTTCATATGAGTAATTTAAAGCGAGTGCGGGAAGTAAACAACGTAAATGTGCGAGTGCGGGAAATAAACAACGTAAATGTGCGAGTGCGGGAAATAAACAAAGTAAATGTGCGAGTGCGGGAAATAAACAAAGTAAAGTGCGAGAAAATAAATAAAAGTAAAGCAAGGCGGAAAAATAAAATACTAACTGGAATTAAAATGGCGGCAGGATTAACTTCCTCCAGAGTGCTCCAAAACTCGAACCACAGACAGATTACAGACTCGATCACTCGATTGCAGAGGCACCCCGATGTGGAATGGCAACTGCTTTATAACTGATATATGCCTAGAGAATTCTAATTCTGGATGAAGAAAAACGAGAATCTAAGGTCCTATTTATAGGAGAAACTGAAAGCGCGAAATGACCGGGACGCCCCTCCACTAAAAAGTGGAGGTTGTGGATTTTAGCCTTGTGGCGCCCGCCACAGGCCTATGGCGCCCGCCACGGTCCCTACAGGGGATGATGTAGTGGGGATCGTGGGTCTTGGAGGTTGAGGAGTGGTCTTGAGACGTGGCCACGTCATGGCTAACCCCATGGCGCCCGCCACAGTGGGTGCCGTAAGTGCAAAATGCTGAATTTCTAGGTTTTCGTCCGTTTTCACTCCTTTTTCGCTCCTTTTCCCGATTCAAGCTCCGATTATTATAAAAACCTGAAAACATAAGAAAACAAAGCAATAACAAAGCAAAACAACAATAAAAGCTAAGAATGCATGCGAAATCGGAGTCAGAAATACGGTGAATTTTAGTGTGATCAATGCCCTGTTGTACCACTAGTGTTGTTTCAAGACAGTTTTGCATTTTTTAGCATCAACATGTCAATTTCTGCTTGGTTTGAAATAGGCCTGTTTTCTAAGCATGATCTCTTTCATTTTCATGATTGTGAGGTGTGTGTGATGATTGTATGACCTATGTCCATCTGGTTTATCATTTCATTCTCAAATGCATTTTCAAGCCAAAGTATGCCATGACCATATCAAATTCGGTTCCAATTGCAATGTGCTTGATTTCTGAGTTTAACTTCATTTACCTTCATGTTTATGATATGTATGTGCTATTCCTTGACATGAGACCACTCACTTTTGGCTAGACCAATTTGTAACCTCATTATGCTGTCAAACTGTTTTGAAAAACCACAGCTGCACACACCTACACTCTTTTCTGTTTGAGTTGTTTTAAATTATTCCACGAGCATAGGACCTCTAGATAACATGATTAGGTTTTGTGTACATGAACCAGACCTCATTTTATTGCTTTTCCAATTTGTATCCTGCCTGTTTTGACATCCTACCTTCCATATGTGCCACACTTGCAATTTGTGAGCCAATTTGTGTTATGTGCATTTCATGATCAATCTTAAGTGTTAGAATCATTCATTGATGCATTTGAAACTTGTGTATGGTGTTTGTTTTGTATAAACCTTGTCCAATCATGACATGTCTTCTATTATGCATTTTCATGCTTAAATGAGCAGCTAGCAAGTGACTTTCATTTCTATTTTGTTTGCGGCTAACCTTGAAGTGTAGAGACACTTTATAGCATGTTTTGAGTTTGTGTGTGAGGTTTGTTCAACCTGATTGTGTTTGTTTCATGACATGACTTTCAAATTGCATCTTTCAAATTCACTTAGCTTGGCATGATGACAGTTGTGTTTAGTGTTTGATCTTAGCATTTTGATTGTTGCTAGCCTGCTTCTTATTGCATTTTAAATAGTCTAGGTTGAGATGCCTTAAGGTTTCTTGTTCTGTTTTGATTCAAATGAAAGTTTCATCCATGCTTTGCCCTTTTGTTAAAATTCTGGACAGCAGTGACCATTTCATGTCCATCATTGCAATTCATGTGCCTCTTTTTGATCCAACACTGTTTTGATTGATATCCTTGCTAGAAATCATTCACAATCATGTTTGTAACTTGCCCCTATCTTTCTTTAATCCTGACTGCATCTGGTTGGTTCCATGTTCATCAAATTGCATCTCAAATGCCAATATGCATGTGCTATCGTGTTTTAATGTGTGGTTGTTATTTCAAAATTTTGTTAATACCATCTTGATCCTCATCAAAAATCAATCAAGTTTGACTAAAATTTCATAGAAAAAGATTAGGTTTTGAGAGAGTTATGGATCAAAATGTATTTCAACTTTTCCTTGTTTTTGCCTTGGCCTGGCCCATGTATCTTGCCCAAAGAAGCCTTATAAGCTTATTGGGGTGGCTAAATACTTGGATGTATAGCCACCCTAGTGGTAGAAACTTGCGCGTCTTATACCCTTTGACCTGCCTGACCTGAGTTTGATCCTTGGTGATCAACTCTTTTGGTCATTTTATTTTCATTTGCCTTGCTTATCTTATGTTTCTTCCTTGCCTTTCCTTTCACACGCGCGCGTTGTGCCCCAGTGGATAAGGCCTGTGTTTGTGAACACAAGGGCGTGGGTTCAATCCCTTCCCATGCCACTTTTTATTTACTTGTTTCATTTTATTTTCATGAAAAATCAAAATATCATAACTTTCTCATGCTTTAACGTTTTTAATCCGTTCTTTTTGCAAATTGCTCATTGTAATGTCTATTTTCACTTAATGGAATAATATTTCAACTTTTTTGTATTTACAATGCTTTTTTCCTACTTGTAAGTTGGGTTCTCTTTGAGGTCGTTATCTTGAGTCGTGATTGAAACTCTTTTATACTATACTTGACTTATCTTGTGAGATTTCTTGATATTTGATTTCTTTGTGTTTGTTAAAATGTTGAGGCTTCATTTCTTGTTGGTGGTTACCATAAATTTGTCGTGCTCTACCTAAGGTCTTGAATTTAACTGTTGTGAACATTCCTTACGTATTTGATCGTCATCAATGCCTAAATGTTATTACATTTGAACTTATAACATGATCATTTTAAGTTGTGACTTATTTGCATGATTGTTGTTTCCATATTTGTTAATATGTACCCTTTGGGTTGTTACCTTCATCTTTGTTAAAATATATGATTCTTGGTTGTAACCATTTATCTCAATTTAATCCTTGCCTATTGTAATATGCATGCTTACTTGGTTGTAACCATATCCTTTATATTCTTCATGCTTATTTGTTTATTGCTTTGTCAAGTATTTCTTCCCCAAGTGATGGAACTTTTTAGTTCTCATCCAAGTTGCCTCTCTCTCTCCTTCCAAAGGAAAAGTCTCTCCATCGACCCTTGTGTCATGGATAGTTCACTACCCGCTCCCTTGACTTTGTGAAGTTAGCTTGAACCCTAGTATAAGCCATTAGACTTTGCTCTAAGTCTAAAAGACCTACCTTTACTAGGAGTGCTCTTTCAACTAGAACTTAGGATAGAGTTTGTAAACTCTACGTAAGAATCATAGTAATGATTACTTACTCCCCTCTTGAGTGTTACAACATAGATCTAGAGAGTTTTGTTTGACTCTATACAAGCATTGTAATGTTTGTTCCCCTTTGAAACTTGATCATAATCAAGTGTTCTTCATCCCTAGTGAGGTGAACTACGATTTCTCTGATTCTATCCTAGTTAGGATACGTAGGCAGAGGACGCGACGTCTTTACGAGCAAGCTTAGAAACTATCTTAGGTTTTAACCTACACCCTTTACCCAATCCCAAACCTTAGCAAATATTTACCAAACTTAGCATGCAAATAAACAAAAGGTTCCTGTAGAGTACTATAAATGTTTAGGATGTGAAATACCTATCCAATGCATAACCAATCCCCGACCCCCAAATCTCTTAGCGTTGTTGTTACATCGCGCAAAAGGTTCTTTCTCTCTTTAGACCTTTCCTTTGGATAAATTAAAGTAAGGTTCTGAATTTTAAGAATTAAAGATTCAAGTTAATCAATAGCTTGGTATCACGATTCTCACCGCAACAATTGCCACTAGGATGAAGCGATGTCCATTGGATGCAGTCGGTTCAATCTTACCGATCATATCAATGACCCACATAGCGAAGGGCCAGGGAGACGCCCTGACATTCAGAGGACTAGGAGGTACATGCATCTTATCAGCATAAATATGGAATTTATGGAACTTCTTGGCGTACTTGAAACAATCAGATTCCATCGTCATCCAATAGTAGCCTGCCCTCAAAGTTTCCGGGACATTGCATGTCCGCCTGTATGCGTACCAAAAGAACCTTCGTGGACCTCTTCCATAAGCAATCCTGCTTCCTTTTCGTCCATGCATCTTAGCAACATCAAGTCAAAGTTTCTTCAGTAGAGTACATCATCCTTGCTCAGATAGAAGTTTCCAGACAATCTTCTCAAGGTCTTCTTATCCCGGCTCGATGCCCCAGGCGGATACTCCTGATTCTTGAGAAAGTTTCTGATATCATAATACCACGGCTTCCCATATGATTCTTCCTCCATTGCGAATATGAAAGCTGGCATATCGAGTCGCGAGATGACACTCCTTGGAGCATCATTCCAATAATTCACCTTATACATCGAGGATAATGTAGCCAAAGCATCTGCCATCTAATTCTCGGCTCTTGGCACGTGATGAAACTCTACCCTGTCAAAGAAAGGTAACAACCTTCTGGCACAATTCATGTAAGGTACCAGGTTAGGTTGACAAGTCTCCCATTCTCCTTTGATCTAGTTGACAACCGAAGCTGAATCACCATAAATATCAAGGTTCTTGATTTTCAAATCAATCGCTTCTTTAATGCCCATGATACATGCTTCAAACTCAGCTTCGTTGTTGGTGCAAGTAAAGGTTAACCAAGCAGTAAACGGTATGTGGGAACCGTGGGGAGTCGTGATGATTGCCTCAATTCCACTGCCATAGGAGTTAACAGTACCGTCAAAAATCATCTTCCATTGGGAGCCTATCTCAGAGCCTTCATCGGGTAACGGCTCATCACAATCTTTCATCTTCAAAAACATGATGTCCTCATCAGGAAATTCAATCTTCATCGGTTGATAATCATCAATCGGCTGCTCTGCGAGATATTCTGACAAAACACTTCCCTTAATGACCTTTTGGGAAACATACTGAATATCGTATTCTGTCAGGACCATCTGCCACCTAGCAATTCTTCCTGAGAGTGCTTGCTTCTCGAGCACGTACTTAATCGGAACCATCTTTAAAATTAGCATGGTTGTGTGATTCAACATGTACTGCCTTAGGCGTTTGGCTGCCCAAGTGAGTGCACAACACGTCTTCTCTAGCATTGAGTATCTGGACTCACAATCTGTGAACTTCTTACTCAAGAAATAGATAGCATGTTCTTTTCTTCCAGTATCGTCGTGTTGACCGAGTACACAACCCATGGAGTTCTCAAGAACCGTCAAATACATTATCAAAGGTCTTCCGACCACTGGAGGCATTAGTATCGGAGGCTCCTGCAAGTATTCTTTTATCCTTTCGAATGCCCTTTGACAATTTTCATTCCAGACAACCGCCTGATCTTTCTTTAATAGCTTGAACAATGGTTCACAGGTGGCCGTAAGGTAAGATATGAACCTTGCAATATAGTTCAATCTACCTAGAAAACCACAAACCTCTTTTTCTGTTTTTGGCGCTGGCATTTCTTGTATTGTTTTTATTTTTGCAGGATCGACCTGGATTCCTTTTTCACTGACTATAAACCCCAATAGCTTTCCTGACCGTACACCAAAAGTGCATTTGTTCGGATTCAACCTTAGTCTGAATTTCCTTAACCTTTCAAACAGCTTCAAAAGATTCACCAGATGCTCTTCCTTTGTTTGTGACTTCGCGATCATGTCATCAATGTAAACCTCAATCTCATGATGAATCATATCATGAAACAAAGTCACCATCGCCCGCTAATAGGTTGCCTTTGCATTTTTCAATCCAAAAGGCATCACCTTATAGCAAAAAGTCCTCCACGGTGTGATAAAGGTTGTTTTCTCCATGTCTTTTGGTGCCATCTTGATTTGGTTATACCCGGAGAAGCCATCCATGAAGGAAAACACAGAATGTTGAGCGGTGTTATCGACTAACACATCAATATGAGGGAGCGGGAAATCGTCTTTCGGGATCGCTCTATTCAAATCTCTGTAATCAACACACATCCTGACCTTCCCATCCTTCTTAGGTACAATTACAATGTTAGCGACCCACGGGGGATAATTCGTAATAGCGAGAAAACCGGCGTCCAACTGCTTTTGGACCTCCTCTTTAATCTTAACCGCCATATCCGGTCTCGTTCTTCTCAGCTTCTGTTTTACCAAGTCATAGACGATTCTGAAGCAGTGGCATCTGAAATATGAAACTTGCATGATGACGATTGATGCTTAAAATGATATGCAAACAAACACACCACCACATTGCCATTTTATTGTTAAAATAAAAATAAGAAAAATAGGGATCAAAACATTTGAATGCAAAAGACGCCTTTTGATTAATGATAAAAGCAAATGTTCAAACATAAACAAGATAAGGCTCTACAAATGAAAACCACTACGTCCTGGGCTGAACGCAGGGCCACACATAATCAAAGCAAATAAATTACTCTTCAAATGAAACTTGGACAACTTCCTCGATGGTCCAATTGCTCAAGCTTTGGCAAGGAACACACAGCTGAATCCATGCGTCCATGTCACAATCAATATCCCCCTCGACTTCAGATACGACGTTGATTCTGTCGAAGATCACACCACCACTTGTAAACTGCCCTGGACCTCTATACTTGGAGCATTCTATGAAGAAGAAGATGACGGGTTGTACCCCAATCCGAACTTATCCTGCTTATTGGGAATACTAAGCACCTGACCCCATCCTTGGGAGGAACCGAACTCCACCACAGCACGAGCTTCTTTAAAAGAGGACATGGAAACTTCTGGAGTTCTGTCCACAACTGGCGCCTTTTCTCTGACCTGAACAACTTCAAATGCTTGGCGCAAGATCTCGTGAATTTCCCCATCCACTTCAACATATTTGAAGGAGGATAGCTGGTTGATAATTATGTCTTCTTCAAAATAGACGGTGACAATATTACCCCTAACCATGTAGTTCAACTTCTGATGTAAGGTCGATGTCACTACTCCTGCAGAGTGGATCCAGGGTCGACCTAACAAACAACTGTACGCAGGCTGAATGTCCATTATATAGAAGACATCATTGAAAATCTCAGACCCTACTTGAATGGGGAGAGTGGCTTCACCAAAAACAGACCTCCTCGTTCCATCGAACGCTCTCACAACCAAGTCGCTAGGAGTGCATATCACGCCTTGGGTGTCTAGCTTCATTAAAGCCTTTTTGGGTAACACATTGAGTGAAGACCCAGTATCCACAAGAACATGTGATAAAACAGCTCCTATGCATTCAATAGAGATATGCAAGGCATGATTGTGATTCCTTCCCTTAGGAGTCAGGTCTAAATCCATAAACCCCAAGCCATTACCAGCATTCACATGGGCCACAACCCCATCGAGCTGGTTTAAGAAAATTTCATGCGGTACATACGCTATATTCAGAATTCCCAGAAGGGCATTTCTGTGTGCCTTTGAGCATAGTAGCAAAGATAGAATTGAAATTTTGGAAGGAGTCTGCTGTAGATGATCAACAATATTATAATTGCTCTTTCTAATTAGACGCATGAACTCTTCAGCGTCTTTAACCAGAGCATCTTTCTCTCCTTGTTGGGAACTTTCTTCGACAATAGCCATTCCTTTTCCTTTATCCGGCCTCTTAACATTAACATCGGGCGGAGAAAACACCCTGCCACTTCTTGTCATTCCACTAGTTCCAATCAAATTTTCAACAGATGAACCATCGGACAATGTTCCCCTCAACTCTTGTTTCTAGCCGTTACAAAAGACCTCCGCCCCATAATTCCATGAGATTGCTTTAGTACTTTCGTACGACACTGTTCCTGCTTTGGTGATTATAACAGTCGCTGGCCTTGGTGGTGTTGATATGTTAATTATTCTGAAAGGGATCGAGATCGTAGAAATCTCATCCTGCTCCTGATTAATCACCTCCACATCTTTTCCTTCTTTAATCCTGTCAAACTGTAAAACACCCTCATTCATCAAACACTGAATACGATTCTTTAAACTTTCACAACCTTCGGGATGTACTGCACACCCTTCATAGTTTCTCCCCACAGCCTGGAAAAACTCCGCCTCTTAACAACCTACTCTTGACAAAGCTCAATGGAGTTCTCAACTCTGCGACATCCATTACCAAGTTCAGATTCTCCTCTTCAACAATAGCATTGACACCAGCCGCTCCATGATTGGGCATCGGGTTCTGAACAACATTAGGCGCATCATTTGTAAAGTTAATCGCTTTGCTATCAATAAGGTCTTGCACCTTATGTTTGAAAGCCTTGCAGTTATCTATATGGTGACCTGGGGCGCCTGAATGGAAGTCACATCTGGCATTCGCGTCATAACTCGGAGGCGGCGCGCCAGTCAAAGGTGCCAATGTTCTTTTCTGAATCAACTAGAGGCGCAAAAAATGCTGTAAAAGTTACGAATATGGCATAGGTGGAGCATCAAAATGCCTATTCATTGTTCTTCCATGATCCTGAAACTGTCATGGTGCATAGTTTTGTTGTTGTGGTGGTGGTTGTTGTCGATGTGCTGTAGGAATAGTAACGCTTGCAACCTGCGGTTGTTGCTGATATTGTTGTTGGCGTGGAGCCCTATTCCTGTTCTTATTTCTGTACCCTGACATCGCATTCGTTTCACCTTCCCTCTTCTTACCAAAAGTATTTCTTCCCCCACCAGATGTGGATACTTCCCCTGCTTGAATTTTTCCCAGTTTAATACCATTCTCAACTCGCTCACCAGTAATAATCAGATCTGAGAAACTGCCTGACATGTTTCCAATCAGCTTTTCATAATATATCCTTGGCAATGTTGCCACGAACATATCAATGAGTTCTTTCTCAACCATTGGTGGTTGAACTCTCGCAGCCAACTCACACCACCTCTGTGCATACTCTTTGAACCCCTCATTACTGCGCTGAGACAAATTCTGTAGTTGAACCCTATTTGGCGCCAGATCACTATTGTATTGATAGTGACGGACAAAAGCCTCCCCAAGGTCTCTCCAGCTTCTGATATTGGTCCCTTCAAGGCCCATGTACCATTCTAAAGACGGTCCAGACAAACTGTCTTGGAAGAAGTGCATTAACAGCTTTTCATCATCAGAATACGCAGACATCTTCCTATAGTAAGATTGGAGGTGCACTCTGGGAGAGGTCGTCCCTTTGTACTTGTCGAAGTCAGGTACCTTGAACTTCGGCGGAATTTTCAGACCTGAGATCAGTCCCAAGTTAGACATATCAAGACCAAGAGAATTCTAATTCTCCAAATTCCTCATTTTCTCCTCTATCATTTTGAACCTCTTGTCTGCATCAGACTGCAAGCCCGCATCTAAATCCCTCATCGAGAAAATATCATCATGTTCGTCCTCCTCCCATTGAGGACCGGCATTTCCATGTACAGCACCGGCTGCACCTGGAATATGAACTCCCGGTGGATTACCTCCGCCCGGAGGAATAACAACTGTTGGGGTAGCATTGGCATGAGGAGTGCCATTGTCAGCTGGAGGAGGAACAACAACGGTCCCACCATGCAAAACTCTGCTTCCATCAACCCTAGCAATCAAAGGTTGAACAAGCATCCTCAACTGTTCTTGGCCGTTAGCCACCCCTTGCATAAGATCCACGAACTGCGCCATGCGATCTCTAAACTCTTGTAACTCAAGTTGAATCTGATCCATTGCTTTCTGTTGATTTCCCCTAGTCGAGTAACGGTGAATTTTCTGGTCTGCAATCCTGAAACACTGCTGAGAGAAAAAAACCACAGAGAGGATAAGGTTAACAGAACCAGAACATCTGCAATGCAATATGATAAATGATGCAAAATGCAAGCATGTAAATATGTCTCAAGGAAATTTTCCCCTTGATTCTAGTTCTACATAAGCATTAGGAGAATGAAGAGTCAACAGATGGAGCCACACAATCTCTCATAAATAAAATGAGGATCAGAATTAGCATACACACCATTGCACCAAGGAAAGCAACAAAGTCAATACGACCACATCCAACAACCCTGGTGATGGTCGGAATAGAAGATAACAACAAATATAGAAGAATAAAACAGAAATGCATCAAGCACAGCAGCGAGTCTGGAACTCTTCTAATAACTCCTTCGTATCCGGATGATCTGGTCGGGTGATCAACTCCTGAATAAGCAACTCCCTCCTACTAATGACATCCTTCAAGCCTTTAACATAGTCTTCCCAAGCGCCTTCTCCGAAAGCATCTTCAATTCTGGTCTTCTTCAGATCTTCTCTTAACTTGTATTCCTCCAACGTTGCAAGAGCTTCTCGTAGCTTGCGGTCGCTTTCATACTGACGAGCAGATTCTCTAGGAGCTTTTTCATCTTTGATTCGGAGTTGAGTCTTCAACCTGTCAACTTGCTGACGAAGCTCATCTTCTCTTTCCTTGTTGTTAGTTAAGATGGAATTCCATTGAGCGTTGAACTTTGATATCTCTAGGTGCGCTTTCTCTAACTCTTTCTTCTTCCCTTTAAGGGCATTACCCAAGCTCCTTATATCTTGACCAAGATGTTCTCTGGTGCAAATTTCTTTAGTCAATTCTCTCTCCATCTTATTCAGAGTCTCTGTCTTCATCTTGGACAAGCGAGTGGCTTCATTCTTCTCGCTTCTTAGCTGAACGATCTCCTTCTCCAACTCTTCATTCACTTTGTGTAGTTCTTCCTTTTCAGCCCGCAATTGATCATACTTTTGAATGTCAACTGTTATTGGTTCTTCAACTACCAAAGGATATAGAGGCTCTCTGGTCGGGAACGATAACAACAACCTCTCAACCCTCTCTTGTATCCATTCAACATATGGTCTATAAGCTCTTCTATCACCTTTGCCCAAAGCAAACTTTCCTTTATGCTGAACATTACTCCAAGCTTGTTTCAAACTAGTCAGAATGTCATTATCACCTAGCCCTGTGAAATACAGAGATTCATGTATTTCCTCCTCCTTCAGGGGTTCTTTTAAAGCATAGCCAAATTGTCTAACGGCGAGAGCAGGATTATAACGAATGCCACCTTTGCGCCCAATCAAAGGAACATTGGGGAAGCTTTCACAACTGAAGATAACTTCACTACCAAGAAGATCTCTGTTGAACCGTACAATATTCTTCGAGGTTAAGCCCATGAGCCTTTCTGACCATTCAACTGTGTCTGCGATATCAACAAAAGGTCCATACTTAGGCAGATGTGAAATAAACCATATGTATAGCAGTGGCGCATAGCAGGAGACATTCCTCCCTCTTATATTCTCATTCTTATAGTGGATAGAACGGTAGACATCACCTAGGAGTGTTGGTACAGGATTCTTAAAAGCGAAGATATGGAAGGCGTCCAAATCAATAAAGTCAGGTATACAGGGAAACAGTATTATGCCATAAATGCAGAGAGCCAAAATAGCATTGAAAACGACCCAACATCCTTCTTTTGCAAAATGCTGAGCTTTATTCACCAAAAATGATAGGGGGAATCCAGGATCTCCATTTCTCCATACCATCTTTCCATCCAATTCAAAAACATCCAAATGAAGAGCATTGGCTAGCTTGGTCAAATCAGGCTCCTCTTCAGAATGCACAAAAGGCATTTCCTCCAAGACTGGGACTCCCAACAATTGAGCAAACTCTTCCAAGGTTTGCAACAAGACATATCCGGGGAATGTAAAGCAACACAACTGAGGATCATAAAAATGCAGCAGCGTATGAATACTTCCCAACTCATATTTGGAGACCTTGCAGACAAAACTCAGAATCCTCCCATACTCCTTTCTGAAGTCTTCCATAACCCCACGCTCAACCACAGAAATAAGGCCAACTAGAGATTCTACATCTGGTATCGGGAACTTGTAAATAATAGCTTTCTTGAGGCCATGCTCCATGATGGTGGTGGATTAGATTACTAGAATCAAGAGGAAAATATGCACCTGAAACACAAATACATGCAAATGTTAAAATGTAAATGAATATGCAAATGCAAACAGGGAAATAAGATTGATGTGCTGCTGACTGAGTTGAACCAGAGCTTCGCCTTGGCGAGAAAATACAAAACATCAAAAGATCAAAGTATAGGAACCTCATAACATCAGAGATCAAACGTCCGCACTGATAAGAAATCCAGGTAGGTTGGAGGTTAATTTTCATGTATGACCCTCCCACTCATAAGGTATGAACCTAACATCTGACAAGGTTCGACATCCTATGCGACCGTCAGCGTCACAGACTATCGAGAAACGATGATACGTTCACCATTTCTGGTTTGGCATCATAGTCAAACAAAGCGGCCTCACTTAGCTGACTCCCAAATGATCAGTCTCCAGAGTCGACAATTTTCAAATCCAACATCCCCCTCTTGACCAATGTACACGATAGGACATCTTCAAAGAAAAGCTCATCTGAACGCGAATTTCGTGAGGACTAGTGCACGCTGAACGTGCAGGTCCTCACCACTTTCCACTCTAATGCTATGTATATCCTCAAGCCTGGGTTTTGGCTTATCTCTCAAAGGAACAACCCCACCCAACAGCACAACAATAATGTGCGGAAAATAAAATGCAAATGCAAAACTGTACAAATGCAACACATATACACACATATATACACTCATAAACCAGAACACACAAGCGCTAGGATAGACTCGCATAAGGGATAGGAATATTCCCCAATAGAGTCGCTAGTTGTCGCATCGCTGCGAAAAGAGAGGCCGACAAAGACAGAAGAGTCGCCACCGGTCGTTATTTATCCCAAAGAGAGGGAAAGGAAAGAATCAAAGAAAACCTGACGAAAAGGGAAAAGACAAGGTCATCGCAACCAAATCTTGGATTCGGGAGTCGGTTACGCAAGGGGAAGGTATGAGCACCCCTCATGTCTGTTGTACTCAACGGGATTCATGTTTGTTATCTAATCTATGGGTGAAAACTATTTAAAAGGCTGGCACACAGGGTGAAAGAGAGAGAGCAGAGACTCAATAGGACATCGTCGCCCTATGCCTACGTATTCCCTCGTTCAATGGGAAAGTCAGAGTCAACGTTTTTCGGAAAACTACGGGTGAAGGGGGGGAAGGTTCCTCGCCAACACAACATCGTCTTGTGCCTACGTATCCTCATCTGGTATGAGAAATCAGAGCAAACGTAGTTCAGGCTGACATGACCACTGATTGGTTCAAGTGTTTTAATGAGTAGGGTTAAATAATTGCTCTAGCAGTTAGGGACGACGCCTGTTTGCGGTAGAACAAAGACTTAACACACTCTTTCTGAAAATGAGTTTGCAAACAATCCTGAAGGATAAAAAGATGCATGTTTTGTTTGTGTTTTTTAGACAAAGAAGTGAATTGAGTTAATTTTTTAACTCATGTTGCACTAAAGACTATGACTTGATAGCGAACGCGTCGCATATCGCCCAAAGGGCATACGCTAAACACTCTAGATAGTATAAGAGGAGACTCCCTAACTATCATTCCTCAAGTACTTAAGGCTCGTAGCGTACAACAAGTGTTAAACTTTATTAAGTGTCTTAAGAAGGTGATGAGGAGAGAAGAAAAGACACAACACTCTAAGGGGAACTGATCAACCCTAATGTTATCATGCAATGTGATCCTAAAGTTGGGATTGAAAGGAAGGAAACTATCCTAATGTTATCATGCAATGGATTGAACACCTAATGTCTCTCCTACTCCCATCTTAAACAGAGGGACTAGGAATCCAACAATAAATAATTCAATCACATATGAGATGAAGAAAGAGATGAGATTAACTTAAACAAGTCAAGGCAATGCTGATATGGAATGCAAGGATGCAATAAAGACTCAACCACAAAAGGACTCAAACACAAATAAGAGACTTAAAGAAGTCAAGAAGGGTAAGATGAAATGGGAGAAGTAAAACTCCTACAACCATCAAACATAAATCACCTAAACAAATGCTAAACACAAAGCAAAGGCAAAGAGCCATGATAAAAAAAATGATGGGAGAAAGGAGATTAGGCAACAACCACATATGGGTGATCTCAACCAAACATTTAACAATGATCAATCAAAGGAAACAAGCAAACAAAAAGCAAGAAAGTGGCCAATCATTCAAGACAAACTCAAAGTATAATCATGAACACCCAATCATCTTGATTAATTGTCAAACCACATGAGGCAGAAATGGATCATCAAGAGGAAAGGCTAAAATCAAAGCTACAAAAAAGGTGCAAGCTCAAACAAGATCATGGCAAGTGAAAGAACCAAAGCTCTAACACAACTTCAACACTTAACACAAGTGGAAAGGCATGATTCCAAAGTAACTTGAAAACCAAGTTACACAAATATATGACCCAAGATAAGTGAAACAAAACCTTAAGCATGTTAGAATCAAATAACAAAGCTCACAAGATGCATATGGGATTAATAGAGATCATTTCCCAAAGGAACTAGGTCAAACTAGCTTGTATGAACACTTTCAAAGGTGACTTGACTTGCAAGGTTCACCAAAAATAGAAGGAGTGCTCAATAAATCTCAAATAAAATTCCCAACAGAACTTGAGCAATCGCAAACCAGCAAGAAAACCCCCATGGACAACAACAACCCAAGGCATCACCAAATAATTCAAGAATGAATGGTGCTCCACCTTATCGAGCATATATTAAGGCTTCACAAATGTCCAATCAAAGTTAAATGAAAATTGCTCAATTATGAACCATATCAACCCTTAAAGGCACTTCAATCCATCATCTAAATGGTGGAGAAGAATTGATCATAGGGGATTTGCAATTGGGGTTCAAATGAGTAAGATCAACCAGGACATGAACCATAAAACACCTTAAAAGTTTAATTCCAAATAAAATACCAAAATAAAAGGAAAATGGAAATAAAAATTATGGAAAATTTATTAACACTTTGAAATGTTAGAAAAATATTTTTGGGGAATTTTCATGTAATTGGAACTATTTTTAAATAACTAAAAGGGAAACAGAAATAAAAATAAAAATAAAAAAGAAGCAAAGACCCAAGAGGGGTGCATCCAGTAAAATCAATTTAAACTAAAAACAATGTAATCAGCGTGCTGGGCCAAAAACAAGGGGTGTGTGGATAGCAATCTGAGCCCAATCCAACACAAGCTCAGGCCAAGCATGAAATGTAGCGTTCCAGTAATCCCAGGTGGATTTCAACGCCTGCGTGTCATGAGTCAAGCTAATGAAAACAAGACAAGCCAGCCGGTCAAACATTCAACACAGGGGTGAGTCAGTTTCACCTGAAATTATACCAGACGTCGGAGCTAGGGCTCCAGTCGTCTTCTCCGGCCAGCTTGCCGGAGACCAGGTCTGAAACCTCCATAAAAATGGTGGAATCTGGTGCCAATCGAAAGCTAACATCACCAGCAATGTGATTCCACCATCCAAATCTTAAAAAGGTCCTTAAATAAAGAGAAACCAAGGCACACAAATTTGAGAGCACACACTAAAACCTCAACACACATACAAATGAATGGTTCAAACATTGCCTACCATAGGTAGGGCTTCAAATGCAACCCAACATGGCTCTATTTGATGCCTAGAATGAGAGAAAATGTTGAAGGAAAAATACCAAACAGAGCAGTTTCATTGACTCTTCTAATGGCAAGCAAGCTTCACTTCCAGATTTCCAATTTGTTCCTTATGCCTTGGAGAAGAAGAATCATGAACTGGTTTATAAGGATTCCCAAAAAAAATGCAAATTCAAAGAAAGGAAGTTTTGGAGAAATTTTGGAGCTCTCTCTTCTCTCACACAGTTGCAATCCTCTCTGGTGGTTTAGGGCAACTTTCTGGCTTTTATATGAGGGATTTGTATTGATCATGCAGGCCGATGATGCTTGCAAAGTGTGTCTTCAAAATTTATTGCCAAAATTTCCACTTAACACGATACACGGTTCCACTTCTTTCACTCCCCTTTTGGTCAGCAAAATAGAATACACATGGTGTAGAAATGAAATGCATTGGTTTTGGTCATGTATAGTCAATTGGTACAAAGTTTCAAGCCATGACTTTTAATGGTATAAATTTGAAAAAGTGACCCATAATACCTCTTCATGTTGGCACAAATGAGGTAAAACTCTTTATGGTCATGTACTTGTGTAGAAAAGATAAAAAATGAGGCCAAAAGGTGGCTTGTAATGTAAGATACTTAAACCATGACCAAAAGCCAAAATTTCACCTTTAAAAGGATCCATATGATCACCTAATCCATCAAACTCCATGGAAATCAAGTTCATGATGAAGTTAAACCAATGAGACACAACATTCATGTGGCACAAAATGGATTTGAGGTCTCAAAGTTCATGTAATTGATCATTGAAGAAAATGACCTATAATGAACTTTCCTAAAATACCCTTGCCTTGTGAGGTTCATAACTTGAGATGTACACATGAGAATTAGTACTTCTAGAACCTTTTGGAAATCTAAGATCATTAGGAACAACTTTCATGTTCACTTGAAGTTGAGGAGAAACTTGATTCTATGCCAAAAATGCCTTGGAAGTGAGTTGACTTTGAGTTGACCAAAATTCTCTTCATCTGAGGACTCCAACTTGTTGACATCATAACTTAAGATGTACAAACTCAATGAATGAGTTCTTGTACTCAAAATAAATCTTGAAATATGCTTTACAAGTCTCATGTTTTCATGAAAATTAAATTGAGCTTGCATCATAGGGAAAATTGTCCTTGAAGTTAGGCACTAAAGAAGGGGATTTTACACTGAAATCATTTGAAACCCTAATTTAGCAACCCCTTGAACTCTTGAATCTCCTTGATTTGATCTTAACATGACATCCTAGATTCTTTGGGATAACTTCTCATGTCTTCAATGGTCAAGAACCAAGTCTTGAACTCTTTCAAATCTACAGTTGACTTGTGGTTGACCAGATGAAACCCTAGCTCCACATCCTTTGACTGAGGCTCTTGTAGATGAATTATATAACCATAAAAACTTCACGAAGACTTCTCAAGACACACATTGAGCTCTTAAACCATGTCTTATCCAAGTAAGTGACCTCATGAACCTATGATGACCATCTGACGGTCCTCGAGATAGGAGGTGACACCCATACACAAACCTCTCCTCTTAAGGAGCTTTAAAACCCAATCTTGATAGTAATGAAATCCTGATGGCTTGTACATGATACCTTTACTTGAGCTTGAACATGAAGCTCTCCTCTTGAATGGAACAACAACTCTTGATCCCCTGTTAAGAACCAATGACATGCAAATGCAAATGCTAAGATGAGATGAAACACAAGCCAAATCAAAAGAAAAGGTTGGTCAAATTTTGGGGTAGAACACTACCTTAGTTCCTAATTGGGTAATTAGTTCATTAACATGAATGTTCTGGTTCATGAATTCTTTTTTTTTTGCTGGGTTTGAGCCGTAATGAAATTTTCCATGATTTTCTCAAGGTTCGGCTTAGGTTGCACAACTTGCATAGGCAGGTTTTGTCTTTGAGCTTGAAAATCGGATGGTCTCGGGGGTGCGGGGTTTTAGATAGGGTTATTGTTATTGTTTTTGTAGGAAACGTTTGGATGATTCTTCCATCCAGGGTTGTAAGTGTTTAAAAATGGGTTCCCTTGGGTATAGTTGATCTCTCTTGAATGAGTTTCATTCAGCAGATTGCACTCTGCTGATTGGTGGCCTTTGGCTCCACATAATTCACACTCAGTCGAGACTACTACTGCAGCAACTGGACTTGCATACATATGTTCGACCTTAAGGGCCAAAACGTCCATTTTGGCTTGCATCATGTCTATAGAACTTATCTCATGTATTCCTTCTTGGGCTTCTTTCTTCTTCGCTGTTGCTCGCTCTATCCTCCGCTGACAATGGTTTTGAGCCATATCTTCGATGAGAGCGCTAGCTTCAGGGTAAGGTTTATTCATCAGAGCGCCACCTGCGGTGTGTCGATGGTCATCTTAGTGTTATAGTGAAGTCCATTATAGAACGTGGGAATGATTAGACATGATTCCAGGCCATGGTGTGGACATATTCTCAACAGGTCTTTATATCTTTCCCAAGCCTCAAAGAGTGATTCACCTTGGTTTTGAGCGAATCTGGTTATTTGGTTTCTAAGAACAGCTGTTTTGCTTGGGGGGAAATATCTAGCGAGGAAAACTCTCCTATGGTCTTCCCAAGTTGTTATAGAATTGGTTGGAAGGGAATCTAACCAAGTAAGGGCTTTGTCTCTGAGGGAAAAAGGGAATAGTCTTAGATGAATCGCCTCAGGAGTAGCACCATTGGTTTTAAAAGTATTACCTAATTAAATAAAGGTTTTTAAATGTTGGTTCGGGTTCTTAGTAGGGAGACCCGCGAATTGGTTTTGTTGTAATAATTGTAATAAGGAGGGTTTTAGTTTGAAATTATGAGCAGGGATATTGGGGTTCACAATACTAGAACTAGGTTCATCATTAGATGGTTGGGCGAAATCCTTAAGGGGTCTTTGGTTACGGTCTTCGTCCATAGCTTTCTTAATTCTACGAAATAAGCGACGTGTAAGAGTGTAACATTCAGGTTCCTCTAAAGGATCTATAAGATTACCGGTGCTGCGAGTTCTTTGCATTGACCAATAGGTAAAACCTTAGTCTAGACTGTGTAATGACACGATACGAAATTTTGACGTAATTGGTCCCCAGCATCGGCGCCAAAAACTTGATGTTGTGATTCACAAGTGCACGAATAGCGTCAGAGTAATATAAAATATTATCAATCCCACAGAGACCAAACGTCAATCTATCAATTATAGTTGTTACAGTGTTTATCTAAGGTAAGTCAATTAGGAATTGGGTTGTGTGAAATAAAATTAAAGTGCAAAAATAAATTCAATAATAAAACAGTAGGCTTGGATGTAATTCACATAGCTAGGCAGTATTCCAAATGCGTACAAATATAATTCTTGAGGGGTAATGTTTTCTACTCATGAAAAGAACTAATTTAACGGGAGCTATCGCTTTCGCGTAATCAGAACTGAGTTTATCCCCTAATCGATTCCTCTTATTGTCACTTATAAAAAGGCGCGCATTGTGCTAGAGTGATTAAACCTATTTTTAAGAAATATAGTTTCTTGACTTAGTTGAAAAGTATTTTGACCTGGAATTTTTAACAAAAAGAGGTTCTTGTGAACCGGACATTAAATCCATAAACGCGTCCAAAAATAGTTTTAAATCATTTTTCTAAAGCATTAAAGATTCCTACTTAACTGGACTAAGCGCTTTCGCTTCCTTTGAACAATTAAGACTAACCAAATTTATCTAAAGGTTGGACAACTTTCGATCTTACCCAACAGATTTTAAGTGCAAAAAATATGTATTAAAAGTCATAATAACCCCTAAGTGATTCTATCGACAGCCGTATGGAATACCACTTTTAACTATGATCCTCACATCCTAACCTCTAAGATTTAGTCGGACATGGAAACATAAATAGACATGGTAAATAAAGTGTGATAAATAAGGGCGGTAAATAAATTGCGATTAAATAGAGTGTGATAAATCAAGTGCAGGAAATAAATGCGGATAAGTAAAAGCGCAAAATAAATAGAAACCTGCTCCAAACGGGAGGTTTTAAATCTTGGTACAACTTGAAGTAAAAGACTGAAATAAAATGGCGGCAGGATTAACTTCTACCAAAATGCTCCAAACCCGATTACACAATCGATTAGACAATGTGATAACTACCCGATGTGAGAAGTTTATCACTTTACATCAAATGGAAGTTTATGGCTTGAGTTCTGTAACTAAGCTTGGATGCTTAGAAATGAGGCAGAACTCTTCTATTTATAATGCTAGGAAAGTATAGGGAAAGACTCGAATGCCCTCCAACTTCTTTTGGGAGGGAAAATAGAATACAAGGGTGGCGCTCGCCATGCCCTCATGGCACCCGCCATGTGTACTAGAGTGGAAAGAAGTGGGGGACGTGGCAGTTGTCAGAAGTTGGCCTCTTATCCAACTCATGGCTTCTCCTATGGCGCCCGCCATGGTGAGCCCCATGTGTGCAATTACCTGAAAAGCTAGTCTTTTTGCTTGTTTTTCTTCATTTCTTCTTGAGTAGCTATGAAAATATAAAATCCTGAAAAAGAGACAAAACGGAGGCATAATACAAGAAAATAGAAATAAAATCCTAAATAACACGTGCAAATCGAGTCAAATAAATAGTATATTTTAGGTCTATCAGTTGTCATCCTATTTTCTTCGATTAGGTTCAGGTCATCGTATCTGCTTTAACACCATTCAGTCTCTGTCAATTCAGTTTTCATCAAAACTCTCATTGATGGAATTTCAACCTCTATAGGGAGAACTGCTTCCATACCGTATACCAACGAGAAAGGGGTTGCCCTTGTTGAAGTACGGACATATGTGCGATATCTGTGAAGAGAAAATGGTAGCATCTCATGCCAATCTTTGTAGGTTACTACCATCTTTTGGACGATCCTTTTAATATTTTTTTAGCTGCTTCAATAGCTCCATTCTTCTTAGTCTAGTAAGAAGAAGAGTTATAGTGTTATATCTTGTATTCATCACATAATTCCTTCATAATTTTGTTGTTCAAGTTTGACCCATTATCAGTAATGATCTTACTCGAAACACCATAATGACATATTAGATTGTTCTTGATAAAACGAACCACTACTTGTCTGGTTACACTGACATAAGCCATTGTTTCAACCCATTTGGGAAAGTAATCAATAGACACAAGGATGAAATAATGTTCGTTTGAGGATTTGGGCTTAATCATTCCAATCATGTCAATTCCCCACATAGATAAAGGCTATGGAGAGGAGAGAATGTTGAGAAGATTCAGCGACACATGAATTTTGTCAGGATAAATCTGGCATTTATGGATCCTTCTAGCATACTTGCAGCAATCACATTCCTTTGACAACCAATAGTATCCTACTCTTAATATTTTCTTTGCCATTGCTTTCTCATTGGCATGAGTGTCGAAAGAACCTTCATGAATTTCTTCCATCAACATGTCTGCTTCGGGTTTGCCTACACATCGGAGTAAAACCATGTCAAACTTTCTTTGTATAACACGTCCTCATTCAGGAAGAAATTGCCAGCTAGTTCCCTAAGAGTCTTCCTATCTTTCTTTGACCCCCCAAACAGGTATTCTTGCTTTTGAAGGAAGCATTTGATGTCATGGTACCATGGTTTATCATCAACAATCTCTTCCATGGTAAACACGTGAGCGGGCCTATCAAGGTGCATAACATCGATTTTAGGTACATCATTCCACCCATTCACAATAATCACGGAGGATAATGTAGCTAGTGAATCAGCCATATTATTTTCTTCACGAGGTATGTGATGAAACTCAACTTGACTTAAGAAAGGTAGCAACCTTCTTGCATAGTCTTTATAAGGAATCAATCCAGGTTGACGTGTTTCTCATTCACCTTTGATGTAATTTATGACCAAAGCTGAGTCTCCATATACGTCCATAATTTTGATTCTTAAATCAATGGCTTCTTTGAGTCCCATGATGCAGGCTTCATATTCAACTTCATTATTTGTACATTTGAATGTCAACCTTGTGGTAAAAGGAATATGGGTACCTTGAGGTGTAACAATGATTGTCCTAATTCCGTTTCCATAAGCGTTGATGGCTCCATCAAATATTAGTCCCCATCGGGATCCTGGCTCTGGTCTTTCACTTGGCAAGGGTTCACCACAGTCTTTCATCTTTATGTACATCACGTCTTCATCTGGGAAGTTGAATTTGATAGATTCATAGTCATCAATTGGTTGGTGAACCAAATGATCAGCAAGAATGCTCCCTTTGACAATTTTGTAAGTATTGTATTTGATATCATACTCTAATAACAGCATTTGCCAGCGGGCAGTCCTTCCAGTTAAAACAGGTTTTTCAAAGATATACTTGATCGGGTCCATTTTGGAGATTAACCAAGTAGTATGACAAATCATGTATTGGCGGAGACGCTTGGCAGCCCAAGCCAAGGCACAACAAGTTTTTTCAAGCACAGTGTAGCGAGATTCACAGTCCATGAATTTCTTACTTAAGTAATAAATGATGTGTTATTTTTTCTTAGTTTCGTCTTGTTGGCCAAGCATACAACCCATGGAATCTTTCAACACTGTTAAGTATATGATCAAATGTCTTCCTTCCAATAGAGGGATCAAAATGGGAGGCTCAAGCATATATTATTTGATGCGGTTGGAGGCGTTATGGCAGTCTTCTATCCATATACAACTTTGATCTTTTCGAAGAAGTTTAAAAATTGGCCCACAAGTAGAGGTTATGTGAGAGATGAATCGGGAGATGTATTTTAATCGACCCAGAAATCCTCTGACTTGCTTCTCGGTTTTGGGTGCTGGCATTTCCTGAATGGCTTTGACTTTACCAAGATCAGCTTCAGTTCCCTTCTGGCTAACGATGAAACCCAAGTACTTCCCTAAACGAACACTGAAGGTACATTTGTTAGGATTCAAGCAGAGTTTGTATCTCCTCAAATGATGGAGTAACTTCGACAAGTATTCCACATGCTCTTCTTCAGTTTTGGACTTAGCAATCATATCATTGACATATACTTTAATTTATTTGTGCATCATGTCATGGAAAAGAGTTGTAGTGGCTCTTTGGTAGATTGCACCTACATTCTTCAGACCAAATGGCATCAATTTGTAGAAAAATATTCCCCAGGGTGTAATGAATAAGGTATTTTTCCATGTCTTCAGGTGCCATTTTGATTTGATTATATTCAGAGAATTCGTCCATGAAGGAGAATACTTTGAATTTTGCGGTGCTGTTAACCAACATGTCAATATGTGGTAACAGGAAGTCATCTTTTGGACTAGCCTTGTTCAAATCTCGGTAGTCCACACACATTCTTACTTTTCCATCCTTTTTCTGAACAGGCACTATGTTGGCCAACCACCAAGGGTATTCTGTCGTGGCGAGGAACCCGATGTCGATCTGCTTTTGTACTTCCTCTTTATTTTGATGGCCATATCTAGGAGATTTATGCTTGATTGGTGGACATTTTGATTTTAATGGAAAGTGGTGCTCTACAATATCGATGTCCAACCCTGGCATGTCTTGATAGGACCAAGCAAAAACATCTAGGAATTCTTTGAGAAGTTCAACCATTTTTATTTTGACAGTCGAACTAAGCAGTTCCCCAACCTTGACTTCTTTTCTGTCTTCATCAGAACCAAGGTTGATTACGTCTATCGGCTCCTTGTATGGATGAATGGAGGTTTCTTCTTGCTTAAGAAGTCTAGAAATTTCATCCAGAATTTCTTCCTCTTCTTCATCTTCAGCTTCGAATACTGGAAACTCAAAGTTGGTAGAGGGCATAGGGTCATGTTTTTAAATGGGGTTTTTGATGTTTAATCTGCACATATGGTTGATGTTAGATTTTAAAAATAAAGATAAGTGCAGAGTGGTGCATACATTTTATTACCATATTTTTGTTATTTTTCTTCCGTTTTTAGATTACCATTTTCTAGAAAAAGCAAAAAGTAAAAAAAAACACTAGCATGGAACTGAAAACAACATCTTTATTATTGATTGATTATTTCTTAAAACAAAAGCCATCAAACAAATTCTTTTCCTTGGGTAGAAAAAAGAAGGCATATTTAAAGAGAGGCCCTAAAAACATCTTTCGCCTTGGGTAGAGTGAGAGGACAAAACAAAGATAAAGCATTACCTAGAGATATGGACAACAAGTGGAACATCAACAACTATTCAGTTTTAAAGAATCCTTCCAAGTGTCACAAAGCCTTGAGAATCCTTCTCAGGATTGTCTTCAATAATGGCGCTGACTCTTGGAAAAATCGGGTCAGTAGAACTTTTAATCTTTGAAGATGCATTAGAAAAAAGGTCTTTAGGTACCCTTTTAATGGATCGTGGGGTATGGAATAACGTGTAGGCATCCTCCGGAGACATGTATCCGGGATCTTCCTAGTAAAGTTCCCACTCTTCTTTCTTTGGCATTTAGAATGTAGTTTCGTACCCAGAGGACTTCTTTACTTCTTTAAGCTTTTCTTTGGCTGATGGATCGGCAGGGACGATGGTAGCTCGTATAAACTTGTGAGGCATGCCCTGTCGCTACTGCGAAAATCGGCGCCGGCTAAACAGAAGAGTCGCCACCGTGCATTATTTATCCCAAAGGAGGGAAAGGAAACGCTCAGAGTAAACCTACCGTAAAGACGGGAAAGGAATGGTCATCGCAACCAAATCCTGGATTCGGGAGTCGGTTACGCAAGGGGAAGGTATTAGCACCCCTCACGTCCGTCGTACTCGACGGGATCCACGCTTGCTGGTTTGTCTACAGGATGCAAAAACAATCTATCTACAGCTGCTAAATCTAAACGGGAAGAAACTCACTCGGTAGAGCGTTGCACTCTATGCCTACGTATTCTCAAGAGAGAAAGTCAGAGTCATCGTAGTTCGGCACTACGGGGAAAGGGCTCGCCAAGACTTCGCGTCTTGTGCCTACGTACTTCCACACGGCGTGAAAGATCAGAGCTTACGTAGTTCAGGCTAACTACGGCTAGACAGGGTGTTCTCGATCACACAGGAGTGAGAGATTAAGTTGGCTTTAGAGGTACGGGAACCTACGTGACTTAGTACTACGGTCTGGTCTCAAATGCGCAAGGGCAAGAGAAAGGGAAACATTAGTCGTCAGCGGGAAAGTCTCGATCACACGGCAGCGAGAGAACAGAGAGGTTAGTTGTTAGTGTGCTTGCTAGGATATCGCATCCTATGCCTACATATTCTCATCCGGTATGAGAAATCAGAGCAGCTGTAGTTCGACCTACTACAGCCAAAACGGGGAACGGGAAGAAGGTAAAAGGGAAAAGGGAGCTCGCTAGGATGTCGCATCCTATGCCTACGTACTCTCGTCTGGCACGAGAGATCAGAGCAAACGTAGTTCGACGGGAAAACGAGTCTCGATTGCACGGGGGCAAGAGAAGGGGTCTCGATCGCCTGAACGCGAGAGAAAAGGGGTTTCGATCGCACGGGGGCGAGAACAAAGAGGAAGCAGGCCTACGCCTAAACGGGAAGGAACCCGGGACACACACGCAAGAACCTAAGACGTAGGAGCGAATGTGTCGCATGTCACCCAAAGGGTACCATACTAGACATCCTAGACGATTGAGAAGAAATGCCTCAACTGTCATTCCCTACGTATCTAACGATACAGCTCACAACACTTGACGGTTGCCTGAAGACTTGAATAAGATGATGATGTTGAACGAAGCGGCTCCGTTGGCTCCTGACATGCGCGCAAGCTCCATTCCAATCTTCTCCTCTCTGGATCCTTGATGATGACGCTTGAATCAGGAACAATGTAACGCTTAGACCGTCATGGTTCGACTTATACGAGAAATCGAACTCTCAGAGGTAGCGTATTGATGTCCGTGTCAAAGACAAGATAGAGAAATGATATCGAAAATCATTCTTCAATTGAATCGTGTCACACGGCCAGCCAGAAATAAAATCGAGAATAAAATCGGATAGAAAAAAAAATAGGAGAGAAATTCAACACAAAATGGGGATAATATGCTACTCCTAAAACGACAATTAAATTCTACTAGAAAACTATATCCTAAAAAAAAAATATTACAAGAGTATGCAATTAAAAATTACAAGGTAAATTCCTATGCTAACATATGAATTAAAAGTAATATCCTAAAAGAAAATTAAAACTAAATTTAATTCTATCCTTTAAAAGAAATTAAACTAAATCCTAAATCTCTTAAAAGAAAATTAAACTAATTTCCTAAATGAAAATATTATCTAAATTTCCTAAAAGAAATTATATTACCAAACTATATCTATTCTAGAAATTTTAACATATTCTAACAATATTAAACTAAAGAATCTCTAAAAGAAAATTAAATCCTAAACTATAATATTCAAACTAAAATATTCTAGGAATTTAAGACAAAATATTAAACTATCCCTAAAATATTACAATTAAAATTGTAATAAAACAATGTTAACAAAAATAACATGCAGGGGGGGGGTACTAATTGGCTTTTGGAGGTACATCCAATAAAAAAAAGAATGGGCCCAGCCCCCTCAGAAAACAAACCAGAGTAAGAAACGGAGGGGGAACACGGAAACAGGGGGTGTGAACCGAAAAAACCAATGGGCTTTGAAGCCCAAACCCAAAACCTCAGCCACGTATCTCCTTCCTCACGACTCAGAAAGACCAAACCCTAATCCCTTTCAACTCCCAATTCACTGTTCACCTGTGTCGCGACCTCCTCCTCTTTCAGTCTCAGATCTCTCCCTTTTCTCTGTTCCTCAACCACTTTTCCTTACTTCTCCGCACCTCACTTCATTCCTATTCTCAACACCTTAAACTTCAAATCTTGAAAAAACCCAAACGATGGAAACCTGGTGAAGAAACACTGAAATTGGTGACACGATGGAGGCTCTTGCGCGTGGTTTTCTGGAAATAACATGAAGGTGATGGAAGATATTAAATTTTTGGACGAGTGTTCTTGAAATCTGAAGAAGTTGGATAAGTAACGATGAATCTGGAGAAGACTGGGAAGAACTCGTGATGAAGTTCATTGATGATTGTTGAAGTTTTTCTGAAAAAAATGTGACGAAGGTTGTTACGAGTCTTGAAGATCTTCACGAAGAAGATGAACACCTGGAAATGGGATGAAGGTTCTTGGAGGTTGAACGAGGATCTGGAAAGCATGAAGATCGGTGATGTTTAGAAGTTATATGTTGCTGATTGTGGAAGACGATCTGGAACGGACGATGGTGAAGTTTGAAAATCAAAACGGATGAACGATGTTGATGGTGC
Source organism: Lathyrus sativus (assembly GCA_963859935.3). Lineage (NCBI taxonomy): Eukaryota > Viridiplantae > Streptophyta > Magnoliopsida > Fabales > Fabaceae > Lathyrus > Lathyrus sativus. Next base: position 301,060,866 of record OZ012736.1, on the reverse strand, counting down.
TTGAAGATTTGTGGAGATCTTAAAATCTGATTAAATCTGGAGATGATTGAAGTTGAACATTCTTGATGTTCACGGCGTTTGAATGTTTCATGAAGATCTTCTGGAAAATGTTAGGAGGATCTGATGAATTTCCAGTGAAAGATGTTGGATGAGATTTTCTGGAAACGAAGAACTTGCGATGAAGATGATGATCAGACGGTGGTGTTTGATGAAGATTACGGTGGATCTTGAATGGACATCTTGAAGAAATCGTGAGAAGATGAAGTGTTCTGGGATCAATTAAGGTTGAAGATGAAGATTCATGAGCGTTTCTAGGATGAAGATTGTTGAATCCGGTGAAGAGTTGATGGAGATTGAAGATTCCGGTGAAGGAAAAATGCAGTTTCCGGCGAGTTGTTATGAGTTCCGGTGACAGTTACGGTGGCTGGTGGTGGTTGCATGGCCGGCGGCGAGGGTTTCCGGCGAGATCACCGGTTGGTGCATGTGAGACACTTGGCACAAGGGAAGAGAGAGAGAATGACAAGTGTTGGTGATGTGGCGGATGTAGATGAGAGAGGGGAGATAGTGGGATGAATGAGGTGTCAGTTGCATGCGGAGGGGAGGAGGAGGTGGAGACGCGTGGCATGGACAGAGGGTAAGGGATGGACAAGTGGCAGGAAAAATGTGAGTGGAATGTGTGTTGGCAGTGAGTGCTGAGTGAAGGAAACATGGAAGAGGGAGAAATAGACATGTGGTGGCCTTATATACGGACAAGTGGCAGCGAGTTTGGACCTGGGCTTCCAGAATTTGGACACTTGGCCCATTAACTTGACTAAGACTTAATGAACATGATTAGTGGACTCTGAAGTGAAAACTGGATTAATGGCTAATTAATTGGACTAATTCTGAATTAAAATCTGATTAACAACTAAGACTCCATTAATACCACACTTAAGACTCTAATGATGATTAAAAAAATCAATTAATATTCAATTAACCTAAACGAAAATTAAGGCTAGTAATTAAAAAACTACCAATCCATTCTCCTAATTAATCCTAATTAAAAAAATGATTAAACTCTACTTAAGCTCTATGAATTAATCCTAAAAGAAATTAAACTCTAATCAATTCTATTAATTCCTAACTCTATTAAAATAGAAAAAAAGAGTTATCTTATAAAAACTATTCTAGAAAAAGCATCTAAATCTATAAGAATATATTTAAAAAAACCCATTTAATATCTAGAAAAGTCTATTAAAATCTATTAAAAAACCTAGAAAGTACTATTAAATCTATAAGAAAATATTCAATTAACCTATTTAATATCTAGAAAAACTCCATTAAATCTATAAAAATCTATTAAAATCTATTAAAAATCTAGAAAATAAAAGGGAAAATTCTAAAAATGCCATGAAGCCAATTAAATTGATTAGAGAACAACTGCGCAACTATAGCGAAATAAGCGGTAAAAACCGGACACCGAAATGTCCTCGAAAATAACAGCGAGAGCTGAAAACACAGGGAACGAGCACCAATTTACAAAATACGCTTATTCGAGCTGACCTGAACTGCCTGAAACGCCAGAGGAGGCTGTAATCCCGATAAAATCAAAAGTGGCCGAAAAAATGCAATGTATGCAGTATGCGAGTGCGAATGCAAAATGCGTCGAAACATGAACCAGATGTGGGAACCGGTTGGTCAAATTTTGGGGTGCAACAACTGCCCCTATTCAAACAGCTTGGACCCGACTGGGTGAAGAGCGAACGACCTTCAAACAATCGAGGTACGAGACGGTTGAATACCAAAGAAACCTTGAAATTTGCCAACCGTGGAGATAAACTGCAAAACTACTTGAGAAGCAACATCCAATGAACTGAGTCTGGTTGTTACGACAACAACTGGTCAATTGTCTGATAAAATTTTGATTTCAACATCAATCACCTGCGTGACACCACCGATATTGAACTATCTTTGCAAAACACCTCCGTCCACAACTGGACTAACCTTGTCAACACAAGAAAAGAAACAAATTCGTCAACACGAACAAAAATTCTGTCGTCACAGGAGTAACCTTGTCCACATCTGAACCCCGAATTGCGTCAAATCATGAATAAATGCAAATCTGTCCACGTCAGGACTCACATTTCAACAATACAGGAACAGAACTTTGTCCACGTTAGGACGCTTGCTTCATCAACACGAAGAAATCTCATCATAAACTTGTCCATATCAGGACTCCACCTGCCGTCAACACAAAAAATCCCTGCGACCTCGCTGGGGATGACTCGTCTGTATTTCATTAGCACGAGGGGATCCTCGTCTTGATTTGTCCACGTCAGGACTCAGATCTTCGACCTGCTGAGGAAATAAAACTTGTCCACGTCAGGACTCACGCCTCGCCAACACGAAGAAAGATAAATTTTTCCCCGTTAGGACTCGTGCATCTTGTCAACACGAAGAACTATAACCTTGTCCACGTCAGGACCCACATTTCGTTGATACGAAGGAAGATATCTGCTGGGGATAACTGGTCCCTGAGGAGTAATCAATTTTGTCCACGTCAGGACTTCATGTTACAGAAAACTCCCGGCGCTTTCGCTGGGGAACCATTTTTGTCTACACACAGGAAACTTCATCCGCCTAAACACACGGGAAAATCATCTACCTAAACACAGGAAACTTCATCCGCCTATCTATACGGGAAAACACTCTGAATACAGTTTCTCTTCCTATCTCTGCAGTAGCTAACTCCATCAGTCCCAACCCACAAACCTTCCAGCGCTGACGTGACAACGACTTTGAGGAAGACTCTACTGGGGATAATATTTGGAAACCAAACTGTCGGACGCCTGTTTCGATACCCGGCGGCAGCTTCTGAAATTTTGATTCATGAAACCCTTTAACGTCGACGTAACAACAAATTTGAATACAATAATCCAATGGTCGGATAAGAGAAACTTCAACAAGCAACACTGGCGGGGAAAACAAATAACTCTGCTCGTGGACAAAGAGAAACTTAACTAAGTAACTCTGTAGGGAAAATAGTAAGGTGAACCGTATCATCACACGTCTCACGGTGAGACCTCGAATACTTGGTAATAGATCTGAGCTAGAACTCCATACTCCTATTGAGAAAACACGCCTGAAAGCAAAAGGTTAACCAACCTAATTTATGTTTCAAAATGCATATGTTTGAAAATGATGCCATGCCCCATACGACATGGAGATGCTATGCGTTTGTATAGATGCAATGCCTCATACGGAGTGGAGATGCTATGTGTTTGTATAGATGCAAATATGACGGTATATGCAAGTGCCAATGCAAGCTCGAGCTGCCAGAGAACACCGGGACTAAAACCGCCCGGCAAAATAAATGTCGGGGGCAACGTCAACTCCACTGAGGGGTACCGGGTATCACAGAATCATCTCAGCAAAATAAATGCTGGAAAAGTGAGACCAACTTCCATGGGGAAGAAACAATCCTGCTGAGGGATGGCTCACAAATTCACCGTTACAAACTCTGTAGAGGATGATCAACCTGACAGAGGAATGACAACCTGCTGGAGGAGGGAAGGACGACCCTGCACGGGGACACTCTTTCTAAATCCTTGACAACCTGATTGTACTCTGTGGGGCTTACCCAAACTGAGGTTAATTGTGCACAGCTCACTGTTGAGAATGCCCCTGCCGTCAGGGATATCCATTCTGACCTGCTGAGGATACTCCTGATCCTATTCTGAGGAGGAATAACTGCGATCTCAACTATTTCGGGGATAATACGTGACTTCTATCTGAAGAGGAGAGTAACCCTGATTTAACATTAATTGGGAAACCGATATCAATCGAGCTTTGTATTGGGGAACGTGACACCATGTGAGTCACTAGGAATTATCGTGTCGGGTATTTTTAGGCTTTTTCTAGTTTATGAATGAAAATAGGTTATTAAGGGAAAATACAAGACGGGGCTAGCATTCAAAGATGGACTATCAGGCGAGAACTGATAGCAAAATAGGTTAGGTTATCGGACAAGAATGGATTTACGGTTGGAACATCAGACGAGGCTGACCGGATGATAGGTTAGGGAAAGGATGACCAGACGGGGCTGGTTTGGAAGCTGACATGCACCAGACGAGAACTGATGCAACAAATAGGTTAAAGAGATGGTGACCAGATGGGGCTGGTTGAAAGCTAACATACACCATACGAGAACTGATGTTTACGAAAAGGTTGGCCAGACAATAACTGGTTGAAAAATAACAGGTACCAGACGAGAACTGGTATTTACGGAAAGGTGGACCATGCGAGAACTGGTTACCGGTATTTACGGAAAGGTGGACCAGGCGAGAACTGGTTACCGGTTTGCCAGGCGAGAACTGGGCTTTGGAAATGTCTTGGTTACGAGGTCCTGACAAGTAACAGTTTAAACTATAGGATAATGATCTAATGACAGCAAGGCCTTTTTTCAAAGGTTCAGGTTTTTTGATGAGGGTAATGAAACGATTCCCCAATACTCAACTCTTGTTAGGGTGAACAAACTTGCTTGAACAACTTGCCCCAGTGCAACTCAACTTGCTCCAATCCAACTCTTGGGAAACTCACTCTGAACAGAAAGCAGCTTGCTACAAGGCGACCTCGAGGTGGCTTGCCCCGGTATCTGCACGACGAAACGATTCAACCTCAATGAAACAACTATCAACATAGTTGGTTTCACTATCTTTGAAGTGACTTGCCCCTGAACGAGCGTTGAGCGACTTAACCTGCCCTGATCACACACTGGAAGGATCTATCCTCAAATCACAGCATTCTAGATAATTGCCCCTGATTGGCTCTCGAGAAGATTCACTTCTGATCAACTGCTTCTCAAGTAAACTGTCCCATAATCAACCGATGCTTCGATACTTGTCCTTAGACCAACTGATTCTGAACTCACTGGAAGTCAATGCCCCGAATTCACAGGGTTTCACAACATACACCATTCTGATCCAGATTGCTAAATTATTCGGTCCTGTTCGATTATTCCCTGTTGGAATTTCCTTCCTGTCAACTACTGACCTGCAAATAAAATTGTTTATTCCCGAATGGTAATTTTAATGCAGTGTTCATGCAGATTTTGAAAAAAATTGTGCTGTCACTCATTTACGTGTCATGATTGTGAGTGACGAATGAACCAAAGTTCAAACGTAGTGCTGATTTGATCAGTGAAAAAAAATACAACAAGGATATGACTAGCAAATCAAGAAGGAGTCAGGTTACTCAACCTTATCGTAATGCGCTTTCAGAATAAACCCTGCCTCAATTAGGTCTTTTAAGGGTTGTATCGTGGTCGGGTTCACGGTTCATGAAACAAAGGATATTTGGCTCAAATTATGATTTGTACCCACCCCTTCTACGTGATGATCTCCGATCCTAAAGTTCAGTTAACTTGGCACAAGCGCTCACCTCTTCGAGAGGTATGTTGAATATTGGAACTCACAAGGTTTTCGGAGTGACAGTTACTCCTTTTTCGTTTTTGGTGTCTGTACCTACACGAGTTTGTTCTTGTTCGAGGATTTTTCTTTTTATATCCTTTCTTTTTCATTCTTTTGATTCCCTAATTTTTGCCTGGACTGACTCCTTTTGAGTTTTTTTTCGATTTTTTCTTTCTTGAAGTCCAGCGGGATGCCCTGATTTTTGCCTAAGTATTAGCTTTCCAGCTTTTTCTTTTTCTTTTTTTACTTAGCGGGCTTTCTTATTTCTTTTTCTTTTGCTTGGAACAAGTCGTGCGACACTGGTTGTCTTAATTGCTCCGAAAGGATTGTAACTGTTTCACCCCTGATTGGTGAGGTTTAACCATTGTGGTAGATGAGGTGCGACCTCTAGGGAAAAATAAGATGTGATTGGTCCTCGAAAGGCAACACTCCTCTATAAGACTTGAACACTCGATCAAGCTAACTGACAACTACCCTGCCCCGGGTTAAGATGTGAGGGTTTAAAAGTCCGAAAAAACTTCTACTTCTTGGCTCGAAGTGGTTAACAAGGGACTAACTCCTTATATCTCCAGTGTTTAGGGGATTTGAAACAATGCCTTGTACGTCATCGACAAGGTTTTATCTGAAAGCATACGATCATCGGTTATGAGTATTCAGTTTCGTCATCCTCCCTCCAATCTTTGCTAATCATAGTGACAAAGTGGAGTAAAAAAATGCAAGTGTCGGCGCAGTGCAATAAATGAGTGACAACGACATGATTAATTCAGAAAAATGCATAGTCACTTTATCAATATTACCATTCGAAACAAACAATGTTTAACAGCAAGTAGTAACTAACAGAAAAGAAACTACAAATGCAAATGATAAAAATGTCTGAGGACTGCCAATGCTGAGGACGCCTGCCTGTCTGGACTGTAACGCCCCGATTCTGAATTCCCATTAATTGTTGAGTCTTTTAATTTATTTAATTGATGTTTGTTTAAATTGAGAAATTATATATTGTTATGTGGTGTTTGCTTATTTTATCTATTTTTACCGATTCGGAGAGTTTTCGGGGAATTAGAGTAAAAAGGGCATTTTAGACATTTAGCACTTTAGTGTGAGAATTGATTGGTAAGTGTTGGAAAGAATTTGAGAGGAAAGAAATAGAGATAGAAATAGAATAAGAGAGGAAAAAGAAAGAAAGATAGTAACATAAGAAGAAAAACAAGAGAAAGAAAAGAGGAGAAGAGAAAGAGAAGAGAAAGTGGAGAGGAAAACCTAGAATCATCAAGGGATCATCACCAAAGCTCGCAATCGATCGGTAAGGGTGTGAAACTCCATCATCTCTTTAATGTGTATGATTGTATGTGTATGTGTGCGGATTTTGTAGAGTTTCTACTCCTTTTCCACTTAGGTTAGAAGTTGGTTTTGTGAGTAGAATGAGGTTTTAATCGGTTAGAAATCGGATTAGACGATGTAGTTTAGTCGGGTGATGGTTGGGTTGTGCTACTGTGACCGGTTTGGATTTAATCGGTTGGTTGTGTGGAGTTTGGGCTTTGAGACAGCCATGGAAGTTCTGTCTTCGCAAGTTCGCCAGGCGAATGGCAGCGAAGCTTCGCCAGGCGAAGCCCAGCGAGCTGTAGCGAAGCAAGTCAGAAGCTAATATCCTGTATTCGCTGGCAAGTTCGCCAGGCGAGGTTAGTTGGCGAAGATTCGCCAGGCGAGTGTGTAGCGAGCCTCAGCGAGTAATTCCAGAATTACTCCCAGTGGACTTCGCTGGGAAGTTCGCCAGGCGAAGGCCAGCGAGCATTCGCTGCGTGGCTTCGCCAGGCGAAGGTTGGCGAACCTGGCAGTGTTATTTGTTTTGCTGTTTGTTCATGGCATGATGTTTGGTTGATTCAATTATGATTAATGCCTATATGAATGATTGATGTGTGAACTGTTTCAACATGTTGTGCTGTGGGTGGCCGAAAGGCGTGAATCCTAGATTGTGGAGCCGATTGTGAATCTTGATCGTTTGATAATGTTGTGCGTTTGCTCGAATTAGATAGAAATGCATTGATTGATTAATAGGTATGTAAACCTTGTGTGAAATGGTGTATAATGTGAATGCATAATGAATATATGTGATGTATGTGATAAATGCAATAAGTATGTTTGTGAACATAGTGTGCATTTTTGTGATTAATCCCGTGGAGGATTTGTAGAACCTCGTATGATACGATGGTTATATTTGATTCCTTGGAGAATCGGTTGCATTGTGTGATTCCTCGGAGAATCGGTCATAACATGTAATCCCGTGGAGGATTGGTTAGAGTATTTTATTCCGTGGAGAATCTGCTGAGTACTTGATCCCGTGGAGGATCTGCTGAATATTCGATTCCGTGGAGAATCTGATGAATATTTGATTCCGTGGAGAATCTGCTGAGTACTTGATCCCGTGGAGGATCTGCTGAATACTCGATTCCTTAGGGAATTTGTTGAATGAGTCGGTACCGCATTTGCATCTGCATAGAGTCGTGAGTCGGTCTCTATGAGTTGCATGAGTCATCTGTGTATGATGCATTGGTTGTGTGAATATAACTGTGTATGTTATATGTGATTTGTTTGGAGGAAATATAGTGAATGTTCATGTGTATGTGTAGAGACATGATTATTTGTATATGCTTAATGTGGTGAGAACATAATTTGAGTATAACTTGTATAATTATGGAGTTATGTATATATACAATTTTATGCATTAACTGTTATGATGTTGTTTCTCACCCTTCTGCTGTTTTCTAATGCTCTATGAGGCATTGCAGAGTAGGAAGCTGGAGGTTCTTTTTGTGAAGCGATGTCTTCATTCTTTTTGGTCAATGGCTCTGATATGTAACATCTGGGTAGTTAGGAAGTCTTTGACTCTTTTGGAGTTACATTTGTTTTGATTCTTTTGTGATACATATGTGTATGTATCTGTTGTGGATACGTTGTAAAACATGAATTAACTGATGGTTGTATATACTTTTATGAATGAGATCGATTCAATATTTGAATGTTTCCACTTTATTCTAAATATTGAGATGTGCGTTACCCATTGTTGCATATCTATTTTGAGCAGGTATCGTATGTGTTTAATTTCATGATAATGTGATGCGCCTCTTTTATACCATGTTTTGATCAAACTCTGATGAAATAAATTTTCTATGTGCCTAATTGATTTATCTAATTTATTTGGGGTATAGAAAGGGGGTGTTACATTAAGTGGTATCAGAGCCAGTGTTGAGTCAGTCGTGTCTGTCTTGTTGTTGTGTTGGTTGAACGGTTGTTTAACCTTGTTGTTATTTTTGGGAATCCTCAGAATATGGCAGGTCGTAATGACAATGCTATGGCAGCGGCGTTAGAGGCTATGGCCAGAGCTGTGCAGGGTGCACCTAACGTGAATGCGAATGATGAGTTCAGGAAGAACCAACCACCGGTGTTTAAAGGGAAATTTGATCCGGATGGTGCTCAGATATGGTTAAAGGAACTTGAGAGAATTTTTAGGGTGATGGATTGTGCTGAAGGGAATAAGGTGAGACTAGGGACTCACATGCTGAGAGAAGAGGCCGATGACTGGTGGGTCAGCATGAGGCAAGTTCTTGAGGTCGACGACGAGGAGATTACGTGGGATTTATTTCGTGCTGAGTTTCTAAGGAAGTATTATCCCGAAAGTGTTAAAGGGAAGAGAGAAATGGAATTTCTGGAGTTGAAACAAGGTAATATGTCGGTGGTGGACTACACCGCTAAGTTTACTGAGTTAGTGAAGTTTCACCCTCACTATGATGCGGTTACGGCGGAATTTTCCAAATGTATTAAGTATGAGAATGGCTTGCGTCCGGAGATAAAGCAAGCGGTGGGTTATCAAAGGATACGAAGATTTTCGGATTTGACCGAGTGTTGTAGAATTTATGAAGAAGATAGTAGAGCTCGTTCTACTCATTATAAGGGTTTGAGCGAGAGGAGAGGGAAGCAGCAAGTACGAAGTGGACCTTATGTGACGCCTGCTGAGAAGGGCAAACATAAGGGAAACTTTGATAGGAGACCCGGAGGAGGTTCCGGTGCGATCAAATGTTTTAAGTGTGGCGTGATGGGCCACAAGTCTTATGATTGTGGAAAGTTCAAGGCGAAGTGTTCCAACTGTGGACTCTTTGGTCATGATGCAGCAGAGTGTAGAAAGAATGCTGTGAAGTGTTTTAATTGTGGCGAGGTGGGTCACATTAGCCCGAATTGTACCAAACCGAAGCAAGCTCCGGCGGGCGGAAAAGTATTCGCATTAGCAGGTTCAGACGCCACTAATGCGGCAGATCGTTTGATTAAAGGTACATGCTTTATTAATGATATGCCTTTAGTTGCTATTATTGATACTGGGGCGACTCACTCGTTCATTTCTCTTGCGTGTGCTAAGCGGTTGGATTTGTGTATGGTTTCTTTGAGTAGTGGTATGGTTATTGGGACTCCCGCTTCGGGGTCGGTAACTACTTCTTTGGTGTGTGCAAGTTGTCCTTTGACCATGTATGGTAAGGACTTCGTTATGGATTTAGTGTGTTTGCCGTTGGAAGGTTTGGACGTAATCTTGGGTATGAACTGGTTGCAATTTAATAGAGTTCATTTGGATTGCTATCACAAGTTAGTAAGGTTTCCTTCTTTGGAAGATGGTGAAAACGAGAGTTTTCTTTCCACTAAAGAGTTGAAGAAACTTTTAGCGGACGAAGCTCAGTTGTTTGGTTTGTTTGCATCGTTGTCGGTGGAGAGCAAAGTTGAGCTCGACGTGTTTCCTGTGGTTTGTGAATTTCCTGAAGTGTTTCCGGAAGATGTTGCGGATGTGCCGCCAAAGAGAGAGGTTGAATTTTCTATTGATCTAGTTCCGGGTACTAGACCGATTTCGATGGCCCCGTATCGGATGTCGGCATCGGAGTTGGTGGAGTTAAAGAAGCAGTTGAATGATTTGTTGGATAAGAGATTTGTAAGACCAAGTGTTTCTCCTTGGGGTGCGCCGGTATTGTTGGTAAAGAAGAAGGATGGTAGTATGCGATTGTGTATTGATTATCGGCAGTTGAATAAGGTGACAATTAAGAACAAGTATCCGCTTCCAAGAATTGATGATTTGATGGATCAATTGGTTGGAGCCCATGTTTTTAGTAAGATTGATTTAAGATCCGGTTATCACCAGATTCGGGTTAAGGAAGAAGATATTTCGAAGACGGCTTTTAGAACACGATATGGTCACTACGAGTATACGGTGATGCCATTCGGAGTTTCTAATGCGCCGGGTGTTTTCATGGAATATATGAACCGTATCTTCCACGAGCAGTTGGATCGTTTTGTGGTGGTGTTTATCGATGACATTTTGATTTATTCTAAGTCTCGAGAGGAACACGAAGAACATTTAAGGATTGTGTTGCGGATTTTAAAAGAGAAGAAGTTGTATGCAAAGTTGTCTAAGTGTGAGTTTTGGTTGTCGAAGGTGAGTTTTCTTGGACATATTATTTCCGGCAATGGTATTAGTGTGGATCCATCCAAGATCGATGCGGTAATGCAATGGGAGACTCCAAGATCGGTTACGGAAATTCGAAGCTTTTTGGGCTTGGCCGGTTACTACCGGAGGTTTATCGAAGGATTTTCAAGGTTAGCACTTCCGTTAACGCAGTTGACTTGTAAAGGAAAGGTTTTTATTTGGGATGTTAATTGTGAAGAGAGTTTCATGGAATTAAAGAGAAGGTTAACGTCAGCGCCAGTTTTGATTTTGCCGAATCCTACGGAACCTTTTGTGGTTTATTGCGATGCTTCTTTGTCAGGATTGGGTGGTGTATTGATGCAAGATGGGAAGGTCGTGGCGTATGCTTCTAGGCAGTTGAGAGTGCATGAAAAGAATTATCCTACTCATGATTTGGAGTTAGCGGCCGTGGTGTTCGTTTTGAAAATTTGGAGGCACTATCTTTATGGTGCAAGATTTGAAGTTTTTAGCGATCATAAGAGTTTGAAGTATTTGTTTGATCAAAAGGAATTGAATATGAGGCAAAGGAGATGGCTAGAACTTTTGAAGGACTATGATTTTGGTTTAAATTATCATTCGGGTAAGGCGAATGTGGTAGCCGATGCCTTAAGTCGGAAGTCGTTGCTCGTGTCTACTTTGATGGTTAGAGAGTGGGAACTCTTGGAGAACTTTAGAGATTTGAGTTTGGTTTGTGAGTTAACACCGAGTAGTGTGAAGCTTGGTATGTTGCATGTCACGAATGATTTTCTTGCTACGGTGTGTGAAAAGCAAAAGTTGGATTTGAAATTTGTGGATTTGATGACGAATGGGAATGAAGATTTCAAAGTTGATGAATTAGGAGTTTTGAGGTTTCGAGGTCGTATTTGTATTCCCGATGACGCGGATTTGAAAAGGATGATATTAGAAGAGGGACATCGGAGTAACTTGAGTATTCATCCGGGAGCGAATAAGATGTATCAGGATTTGAAGAAGATCTTTTGGTGGTCTGGATTGAAAAGCGATGTTGCTCGTTTTGTGTACTCGTGTTTGACTTGCCAGAAGTCTAAGGTGGAGCATCAGAAGCCTAGTGGATTGATGCAACCGTTGGATATTCCGGAATGGAAATGGGATAGTATATCGATGGATTTTGTTACGGGATTGCTGAATACGCAAAGAGGACATAATGCTATTTGGGTGATTGTTGATAGGCTTACTAAATCGGCTCACTTTATTCCGATTGATATTACTTATTCTTTGGAAAGGTTAGCCGAGATTTATGTTGGCACTATTGTGAAGCTTCATGGAGTTCCTAAGAGTATTGTGTCGGATAGAGATCCTAGATTTACTTCAAGATTTTGGGAGAGTTTGCAAGGTGCCTTGGGTTCTAAGTTGAGATTGAGTTCGGCATATCATCCGCAAACGGATGGTCAAACCGAGAGGACGATTCAATCGTTAGAAGATCTGTTGCGTGCTTGTGTGCTTGAACAAGGTGGTGCATGGGACAGTTATTTAGCGTTGATTGAGTTCACCTATAATAACAGTTTCCATTCGAGTATCGGTATGGCGCCATTTGAGGCTTTATATGGACGGAGATGTCGAACACCTCTGTGTTGGCATGAGACGGGTGAAAGGTCGGTAGTTGGTCCTGAAATGGTACAGCAAACGACGGAAAAGGTGAAATTTATTCGGGAAAAGATGAAAGCTTCTCAGAATAGACAGAAAAGTTATCATGATAAAAGGAGAAAGGATCTCGAGTTTCAAGAGGGAGACCATGTGTTTTTGAGAGTTACACCAGTTACGGGTGTGGGTCGTGCCTTGAAGTCGAGAAAGTTGACTTCTCGTTTTATTGGTCCGTATCAGATTGTCGCACGGGTTGGTGATGTGGCGTATCGTGTGGCGTTGCCTCCGAACCTTTCGAATTTGCATGATGTATTCCATGCCTCGCAACTTCGGAAGTATGTTCCGGATCCGTCACATGTGATCCCGATGGATGAAGTTGAAGTAAGAGATAACCTTACAGTTGAAGTTTTACCCGTTAGTATTTTGGACCGCGAAGTTAAGAAACTAAGAGGCAAGGATATTGCGCTTGTGAAAGTGTCCTGGGGAGGTGCCGCGGAAGGCAACATGACTTGGGAATTGGAGAGCAAGATGCGAGAATCGCATCCAGAGTTGTTTGAATAAGGTAATATTTTCGAGGACGAAAATTTCTAAAGTGGGGGAGAGTTGTAACGCCCCGATTCTGAATTCCCATTAATTGTTGAGTCTTTTAATTTATTTAATTGATGTTTGTTTAAATTGAGAAATTATATATTGTTATGTGGTGTTTGCTTATTTTATCTATTTTTACCGATTCGGAGAGTTTTCGGGGAATTAGAGTAAAAAGGGCATTTTAGACATTTAGCACTTTAGTGTGAGAATTGATTGGTAAGTGTTGGAAAGAATTTGAGAGGAAAGAAATAGAGATAGAAATAGAATAAGAGAGGAAAAAGAAAGAAAGATAGTAACATAAGAAGAAAAACAAGAGAAAGAAAAGAGGAGAAGAGAAAGAGAAGAGAAAGTGGAGAGGAAAACCTAGAATCATCAAGGGATCATCACCAAAGCTTGCAATCGATCGGTAAGGGTGTGAAACTCCATCATCTCTTTAATGTGTATGATTGTATGTGTATGTGTGCGGATTTTGTAGAGTTTCTACTCCTTTTCCACTTAGGTTAGAAGTTGGTTTTGTGAGTAGAATGAGGTTTTAATCGGTTAGAAATCGGATTAGACGATGTAGTTTAGTCGGGTGATGGTTGGGTTGTGCTACTGTGACCGGTTTGGATTTAATCGGTTGGTTGTGTGGAGTTTGGGCTTTGAGACAGCCATGGAAGTTCTGTCTTCGCAAGTTCGCCAGGCGAATGGCAGCGAAGCTTCGCCAGGCGAAGCCCAGCGAGCTGTAGCGAAGCAAGTCAGAAGCTAATATCCTGTATTCGCTGGCAAGTTCGCCAGGCGAGGTTAGTTGGCGAAGGTTCGCCAGGCGAGTGTGTAGCGAGCCTCAGCGAGTAATTCCAGAATTACTCCCAGTGGACTTCGCTGGGAAGTTCGCCAGGCGAAGGCCAGCGAGCATTCGCTGCGTGGCTTCGCCAGGCGAAGGTTGGCGAACCTGGCAGTGTTATTTGTTTTGCTGTTTGTTCATGGCATGATGTTTGGTTGATTCAATTATGATTAATGCCTATATGAATGATTGATGTGTGAACTGTTTCAACATGTTGTGCTGTGGGTGGCCGAAAGGCGTGAATCCTAGATTGTGGAGCCGATTGTGAATCTTGATCGTTTGATAATGTTGTGCGTTTGCTCGAATTAGATAGAAATGCATTGATTGATTAATAGGTATGTAAACCTTGTGTGAAATGGTGTATAATGTGAATGCATAATGAATATATGTGATGTATGTGATAAATGCAATAAGTATGTTTGTGAACATAGTGTGCATTTTTGTGATTGATCCCGTGGAGGATTTGTAGAACCTCGTATGATACGATGGTTATATTTGATTCCTTGGAGAATCGGTTGCATTGTGTGATTCCTCGGAGAATCGGTCATAACATGTAATCCCGTGGAGGATTGGTTAGAGTATTTGATTCCGTGGAGAATCTGCTGAGTACTTGATCCCGTGGAGGATCTGCTGAATATTCGATTCCGTGGAGAATCTGATGAATATTTGATTCCGTGGAGAATCTGCTGAGTACTTGATCCCGTGGAGGATCTGCTGAATACTCGATTCCTTAGGGAATTTGTTGAATGAGTCGGTACCGCATTTGCATCTGCATAGAGTCGTGAGTCGGTCTCTATGAGTTGCATGAGTCATCTGTGTATGATGCATTGGTTGTGTGAATATAACTGTGTATGTTATATGTGATTTGTTTGGAGGAAATATAGTGAATGTTCATGTGTATGTGTAGAGACATGATTATTTGTATATGCTTAATGTGGTGAGAACATAATTTGAGTATAACTTGTATAATTATGGAGTTATGTATATATACAATTTTATGCATTAACTGTTATGATGTTGTTTCTCACCCTTCTGCTGTTTTCTAATGCTCTATGAGGCATTGCAGAGTAGGAAGCTGGAGGTTCTTTTTGTGAAGCGATGTCTTCATTCTTTTTGGTCAATGGCTCTGATATGTAACATCTGGGTAGTTAGGAAGTCTTTGACTCTTTTGGAGTTACATTTGTTTTGATTCTTTTGTGATACATATATGTATGTATCTGTTGTGGATACGTTGTAAAACATGAATTAACTGATGGTTGTATATACTTTTATGAATGAGATCGATTCAATATTTGGATGTTTCCGCTTTATTCTAAATATTGAGATGTGGGTTACCCATTGTTGCATATCTATTTTGAGCAGGTATCGTATGTGTTTAATTTCATGATAATGTGATGCGCCTCTTTTATACCATGTTTTAATCAAACTCTGATGAAATAAATTTTCTATGTGCCTAATTGATTTATCTAATTTATTTGGGGTATAGAAAGGGGGTGTTACATGGACCACTGGCTTCTTGCAAATAAACCTCTGCATCTACGAGCTTAGGCAGCTGAGAAATTGTCATGCACAACCAAAACTCCTTCTGGAAAGGAAATACACCCTTTGTCGATCAACTGTTGTACTTTTGCCTGAAAAGCTTTACAATCTTCAGTTGAATGCCCTGGAGATCCACCATGGTAACCACACTGAGCGTGGGGATTGTACCCGGGAGGGTAAGGTTCTGGCACAGGCTTAAGAGCTTTAGGTTCCACCAAAGAATTCTGGACCAAAGATGGTAGAATATGGCTATACGGCACATGCACTATATGAGAAGGAGCATTCCTTCGTTCCAAGTTGTTACGAGGCCTGTTCTGATTTGGGCGCTGATTCTGATAACCTCGGCCACGAGTTTGCTGATTTGCCAAAGAAGCGACATAAAGTTCTGGATATGGTGCCCTAGGCGCAATTGTCTGTCCCGCATAACAAGACACAGAAGATGAAGAGCCAACAGATTTCACCGATTCATCTCGAGGATACTCAACATCTGGCATGATTGCATTGATCACAACTCCTTCTTCAGTTTGGTAGCTACAGAGAGATTCAGTTTCACTAGCCTGACCGCCCGAAACAATCGGAATTTTCCCAATTTTTACGGCATGCTCGATGCGTTCTCCTAATCTTACCAATTCAGAGAAATTTGGCGCATTTCCAAGCATTCTTTCGAAATACGGGCTCTCCAGGGAGTCTACAAACATGCCCATTAACTCTCGGTCTAGAAGCGGTGGATGCACTCTGGCAGCAAATTCTCTCCATCTCTGAACATACTTCCTGAAGGGTTCATTGTTCTCTTGAGACAATTCCTGCAACTGCATGCGACTAGGAGCCATGTCTAGGTTATAATCATACTGTTTCAGAAAAGCTCTGGCTAAATCCACCCATGATCGGATCTGATTACTCTCTAACTACATATACCAACTCAAAGATGCCCCAGTCAGACTATCCTGAAAACAGTGAATCATCAACTTGTCGTTTTGCACAAATGAAGTCATTCTTCGGCAGAACATCACCAAATTTTGCTTCGGACAGCTATCTCCTCTATACTTCTCAAATCTCGGCGCTCTGAACTTAGGAGGCAATACCAGGCCCGGAACCAAACACATGCCTGCAGCATTGAGGTTGACAGCATCTTTAACTTTCAAGGCTTTGACTCCTTCTTCCAACACTCGGAGCCTTCTAGCATACTCAAGAGCTCTTGGGTCTTCGGTTCTGGCTACCGGGATCTCTCTTCGGATATTCACCATAGGGAAAACAACACCTTGACTGTTAATAAGAGGAGGGCGTTCATTTCGGACAACAAACTGCTCACGTCGATCTCGGTCCCTAACCGGAGGTTGCACAAACTGGTCTGCAGTAACGTTGTTCACTTGCGGAAGGTCTTCCACAGACATAGAGCCATACAGGATTGGTCGTCATAGTGAAACCCGTCAAGGTGTTAGGAGACTGGAAGTGGCTCTCAGACATAGCTACCAATAACCTTCAACTGACTTCACTGCTCGATTCTGCTCAAATCTGCTTCAACCCCTTGGTCGTCTTCTAACAATCAACAGTTGCTCAGGCCAAACACCGGATAATCACCTTCAGAATCAAAACAACGGCTGGATCAGAGCTCTGGCTAGCTGGAGAATGATATGCAATATGATGCAACAATGTTTATGCAAATGCAATGCAATATGCAGCAAACACGGGATCACAGCCCCCACAAATCTCTGAATACTGCTGCGCTGCTGACTGAGTAAGTTTGCTCTGAAGAGAGAAAACCAAAATACCGGGTAGGCTGGAAGTCAAGTTTCCTGCAAAAACCCTCCCACTCACGGGTATGGACCTAGTCTGACAAGGTACGGCCTCCTATGCGGTCGTCGGCGTCACAGACTTTCAAGACTGATGATACGATACCCAGAAGGCGTGGCATCATCATATCCTGAAGAGGCCTCACTTAGCCAACTTCCAATTGATCGGTCCCCGGAGTCGACAATCCTCCTAACCAACAACCCCCTCAACCCAAAGGGTTGAAAAAGAAGTCAACCAGAAGAACCTCGTCCGAGCGTGAATTTTGCGGGACACTAGTGCACACAAAGCATGCACGCGCCCACTACTTTCCACACTAATTCTAAGGTGCACTCAAGCCTGGGTCTGGCTTCTCACTCAAAGGAACACCCCACTCAATAGCACAACAACAACAGATAATAGCAAAGGTGCGGAAATTGTAAATACAGTAATATGCAACACACAAAAGGTAAATATGCAAAGACGAGCAAACAAGCGCTAGGATTGACTCGCATAGGGGACGTTGAATCCCCAGCAGAGTCGCCAGCTGTCGCTACTGCGAAAATCGGCGCCGGCTAAACAGAAGAGTCGCCACCGTGCGTTATTTATCCCAAAGGAGGGAAAGGAAACGCTCAGAGTAAACCTACCGCAAAGACGGGAAAGGAATGGTCATCGTAACCAAATCCTGGACTCGGGAGTCAGTTACGCAAGGGAAAGGTATTAGCACCCCTCACGTCCGTCGTACTCGACGGGATCCATGCTTGCTGGTTTGTCTACAGGATGCAAAAACAATCTATCTATGGCTGCTAAATCTAAACAGGAAGAAACTGACTCGGTAGAGTGTCGCACTCTATGCCTACGTATTCTCAAGAGAGAAAGTTAGAGTCATTGTAGTTCGGGACTACGGGGAAAGGGCTCGCCAAGACTTCGCGTCTTGTGCCTACGTACTTCCACACGGCGTGAAAGATCAGAGCTTACGTAGTTTAGGCTAACTACGGCTAGACAGGGTGTTCTCGATCACACAGGAGTGAGAGATTAAGTTGGCTTTAGAGGTACGGGAACCTACGGGACTTAGTACTACGGTCTGGTCTCAAATGCGCAAGGGCAAGAGAAAGGGAAACATCAGTCGTCAGCGGGAAAGTCTCGATCGCACGGCAGCGAGAGAACAGAGAGGTTAGTTGTTAGTGTGCTCGCTAGGATATCGCATTCTATGCCTACATATTCTCATCCGATATGAGAAATAGAGCAGCTGTAGTTCGACCTACTACAGCTAAAACGGGGAACGGGAAGAAGGTAAAAGGGAAAAGGGAGCTCGCTAGGATGTCACATCCTATGCCTACGTACTCTCGTCTGGCACGAGAGATCAGAGCAAACGTAGTTCGATGGGAAAACGAGTCTCGATTGCACGGGGGCAAGAGAAGGGGTCTCGATCGCCTGAACGCGAGAGAAAAGGGGTTTCGATTGCACGGAGGCGAGAACAAAGAGGAAGCAGGCCTACGCCTAAACGGGAAGGAACCCGGGACACACACGCAAGAACCTAAGACGTAGGAGCGAATGTGTCGCATGTCACCCAAAGGGTACCATACTAGACATCCTAGACGATTGAGAAGAAACGCCTCAACTGTCATTCCCTACGTATCTAACGATACAACTCACAACACTCGACGGTTGCCTGAAGACTTGAATAAGATGATGATGTTGAACGAAGCGGCTCCGTTGGCTCCTGACATGCGCGCAAGCTCCATTCCAATCTTCTCCTCTCTGGATCCTTGATGATGACGCTTGAATCAGGAACAATGTAACGCTTAGACCGTCATGGTTCGACTTATACGAGAAATCGAACTCTCAGAGGTAGCGAATTGATGTCCGTGTCAAAGACAAGACAGAGAAATGATATCAAAAATCATTCTCCAATTGAATCGTGTCACACGGCCATGCAGAAATAAAATCGAGAATAAAATCGGATAGAAAAAAAATAGGAGAGAAATCCAACACAAAATAGGGATAATATGCTACTCCTAAAACGGCAATTAAATTCTACTAGAAAACTATATCCTAAAAAGAAAATATTACAAGAGTATGCAATTAAAAATTACAAGGTAAATTCCTATGCTAAAATATGAATTAAAAATAATATCCTAAAAGAAAATTAAAACTAAATTTAATTCTATCCTTTAAAAGAAATTAAACTAAATCCTAAATCTCTTAAAAGAAAATTAAACTAATTTCCTAAATGAAAATATTATCTAAATTTCCTAAAAGAAATTATATTACCAAACTATATCTATTCTAGAAATTTTAACATATTCTAACAATATTAAACTAAAGAATCTCTAAAAGAAAATTAAATCCTAAACTATAATATTCAAACTAAAATATTCTAGGAATTTAAGACAAAATATTAAACTATCCCTAAAATATTACAATTAAAATTGTAATAAAACAATGTTAACAAAAATAACATGCAGGGGGGGTACTAATTGGCTTTTGGAGGTACATCCAATAAAAAAAAGAATGGGCCCAACCCCCTCAGAAACCAAACCAGAGTAAGAAACGGAGGGGGAACACGGAAACAGGGGGGGGTGAACCGAAAAAACCAATGGGCTTTGAAGCCCAAACCCAAAACCTCAGCCACGTATCTCCTTCCTCACGACTCAGAAAGACCAAACCCTAATCCCTTTCAACTCCCAATTCACTGTTCACCTGTGCCGCGACCTCCTCCTCTTTCAGTCTCTGATCTCTCCCTTTTCTCTGTTCCTCAAACACTTTTCCTTACTTCTCCGCACCTCACTTCGTCCATATTCTCAACACCTGAAACTTCAAATCTTGAAAAAACCCAAACGATGGAAACCTGGTGAAGAAACACTAAAATTGGTGACACGATGGAGGCTCTTGCGCGTGGTTTTCTGGAAATAACATGAAGGTGATGGAAGATATTAAGTTTTTGGACGAGTGTTCTTGAAATCTGAAGAAGTTGGATAAGTAACGATGAATTTGGAGAAGACTGGGAAGAACTCGTGATGAAGTTCATTGATGATTGTTGAAGTTTTTCTGAAAAAAACGTGACGAAGGTTGTTACGAGTCTTGAAGATCTTCACAAAGAAGATGAACACCTGGAAATGGGATGAAGGTTCTTGGAGGTTGAACGAGGATCTGGAAAGCATGAAGATCGGTGATGTTTAGAAGTTATATGTTGCTGATTGTGGAAGACGATATGGAACGGACGATGGAGAAGTTTGAAAATCAAAACGGATGAACGATGTTGATGGTGCTTGAAGATTTATGGAGATCTTAAAATCTGATTAAATCTGGAGATGATTGAAGTTGAACATTCTTGATGTTCACGGCGTTTGAATGTTTCATGAAGATCTTCTGGAAAATGTTAGGAGGATCTGATGAATTTCCGGTGAAAGATGTTGGATGAGATTTTCTGGAAACGAAGAACTTGCGATGAAGATGATGATCAGACGATGGTGTTTGATGAAGATTACGGTGGATCTTGAATGGACATCTTGAAGAAATCGTGAGAAGATGAAGTGTTCTGGGATCGATTAAGGTTGAAGATGAAGATTCATGAGTGTTTCTGGGATGAAGATTGTTGAATCCGGTGAAGAGTTGATGGAGATTGAAGATTCCGGTGAAGGAAAAATGCAGTTTTCGGCGAGTTGTTATGAGTTCCGGCGACAGTTACGGTGGCCGGTGGTGGTTGCATGGCCGGAGGCGAGGGTTTCCGGCGAGATCACCGGTTGGTGCATGTGAGACACTTGGCACAAGGGAAGAGAGAGAGAATGACAAGTGTTGGTGATGTGGCAGATGTAGATGAGAGAGGGGAGATAGTGGGATGAATGAGGTGTCAGTTGCATGCGGAGGGGAGGAGGAGGTGGAGACGCGTGGCATGGAGAGAGGGTGAGGAATGGACAAGTGGCAGGGAAAATGTGAGTGGAATGTGTGTTGGCAGTGAGTGCTGAGTGAAGGAAACATGGAAGAGGGAGAAATATACATGTGGTGGCCTTATATACGGACAAGTGGCAGCGAGTTTGGACCTGGGCTTCCAGAATTTGGACACTTGGCCCATTAACTTGACTAAGACTTAATGAACATGATTAGTGGACTCTGAAATGAAAACTGGATTAATGGCTAATTAATTGGACTAATTCTGAATTAAAATCTGATTAACAACTAAGACTCCATTAATACCACACTTAAGACTCTAATGATGATTAAAAAAATCAATTAATATTCAATTAACCTAAACGAAAATTAAGGCTAGTAATTAAAAAACTACCAATCCATTCTCCTAATTAATCCTAATTAAAAAAATGATTAAACTCTACTTAAGCTCTATGAATTAATCCTAAAAGAAATTAAACTCTAATCAATTCTATTAATTCCTAACTCTATTAAAATAGAAAAAAGAGTTATCTTATAAAAACTATTCTAGAAAAAGCATCTAAATCTATAAGAATATATTTTAAAAACTCATTTAATATCTAGAAAAGTCTATTAAAATCTATTAAAAAACCTAGAAAGTACTATTAAATCTATAAGAAAATATTCAATTAACCTATTTAATATCTAGAAAAACTCCATTAAATCTATAAAAATCTATTAAAATCTATTAAAAATCTAGAAAATAAAAGGGAAAATTCTAAAAATGCCATGAAGCCAATTAAATCGATTAGAGAACAACTGCGCAACTATAACGAAATAAGCGGTAAAAACCGGACACCGAAATGTCCTCGAAAATAACAGCGAGAGCTGAAAACACAGGGAACGGGCACCAATTCTCAAAATACGCTTATTCGAACTGACCTGAACTGCCTGAAACGCCAAGGGAGGCTGTAATCCCGATAAAATCAAAAGTGGCCGAAAAAATGCAATGTATGCAGTATGCGAGTGCGAATGCAAAATGCGTCGAAACATGAACCAGATGTGGGAACCGGTTCGTCAAATTTTGGGGTGCAACATGCCCCAAGGATGACCAGGTAGCCTTTGGAGAACTCCAGGAGGTGCCATGTAAGTGGATGGATCTTCTTTAGAATCATGTTTAATTATGACATTAACTTCATGGATAAAATCCCTTTCAGCAATTTTTCAAGACCTATAAAAAAGGTGAGCTTCAACAGCTTTTTCAATGGGTTAAGGAGTGTAGAATGGTGTGTAGACATTCTCTGACTGGCTACTGTACTCAAGAATTTCTAAGAATGGATCCCATATTTCTGGAGGAATACACAAATCCTCTTCAGGGTTGCGAAAGTTATCTTCCATTATCACATCCTCATCTGGTAAAACAAGAGAAGTAAGGCAATTCTCAGTGTTGCAATGTTCAATGTCCATCTCATCACTTGACCTTGATATATCCTTGAATTTCTTCTGAGGAGTGTTAAATGAAGTATGCTTCTCTTCCTGCGAGATATACCCAAAATTGTTGAGATAAGATTTCCATTCTTCTTCAAAATCTAAGGGATCATCTTCAGAGTTGTCTCCATTAATGACATCAACCTCTTAAGGAACAAGGTGAATAAAACCTTCGTTGCGAATATTATTTTGAATGGGGGGTATGACTTCGTTTTTTCTTTCAGTTTTTGCGAATACTAGAGAAAACCCAAGGCCTCATCTATTTTATTATTGGTTGGAATCGCAACTTGCCCCCGCCCTTTAGTGGTACCACTTTCTATCACTCAAATTACGTCTTTGTAAGAGGAAATGGATACCCCTTTGCTTTTAGTATCTTCGTTACATACAGAAAACGCATGGAACTAAGTTCCAATGACTTTTTTAGGTTCCAACTAAGAAAACAATGACAGATTGCTTACAATCAAGGTATGCTTACCACACACAATAACTAGTTTGTTATCGTTAATAAACTTCAATTTTTGATGAAGTGTTGAGGTGACGATTCCCACTTCATGGATCCAAGGGCGGCCCTAAAAGAAACTGTATGCGGCTCGGATATCCATTGCCTAGAAGGTAATTTGAAAGGTATGGAGACCAATAGTTATAGGAAGGTCAACTTCACCAATAACTGTCTTCTTGGACCCGTCAAGAGCTTTGACGACAATTCCACTACCCCTCATGGGAGTCCCTTGGAAGGATAATCTGGTAAGAGTTAATTTTAGCATGACATTTAATGATGAATTAGTGTCTACCAGTACACTTGATAGAGCGTCATTCCTACAATTGATTGAAATGTTTAACGCCATATTGTGATTTTTCCCTTCTTCTGGAAGATCTTCATCACATAAACTTAAGTTATTGCAGAGGGTAATGTTAGCAACAATATTTCCGAAATGACCTAGTGTCACATCATGGTTTACAAAGGCTTGTTCCAAGACCTTCTGTAGAGCTTCCCTGTTAGCCTCATAACTTATTAAAAAGAATAGTATGGATATTTTGGAAGGTGTGCTTAATAGCTGGTCCACAATGTTGTATTTGCTTTTTCTGATCAGTTTTAACACTTCATCACCGTCTTTCATCTGATTTGTGTCATTTGATTGTTCGGTCTGTTCAGGAGGATTGTCAAGTTATTTCTCCTTTCTTGGAATTGCACTTTCAACTTCTTTATTGAACACACGTCCACTTCTAGCATCTCAGCTTATGTCTGTAATGTTGGCAATCGATGGTAGGGGTACCTCTTTCCCATATTCAACCATGGTAGCACCATACTTGTAAGGTATGGCCTTCTCATATTGATATGGAACTGGGCCTGGTAGGTATATGACCAAAGGAGTCATAGTAGTCTTCTGACTATCATAGACGATCTCTATTGGTTCAAGCTTGGGAATATTGTTGATCATTTTGCTGTCATAAGAGGCTTCCATACGTTCAAGTTTGTTTAACTGAGAAATTATGGTGTAAACATCCTCATTCGCCTCATCATCAATGGGTTCTTTTTCATGGAGGACAGTAATGGTTCTTCAGTATAATAACCCTTGAATATCATTCTGGATGAGAAGACAACCACGTTGACTTCGACGACACTTTCTATAGGTTGCATGATCATGATGATTGGGACTAAAGTAATCAAGTTTACACAAACATTTGTAAAATTTGACTAGTGACTCCTTAATATGCTTGATGTCAGAAACTGTGTATTCTCCCGGATAATTTTGCACCATATTAATTGGTTAGTGTGGTCTTATTCTGTATTCCCAAATCCAACCGTGATCCATCTGTTCCTGTAGAGCCACTTGTATGATGTAACATCCTTGATTGTTTACAGAGCAAATTTTGCATGAGGCATAATCATGGGGATCAATAAGACCCCATATACTATGTCCTTCATGCATTTTTACCAAGTTTATCCCTAAATTGGGGACGCGATAAACCCTATAGGTGTCTGGGCATCCATATATCATGTTAACAAAAGCTCATCCATGTTGAGGCAATGGGTTCATTTGAATATTTGGATTACTGTCCTTGAAATACAAAATCCCATTTTTGATAAGCCTTTGGACATCGGCCTTGACACCAAAATAATTCTAGATCCCATGACCGGGCGCTCCCTGATGATAGGGGAAAAATTAGTCAGCTTTAAACCAATAAGGAGGTTCTTTTGGGATGGTAGGAGAATATTTCGTTTGAATATGGCCCTTGGTCAATAGTGCTGGAAATAACTCTACATATGCCATTGGTATAGGATCAAATCCATGAGACCTTTGAATATGATTGTTGTTGTTATATTATGCGCGAGAAGGTTGTTGTTTCCTTTGTTGATATTGTGGTTGTTGTTGATGATGTTGATGCTAATTTTGATTTTGACTCTGAGAACTTTGTGGTTGGTAGGCCAGAGTTGGCGCCAATTTGATAACAGGAGATACATTCACTATCTGTTGCGGTTGATATCTTCGCCTTGACTGGCTTTGTAACACAATACTGAAATCTTGTTCCTTTTTCTTTGGGAACCCACATTTGTGTCTTTTAGATGGTTCCGCGTCTTTCGTTAACCGTCCCTCTCAGACTGCTTCCTCCAATCGTACTCCCATGTTTACCATTTCAGTAATATCATTAGGTGCATTGGCAATCATACGATCATTGAAAAAGGGATTAATAGTTTTCAAGTATATCTTTGTCATTTCCTTTTCTTCGATAGGAGGACAGATTTGGGCGGCTACTTCTCGCCATCTTTGCACATATTCCTTAAAAGTTTCTTTTTCCTTCTAAGACATGACTCTGATTGATCTCGGTCAGGAGTCATATATAGGTTATATTTGTATTAATTCACAAAGGCTTCACCAAGATCACCAAAATTATGAATCCTCTATCTATCCAATCCCATATACCTCTTGAGTGCGGCACCGGTCAATCTGTCTTGAAAGTAATGAATCAGTAGTTGTTGATTGTATGTATGTGTAGACATTTTTTGCGCATACATAACCAAGTGACTATGAGGGCAAGAATTTCCTTTATACTTTTCAAAATCAAGTACTTTGAATTTGGGTGTTATTTTGACATTCAGAACTAGGCATAGGTCAGTTGCATTCTTCCCAAATAAATCTTGTCCTTTAAGAGCTTTTATCTCTTTCTACATATTTGTGAACCTATATTGGAATTCATTCCACCTTTCATATATTCCCATGGTTTCACTTGGAGGAGCATGGAAAATTTGTTCCTCAATATATGGAGTAGTATGTATCACGAGGGGTGGTATTGACATAACCGCTGTGACTTTTGAGGCTTCGGGATCCATAGGTTTGTAACCCTCTGATGTAAATTTGAAAGGCATGCCCAAGGAAAGCCGGGAGGCATGGTATAATGTGGAACGACAACTGTGGTGACAGGAACAACAGTAGAGACAATTTCTGAGATAACAGTCCTTTGAATTGGAGTTGAAGGCTGATTCTGAGCAACTGATAATGCTTCTGTCATGCTACTGAGCCTTTCTATATCATCTTTTAGAATAATGACTTCCTCTCTAAGCTCCTTGTTTTCTTGATCAATTCCACTCATCTTCTTTTGATGACTGGCCCAAGTATTATATGAATGAGACAATTTGGCTTCAAAGTGAGAAGACGTGTAAGTTTCTTGGAATGCGAAAGGTTTGAATGATGTATGATGTAAAAAATGCAGATGACTATGTTTTACAAGGATTTTAAAAAAGTTATGTCGCAAATGTCATACAAATGGATAACACTTTTGAATAATTTGAAAAGATCTCATTTTATTTAATGTATTTGAAGGATTACAAACATGGAAGTACAACTTCAATAGATCTAAACAAAGATGACAAAGTTAAGCACACGGGTCTTGAGGAAAGCTTGTTGATGAAGATCCAACCCCATGTTGTTTGTTCTTCTGCCTCTTTAGTTGTGTATTTTCCTTTGTAAGTTGATCGAAGATCTTCTTCCAAGCACATGAGGTGGGAGGAAGATGACCAAAGAAAAATAAATTCTCTTGTTCTTCTTCTTTTTCCACATCATGTTGCTCCGAGATTTCTATTAAGCCGTTTTTTTCTTTTAGTTGTCTTTTCAATTCTCTTCTTTCAGTCCTAGCAGTGTGAAATTTGCCTTCTCAGGTGTCTCTTTCTAGCTTCATACTAGTTAAGAGCTTTTGATATTCTTCCTTACTCTCAATAAGGATTATAGAGGGTAAATAAATGAAAGGTTGTGAAGGTTTTTCAAGAGGATAAGGCATCCTGAGTTCACAATTTCTAGTACTGACCCACTGAGTGTATGGGGGTGAAAGCAACACAACTTTTACTTTCTAGCTGATCTTTGCTCATTTTATGAATGGTGTGCCAAGCTTTTATGACTGCTTTCTTCAAATCTGGATTTCCACCCTCATTGAGGTAGAAGAAACCTGACACTAAGAGACTGCTAGGTCTGTCCTTCATGGGGTACCCAAACTGACGTCTTGCAAGAGCGGGGTTGTAGTTAATCACATCTGAAATTTCTAAATGAAGGGCCTTTGCAATGACTGAGTATTTATGAATTTCCTCTGAGCTATTGAAAGGAATCTTGTTTAGTATTGGTAAACCAATCCAATAGGAATACTCTTCCAAAGTGGGTGTCAGTCGGTAGTCTGAAAATGTGAAATAGTGGTAAAGAGGATCATAGAATTGTACAAGGGGGTCAAGAATTACTTCTTCAACACTGGTCTTTAAAATACCCAAGAGCCCTCCATAGCTTCTTCTGAAATCCTCTGGACAAGAAATCAGACGAGCTAACTTTCTCAATTCTATTGTATCAGGATCTTTGAAGTTGTACTTCTTGGTATTCCTTTTCCCAAAATCCATGTTAAAACCTATGACATTTTCCATAAAGGATCTAAGCTCCTTGAAACATTTTGGTGAAAATGATGTTTGAATGAATGTATGAATGTATGGATACACACATATACAAAATAACAAACATGGGTTCAAGGGTTTGAGTCACGAGCATGAAGTCATGGGTTTAATCAAACCAAAGAAATATGTATTATGGGTTCATTGTACTTGTAAAACATGTTCTAACATGGTTCCTAAAGTCATAGGTCCATCTTTCGGATATTATTGACACACCGGCTACTCAGGAATCAATAATATTCTCAAGAGAAACTCATCTGAGTTTAGTATTACATATCAACTATCTCAGGTCTACACTTGGATAATCACCGAACTACATATTAAAAGTCAAGTGGGGTAAAGGGATACTAAAGGTCCTCAACTTCTCAGGCTCCCAGGTCAGAAAAAGTAATGACATTCCGACTACTCGCCATGGCATTAGTAATTCCAAACAGACCTCCACTGAGTGTGATTATATCATATGTCACTCATGCATAGGATTACTCCATACATGTAACTTTTGATCATATCAACATCCTATCATATGTATGTAATCTCAAATCTGGGTTAGGATTTGTTTCACTCATAGAGATCAACCAAATAAAAACCCAAACAAACATGATGAATACAACAAATAAGAAAATGATATCAGTAGTAAAAAACATAAATATACTAGACATGCTTAATCCTTTTAGAGGTGATGAGATCCATAATTCCCCAATGAAGTCTCCATTTTTCTGTCAACGCGAGATTCGTTCCCCTTCTTTCGAAGTGAGGTCTCCCCTTTCGGTCTACATGTGAACTTTTAATTTATCCTTAGAGAGGGAAGGGGAAAAATCTAAATAAACTCGTGGGTGCATGCAATGCAATGCACTAAGAGAATTGGGAATCAGGATTGGTTATACTAAGGGAAGGTATTAGCACCCTAAGTATCTATAGTATTCTATAGGAACCTCTTGCATATATTTGTGTTTGTTGTTGATAAAGTCATCTGTTGTGTATTGGGGATTTGTTGTCTGTTTTGAGTGAGTGATATGAGATATTTTTATTGTTTTTGTAAGTTGAGATGGTTTGAGGTAAAGGTATGGGAACCTAAGGGTTTTATTTATTACTATGCTCGCCAAGATTCCGAAATTGTAGGGAAACAAACTCAAGTAGAGGCCCTAGACAAGCATCAAGGAGGTTTTCAAAAGAGTAGAAAGAAATTATTTGAAGTAAAACCCTAGGGTTTCAAAAGAATAACAAATGTATTTTAAGAAAACAATACCTAAACAAGGTATGGATAGAATATAAGTCCAAAAAGTCAAGTTAAATTTTTAAAAAAGGTTTCTACAAAGTGTACTATGACCATAAGGATATGTAGGTACAATTAGATCAAGGAAAAATCAAAAGAAAACATGAACAAGGTATGAAAAACACATTTAGAGTCATGGTTTTCCACCTTAATAAAATGACAAAAATAAATATTATTTTTGGAATTTTTAAATGGATTCTCAAAATATATAAGATAAATGAGAAGTGTGCAAAAAATTGGCTCAAAAAGATTAAATTTGCTTATTGAAATAATTGAATGAATTTATGAAGAAAAGTGAACAAAAATAGTGCTAAAAAAATTAGGAATGCTCCCACCAAGCCTTGAACCCACACCCTTGAGATGAGAGTCTTAAAACATAACCAATTGACCCATGCGTATGTGGTTAGTATACAATGAAAGGAGAAAATAATATAGAGAGTTTCCTTTTGTAAATGATTAAAAAAATAAATCAAAAGGTCTGGGGTGAAGGGGGATTCAAACCCCAAACACACGCTTTAACCACTGGGTTGGTGATACATCCGTGTATCAAACCACACCCAACCATATATATTTTAAAACAACATTAAGTTCAGAAATGGCGCCACCACCACCATTGTCTTCTTCCTCATCTTCATCAACATTTTTGAAAATCCTAACTCTCTTAATATGCAATGAAATGACATGATGTAAACATGAAAGTTGCTAGAAATTTAATAAGAAATTGAATGCCATTATTCAATTTTATTTAAATTCAGTATATTCAAAGATAATGATTTGAAATCCGTATGAACCCTAACTGAACTTTTCAATATGAAATTCCATATAATCATGATAAATGGAAATTAAATTAGGGAAAATGATCACAATATCATGATAAACATGTCTATAACTTGAATGATCCAATTTGATGCATGAATCATAGAGTTCAAGTTTTGAGGAAACTTACCTTGCAAGTGAGAATCGAATTATCTGTTAGAGGTGTTACTGATGTGATTTAATGATCTGAACAACTTCCTTGACCCTCAAGGATGGTGTTCCAATGCCTATAATGGATGGAAACCTTCTTAATTACTTGGCTCGATTCAAGCTGTAGCTTATGATGCGTGACAAGCAAATGGCATGTGACTTGTTGATTCTGGTGTTACATTTGAGGTTTGAGTGTTTGGATCACTTAGACATGATGTATGTGAAGTGTTTGGATTCTTGGTTTGAGTGGAAATGGTCTGGTTTGAGAATTCCAAGTTTTCACTCTTTGAGAACTTTGAATTTTAGCAAGGAGGAGGAAGGAGAGAAAATAAGTTCTTGCAATGTTTTGGTGTGTCTAGAATGAAGCATAATGACCTCTATTTATAGGAAAATGTATCAGATATTTTGAATTTGAAAGGATTGGGATGCAAGCCATTATCCAACAAGTGATGTCATGCACCTATAGCTTGAAAGCCAAGGTACACATGGGGTATTCTTCACATAGCTTGAATTCTGATATTTTGAGCTTAGTTCCTCATGGTTTTATCTCATCCCTTGATGCGCTAATCAAGTCCTAACAGATTGGAGGGGTTTTTCTCAAAATCACTATTCCACTTAAATGCTAGAGGACAAAACCTCACTTCTCACTTTTGAAATGATCATTTTCACATGCCAAGTGATGAATCTTTGAAAATTCAGTTATGCTTTGCAGAGCACATGCTTGTATGATCATTTAGGAGCAGATTTGTTGAGTATTTCAGGCTTGCAATACTTATCCAAATCGTGTGACACAAATAGGTTTGGCAATTCTGTCATGAACATCAACTTGATCAAGCCTTATTGCAACATCCATAACTTCTTGCTCAAATAAAGGATTTTGATGTTCTCTGTCATTTTGGAAAGCTAGTATATAATACTTCAACTTTTATGTTTGAAGTTGGTCTTGAATAATTGTGGATCATAATGAAAAATAGCCTCAAAGTTAGCTCCAACATAAGACAGATTCTATCTAAATATTTTCTAAGTGTTAAAGTGCAAAAAGTATTGGAACCCTAACTTCATGGCCTCAAATCTTAAAATCTATGCACTTTTATAGAATCCACCCTAATTGAAAAAATTGTATTATGTAACAAGCTCTTCAATTTGATCATTGGATCAAAGAAAATGGTTGCTTGGATTGGAAGTTATGGTCTTGCAAAGTTTACACCGAATTAGGGTTTTCTCTTAACTTCATTTCTTCATGGTTTCCCTTTTTACAAGTAACCTCTATTTTCTTGACTTTTCTTCATTAATAATGACCCAAATCATATTATAACATCATTATTGACTTGAAGAAACCATGGTTGACCAAAATCTTCAAAAGTCAAACTTGATTTTGACCACAATTAACTTTTGTAGAATATGAACTTTGATTTTGTGATCTCCTATAGAAATCAAACCCTTGGCCTATTTGAACACCATGTATGGACTCCAAGTGTGTTTTTGAGTGTCTTGAATCATGTCCCAAGGTTTGAGATCATGTCTTGGTCAAAAGTCAAAGGTACAGCTGACTTTTCATCAGAAACCTTAATCTGTTGTCCAGATGAGTTTTAATCCTTGTATTGCTTATGAATCAAGTTCTTTGGATCAATACAATCATATCAATGGACTAATATGTGGAATTTGATATCCTTGAAACATATCTTGAGGTATTGGATCATGCCTTGCTTCAAAAGTCCATCAGGGACTGAATTTGGTTAAAACCCTAATTTGGATGTACTGAGCATCTCGAGGCTTGATGAGCTTATCATGATGCCATATTGAACTTGATTATGGATGAATGGAAGATCTTGATTCTCTTGAATGATAAGGGGAGTTGAGATGTTGGATATGATTCACATCCTTTGACCATTCATCTGCTTGAGCCATTGAGGGACCACTTAACCTGTAAAATAAATAAGCGCACACACACACATCTTGTGATTGTTGTGGGTTAGTAATGCATTAAAAACACACACACACATGTTATGTAAATGAGGTGAATGAAGTGGCATCTTAGGGATAAAAAATTAGGGTATGACAATGATGTTTATGATGTATGAATGTATGGATGCAATATCCACAAGCAAGATCACATAAAACACACGGGTCAAGGGTATAGAGCCACGAGCATGGAGCCAAAGGATAAGAACCAACTCCAATGGTATGTACTAGAGCTTTTAGTACCTGTAGAATGGGTTCTAAAAAGTTCCTAGAGTCATAGATCCATCTTTCGGATATTACTAGCACACTGATTACTCGGGAATTAGCAATATTCTAAAGAGAACCTCGTCTGAGTGTAGTATCGTGTATCAACTATTTCAGGTTTACACCTTCATAGCCACCGCACTACGTCCTAATAGGCCAAGTGGGGTAAAAGGAAAACTAAGGTCCTCAGCTTCTCAGGCTCGTAGGTCGAAAATAGCAATGTTTTCACGATTACTCGATCGACAAATACCATCCTCAAAGGGGCCTCCACTGAGTGGTGGGTTCTCAAGTCCTTTTGTTTGGGATTACTCCCTAGAAGATTTCTTGACTATACCATCGCCTATCATAAGAGCTTTCAGATCCAGGTATATGATCTATCTCACCTCTCAAGATCACTCAAACAAAACAACCAATAACATTCAAATCAAATAGATAAAGCATAAATAAATCAAAGTAGGCTAAACCCACTAGATCTTCTACAATTCATGATCCTCAGAAGAGTCGCCACTTTTCCGTAGCGGGGAAATTTAACTTAACTAAAAAATGCAAGAGTCACCAACGCACTTTTATTTGTCCAAAAGGAATGAAAAAAGAGCGAACAAAACCTAAAGAGTTCTAAAACAAGAACAAACAGAGAATATGTAAGGGGGTTGGTTACGCTAAGGGAAGGTGTTAGCACCAAAAATGTCTATAGTACTCTATAGTAACCCTTTGAAATATCTATGCTTTTTGGTTTGAAAAGAGATTGAGGAGATGAGAAGAGAAGCATTTTGTAAGATTTTTGTGTTTGGAGAGACTTATCGCCTCATGCCTACGTACCCACAAAGTGCAATATAGGATCAAAACCTCGTAGTTCATGGTACAAATGACAAAAGTGGTTTGTTATGGTTCATTTTAAATGTAAAGACAAGTTGTCATTTTAAGGAGAAAACTACGACTAGGAACCCACAAGTATAAGACAACATTTGCATCCCTTAAGATGGAGAATTTTGCTTGGATTAAAATCAACAAGTCTATCACTCAACACATAAGTGGAAAATGTCAACACCTTAAATACTATAGGGAATAGGAGAATTACATCTCAACTATGAAAATGACTTATGTATAAACTTTATGAAAAGTTTTAAAATAAAAAAGTGCACAAAGGCACAAAAAGAGTGAATGAGCTTTTGTATTTTTTATGTCTTTTTGAAATGGTCAAAGTATGATTAACATTGGTTGACATTTATTAAAGAAAACGAAGTTTGGGAAATCACTTGACCAAAGTCAAGGTTTATTATGAAAGAGTTTTAAGTTTGAAAACAAGAAGATTTTGAGAAAGGGAGAAGATTTTGAAAATTGAAGAAGGGGTGGAGAAGAAGTGACTACCCTAGAAAGCAAAATAAGAGCTAGAGATGGGAAGATCTAACCACACAAGGAGCTAACACTTGACAAGAATTCAACATAAGCAATCCTCTTCCTTTTGGATTCAAACTACAAGCATAATAACTAGATGAAGTAAAGCATCAGAGGAAATCCCAAATTAAGCCATAGCAAGGTCAAAGAGAGGTCCTTCCACGGTTTAAAAGCCAATTAGGAGAGTCATGTATCAAATGATTTTCATAAAGCCAAAATATCAACACCTGTACACATAAAGTTTTCCAAGTAAATAGACAAAAACAACACGAAGGTCCAAAGTCTCAAATATCCAAGAGAAAAGGGCAAGGATCCTAGAACTAAGTCTGAAGTCCGAGTCACAAATTCCAAGCATAAGGTCATAACAGTACAGATTTAAGAGAACCTAAGTCTTTTAGTGTTTAAGTATTTATTAATCTCTTAAGAGAAGTATGGTCCAAGTGGACAAAATAAAAAGAGAATAAGCATAAACAAAGGTCCAAGTGGACAAATAGAAAATAAGAAGATGATAATATGATATGAAATGGTAAAAATAAAATCGTAAAAGTAAATGACAATAAGTAAAGAGCATAAAGATAAATGATAATTAAAGGTAAAGTTAGTGTTAGTATGTCAATGTTAATGATGGAGAATGATTTGTCATTTTTTTGGAGAATACTCGACCAATCCACCATAAGAATGAAAACACGAGTCCATACACCATTAAGGGAAGAACTTCAACTCGGATTAAATCAACGAGTATGCCAACAAACTCCCTCAATGATAAGGAAATGATCTATCTCAAACCATGCTACGATGATTTGAAGATTGATATCTCACTTACAAAAACAACTCAATTCCGATTTAGGATAATTTAGTGTTATGTTAAGAAATCA
Source organism: Lathyrus sativus (assembly GCA_963859935.3). Classification (NCBI taxonomy): domain Eukaryota; kingdom Viridiplantae; phylum Streptophyta; class Magnoliopsida; order Fabales; family Fabaceae; genus Lathyrus; species Lathyrus sativus. The sequence continues at coordinate 301,026,589 of OZ012736.1, read as the reverse complement.
TAATCGGACTTATGTAGAAGCCACAACTATCTGAGGCTGATCAATAATAATGTTTGTGCTTATGTATGCTAGAGAGATGATATGTAGATCATTCTCCAAAAGCAATACTGCACGAAACAAAAATAGGTAACAATCTCATCTTCATCAAGAACTTGAAACAAGTTCTAATGATATTGAAGATTTTCATCGATCAAAAGAAAAAAAGAGAAGAGGGGAGAAAGGAAGCCAAATTGAATCACAACATTTGAATCATTCCATCTTCAAGTTCCATCACACTTCTTGGTGGATTAAAGCACTAAACCTATCACTAATTTAAAGCACCTAAAATGAATCCAATGATTCACTTAAAGATAGATTTGAACCAATGAAGATTTATCCAACTTTATCAAACACCCAAAGTCCATGGAATTTGAAGAGAAATATGATCAACAAACATCACAATTCAAGGAAAAACAAAAGGAAATGGAAGAAGGAAGAAAAGAAACCAAAACAGTTCCAAAATAGAGCCAAATAACATATCCTACATTGTGCAAACCGATTGCACCAGTGTGCAAATTGATTGTACAGTGTCAGACATCACATCCAGGCTAAAAATGACAATGCAAATTGATTGCACAAGGGTACAAATTGATTTGCACCTGTTATGATAGCAAAATGCAGTTTGAAAAATGCACAATCCTTGGTCAATCATTTCTCCAAACACCTCATGATCAAGGATGCAATTGAGCAAAAACATTCAAGCAAAACAACAACAAATAATACCAATGAAACACAATATGCAAGACCCAAAGATAAAGCAACAAGAATCAACAAGAGATCACATTGGGGAAGATGAATCAAGCACAACAATGGTGGAACTAGAGAATTACCACTTCAAATATGAAAATGCTTCAAATCAACTCCAAGAATCACACTCCAAAGCTTTGATCTACAAAAATTGATGTTGATGAAGTGTTTTGATGGAGGTTTAGCTCAAAGATTAGTAAGCTTCAATGAAAAGCTTACTAACTTTCAATGGAAGAAAGAGCTTTGAGTGAAATTGGGTGAGTGAAGGAAATTGAGAGAATGAGAAGGATTTTTAACAAGGTGAATTTGGATATCAAAAGCTTGAAGAATGAATAAAACAAGGGCTTTATTTATAGAATTTATACTTGGGAATTTTTGTGGTTTAGAATTTGGTTTGAAATTTAGTCTATGCTTGGAAATTGAATTAGAAGCAAAAATTAAAGATCAAGTGGTGATTAATGAAGGTGTATGATGAGAATTAATCATAATGAGGTAGGAGAATTAAAATGAGGTGATCTAGAATATTCTCATGATGAAACAAGTGAATTTTGGTGCCAAAATGTTGCAGAATTTGAATTTGATAATTTTGGCCAAAACTGCCCTGTGCAAATCGATTGCACTATAATGAAACGATTGCACTGCTGAAAAACTTGAAATCTAGCATAAATTGAAGGGGTGCAATCGATTGGACCATAGAAAAATGCTTTGTTGGCTGGAGTTTTCTAGTTTTGGCTTGATTCTTGATATGTCAAAGAACGCATGGAAATAATCAAGCAATACTAGAGAACTCTTGATCAGATGAATTAGAATTGTTTGCAGATTAACTGAGTTTTTCAGATGAATTTCATTCGAGCTGAGGGACTGTTGATTGGTGTCCTTGATCCAAACTTCTTCTTGAAAAAGTTAGTAAAGGGAAAACAAACATATTTTTGGATTTTAATTAAGGGTTAATATAAACATTAAAAAAATTAAGCAAACAAGAAAACATAGGTGCTTGTTGGTCTCCCTCAAAAGCAAACCCACAAAGGAAGGCAAGAGAACCAAAGCTTGTGATCTTTTTTGTGGTATGAGATGCAAGTGATATGTGGGGTCTTAGGGGTAAAAATTAGGGTATTACACTTTGTAGCAATATGTACCCCAAGGCGTGATGAAGGTGGTTTTCTCCATATCAGATGGGAACATCTTGACTTGATTGTACCCTGAGAAACTATCCATGAATGAAAAGACGAAGAACTGTGCCATGTTATCCACCAAGACATCAAAATGAGGCAGAGGAAAATCATCTTTCAGACTTGCCTTATTGAGATTTTTATAATCCACACACATTTTGACCTTCCCATATTTCTTAAGAACCGGGATGATGTTAGCAACCTATTCAAGATATTCGGAAGTGGATAGGAACCCAACATCAAATTGTTTCTTTCCCTCTTCTCTGATCTTAAGTGCCATGTCGGGTCTGGTCGTTCTGAGTTTCTGCTTGACAGGAGGACATTCGGACTTGAATGGCAAGTGATGTTCAACAATGTTGGTATCCAACCCAAGCATATCTTAATAAGACCAGGAAAATATATCAACATACTCTTGCAATAACTTGACTAACTCGGAGTGTACATGCTTGGTGAGAGATGCCCCAACCTTGAAATTTTTTTTCTAGCATCATTAGTACCCAGGTTGACGACTTCCACTAGCTCTTTGTATGGTTGAATCTCTTTCCGCTCGTGCTCAAGGATCCTTGCTAGTTCATCCGGTAATTCACAATCTTTCTCACCATATTCTTTGGCTTGGTTGATTGGAATCCCATAATTACAATGGATGTTTGCCATGTTGTTATTAATGCATTTATTTTCTCTTCATGTTTATGAATTTTGCTTAGAATGAGTTATTTGAAAGGTGAAAATAAAAGAAACTTTTGCCATTTGTTATTTGTCAAAAAGTAAAATAAATAAATGAAAAGAGCATGATTTGAATGCAAAAAAACTTTTATTTATTCATCACATAATATTTCAAAAACAGGAGGCCCTTTACAAGTTATCCTTTCGTCTCGGGCGAGGATGAGGGATCAGGAAAGCAAAATGCACTACATGTTCACAGAAACGACCATGCGAACCACGATAAACGTCCAATTATTGAGCTTGAAACCTGGGGGACACTTGCGTAGAAATCTTGCACTCAGGTTACTATGACCAGCATCATCAATGATTGCCATAATGTCTCATTTCTAGAAATCAGCACTGTTGAACTTGATCATATTGCACTTCTTTTGACCATATGAGCTGGTTTATTTATCAGGATAATAACCCAGTCCAAAATGGCCATGCTTCTCTACCACATCCAGCACATGCCCCCAACCAGGAAGAATGCCTTTCTCAAGAGTTTCTCTTGCACTCTTGGCAGATGACATGGTCATTTCTGATGATCTATTTTGATTGATAGAAGCGGAGCTGACATCTTCAAATTCAAGACATTGCAACAGTACCTCAGCTATGCCCTCATCAGTCTCGACATATCAGAAGGATGATAACTTGCTTACTAGCAAATCCTCTTCATGACAGACAATAACCAATTGATCATCGTACAAGGTAACTGCCCCGGCGGCATGGATCCAGGGTCTACCCAATAAGCAACTATATTCAGGATTGATATCCATCACTTGAAAAATAATGGTGAACAAATACGGTCCGATTTTAATGGGCAAATCTACCCTGCCGATAACTTGCCTTCTTGAACCATCAAATGCTCTGACAATCAAAGCACTAGCCCTTATCTCGCTCCCTTCTACTAATAATTGATTCAATGTGCCCCTAGGCATCACATTAAGGGAAGAACTGGTATCCACGAGGACACGAGATAGCAGGGTATCCATGCAAGTCACTGATATGTGTAAGGCTCGATTATGTGTGGTTCCTTCAGGAGGCAACTCTGATTCGTTGAACCCAAATATCTACTTGCAGTTATGTTGGCGACCACGTCATCGAACTGCTATACAAGAATGTCATACATTACATGGGCAACATTCAATACTTTCAACAAAGCTAATTTGTGAGCTGGCGAGCTCATAAGCAAAGACAAGATCAAAATCTTTGAGGCAGTCTGCCCCAGCTGATCCACGATCTTAAAATCACTCTTCTTTATCAGCTTGAGAAATTCTTGACTTTCATCAATGATGTCCTCTTTCCCTTTTGCAATATCCATAGATGGAAGGACTGTCACTGATGCAGAAGTAGATGCCCCTTGTTGCAGAACAGGGGTTATTGAAACATCCTTCTCCTTGGGATAGACGACAACTGTCTTAGATGTGACCTTTGGAGCAAACACTCGTCCACTACGAGTCATGCCTCCAACAGCATTTATATTTACTATCTCAGACTCAGAAAACTAGATTTCTCGACCCCCATAAAACACGGTGGAATCATATTTCCAAGGTACCTCTTTTGAACTCTAATAAGGGAACGACTTGGGCACATAAACAGTGATAGGATGTATTTTCTTTTTAGAAGCTTCCACGAGAACCTTCCTATATATGATAGTGAACGACTCAATGGTAGCTACCTTTTCCACATACTTGGATTTGGAAAATTGGACCACACCATAGTTCATTAGGATCTGAACACAACCCTTCAACCTTCGGCACTAATTAGGATTATCATCACAAATCTGACACTTTTTTTCGTGGTCAGAATCAGAGACCATAGCTATTGAGTTAGCTAGGCTTCACAAATCTTAATTCACCGCCGATCTTTAATTTATCCAATGGAAGGGAAAAATAACGAATAACCCATAAAGCATGCAATGCAATACAAAACAAAAGAGAATCTAAGGTTCAGGGGTTGGTTATACCTAGGGAAGGTGCTAGCATCCTAAGTATCTTTAGTACTCTACATAAACCTCTTGTTTTAATATTTTATTTGTTGTCTATTTGCTAAAAGGTGAAAATAAAAGGAAGACCTAAGGTGTTATTCCTAAGTATGCTCGCCAAGACATCGTATCTTGTACCTACTGTCACAACTGCGAAAACACCCGACGGAAAACAGAAGAGTCGCCACCGTTCGTTATTTATCCCAAAAGAGGGAAAGGAAACGAGCAAAGAAAACCTAATGAAAGGGGAAAGACAAGGTCATCGCAACCATTTCTCGGGTTCGGGAGTCGGTTACGCAAGGGGAAGGTATGAGCACCCCTCACGTCCGTCGTACTCGACGGGATCCACGCTTGTTGTCTATCTAAGGGTGTGTTTAATCTATCTTTCTAAAGGCTCACAGGACGAAAAGAAAAGAAACGAGACTCGGCAGAGCATCGCCGCGTTATGCCTACGTATTCCCTCGTGCAATGGGAAAGTCAGAGTCAACGTAGTTCGGCTAACTACAGGTGAAAGATGGGGGAAGGTTGCTCACCAAGACATCACATCTCGTGCCTACATATTCTCATCTAGTATGAGAAATCAGAGCAAACGTAGTTCAGGCTGACAAGAACACCGGTTGGTTCAAAATGTTTTACCCGAGTAGGGTTAAACCTTCGTTCTAGCAGTTAGGGACAATGCCTATTTGCGGTAGAACCAAAGCTTAACAACACTCTTTTTTATGAAAAAGGTTTTCCGATTAATCCCAAAGGAAAAAGTTTGATGTTTTGTTTTGTGTTTTTTAATAAAGTGAATTAATTCGGTTTGTGATTCATGTTGCACTAAAGACTATGACATAGAAACGAATGCGTCGCATATCGCCCCCACACGGGACGTACACTAAACACTCTAGACAAGCGAGAGGAGACCCCCCACTCATCATTCCCTATGTGCTTAAGGCTCGTAGCGTACAACGTTTATCGTATTTATTAGATGAGTTAGAATGTATTGAGATGGGAAGAGAGACGCACGAAAGGTCTAAGGGAAACTCGGCCCTAATGTTGTCATACAAAATGGTCCTAAAGTTTGGATTAAAAGAGGGGAAAATCTACCTAATGTTAGCATGTAAATGTCTATCATAATCCATATTGAACAAGAAGGATTAGAAGTCCTAAGGGAACATGGCCAAGGAAGACAAAAGAAGAAGAATCAACCACAAGTAAGAGATGAAAACATGCAAAATAAACATGCAAAGAGGGAAGAAAATAGTGTGGGGCAGCAGCCACCATTAGCACGTCTCGACCTCTTGAAAGCAAGCAAAAAATGCAACGCAAAAGAGAAATGCAAGAAGGCCAGCAAAATACGGAAATGCAAGCACAAAAGAGAAAGGATGGGAGAAGCGAACTCCTACGACCATCCCCATCAATCATCGGAGAAAAGTGGGAGGAAAAGAAGTGCGGGGCAGCAGCCGCCACAAGCGTATCTCGACCACTCAATTCTCACACTCAAACAAGACAAAAGAAAACGCACATCACTTTGAACAACATATATGAGAGTATGTATCCGAGTGGAAAGAAAGCACGCATGTCGATGAAATCACGATTAAACAATCACGAACAGTGACATATATCCAAAACATCTCACTCCTAATGTATCACACTGATCCATGATGATTCGAAGTGAAACGGTACCGAAACAAGCATGAAAAACAACAAAAACAGGCCTGCTGGAACAATATTAATCAATTAACACCATATGTTAATCGATTAACCACTAAAAAACGCTTGAAAATTGAATATTTGATCTGGTTTAATTGTGCACGAAATTAAACCATATAACAATGATCTAAACAAGATGTAAACACATCTAAACAGCACCATCACAATCCATATGAATCAAAATGAATCAAATCAATAAAAAATGAAGATCAACATGATTATGCAAAATAAGCTCAAAAGTGCAATGGATCTAGAATTCCAACCTTCGAAGCGGAGAATTGCTTCAGTTAATGTTGATTTACTTCGAACTTGTAGATCTAAACAAGAAATCTGGAATACTTCAAGATCCAAGCCAATTCTTGTAATAGAAGTGATGATCAACCAAAATCAAGCCAAATTACTCTAAATAAGCAATTCCAACACCACTTCAAAATTCAGATCCAAGTTTGCATGAAAATCAAATGGAAAAGTGGAGATGATGATGACAAAGGATGAAGGTTTTAGCTCAATAATTCATTGATTCCAATGGAGAATCAAAGAATTCAATGGATGAAGAGCTTTGGTGAGGGTTTTGGAAGTTGGAAAAGTTGAGAGAAACTTGAGAGAATTGAGATGAATTCTGAAAATGAGAATGAAATTATGAAGATTAGATGTGTGAGGTTTGGAGTAAACCAATTAAATACCCCTTAGGTTTGGATCCAAATGAGAGGTTTGGAATGTGGTTTGTGAAATTTGGTTTGGAATGAGGAATGGGAGTTTGGAGGGAAAATGAAATCAACCGAAATTCAAGATGATTCTAGATCCTTCCCAAGGTGTAAAATTGAACTTCCAAGTGATCAAAATTGGACCCCAAAGTGACCCCCTTTGAAAACTCACGTGGAGAGGCAAAACCTGCACTGGTTAATCGATTAACAGTTTGGGTTAATCGATTAACACTATTAAAATTTCAAATACGGCCTGATTTTGATTTGGTTAATCGATTAACACCTTCAAAATTTTGAATTTGGCGCCTTTTGCAGGGAAATCTGCACATTTGCCCGTTTTCAGCCGTTCTAAGCTCTGTTCAGCTTCTGAAACTTGCTCTTGAATATCATAACCATGAAAATGTTTGAGATAGCCCGAATGCTGCTTTCTAAGCTAAAAAACCCTGCAAAATAAAATAAAACCCGGTCGCTCGACCGCTGGACAAAATAAATGCCAGGGACTCTAATGCTTGATATTTCGTCTCTTGCACCAAAAACGAGCCCTGAGCCACAGGAAAACCTTGATCCCCTGTCTCAAGAACGAATGCTATGCAAATGCAGAAATGCGAAAATGAAAAGAAACAAAAGCCAGATGCTGCTAAAACGGAAAGGCAAATTTTAGGGTGCTACAGCTGCCCCTATTCAAACAACTTGGACCTGAAGGGATGAAAAGCATCCACTTTCAAACATTCAAGGTATAAGGTGATTGAATACAAAAGAACCTGGAAATATACACCCTGCGGGGATGACAAACCAGCGAATACCAACCAAGAGTTGGAATACGACACGCTGGGGATAACAATCCAATACAAATAGGACTTCATCCAAAAGACACCAACCAATAGTTGGGATAACAATCAAAGGATACCAACCAAGAGTTAGGATATCGAACATCAGATGCCAACCAAGAATCAGGATAACAAACAGAAGGGTACTAACCAAAAGTTGGGATAACAAACTCTGGATACCAACCAAGAGTTGGAACGACAACTGAAGGGTGCCAACCAAAAGTTGGGATAACGAACCAAGGAATACCAACCAAGAGTTAGACTAACAACTCCGCCGAGGACCAAAAGAGAAAATCAACCAAGCAGCCTGCATCGCGTGAGAAAATAACCTGATGACTTTCCCCCACTCAGCTTCGTCAAGATTTACATCCGACAGTACCCTTAAAGAAGGAATCTCAACTTCCAATGGTAGGACTGCTTCTGTACCATACACCAGTGAGAAAGGAGTTGCCCCGGTTGATGTACGCACTGAAGCACGATAACCGTGAAAAGCAAAGGGAAACGTCTTGTGTCAGTCCTTATAGGTTAATACCATCTTCTGCACAATCTTCTTGATATTCTTGTTAGCTGCCTCAACAATGCCATTCATCTTCGGACGATATGGAGAAGAATTGTGATGCTCGATCTTGAAACTCTGACACAGTTCCTTCATCATTTTGTTATTCGAATTTGAACCATTTCACTAATGATTCTCTCAGGAATTCCATAATGACAAATGATGTCCTTCTTTATGAATCGGGTGACCACCTGTTTCGTGACATTGGCGTAGGACGCTGCTTCTACCCACTTTGTAAAGTAATCAATTGAAACCAGAATGAAGCGATGTCCATTAGAAGATGTTGGCGCAATATTTCCGATCACATCGATTCCCCACATAGCAAAAGGCCAAGGAGACGTTAACACATTCAGAGGAGCCGGTGGCACATGCACCTTATCCGCATAAATATGGCATTTATATCATTTTCTGGCGTAGTTGAAGCAATCGGATTCCATAGTCATCCAATAATACCCAGCTCTCAACAATTTTCTAGCCATTCCATGTCCATTGGCATGAGTACCGAAAGAAACTTCGTGGACTTCCTCCATCAACAGGTTTGCTTCAAGTTCATCAACACAGCGAAGCAAGACCATGTCCAAATTTCTCCTGTAGAGCACATCGTCTTTGTTCAGATGAAAGTTCCCGGCTAACCTCCTCAAGGTCTTCTTATCTTTGTTGGATGCCCCAGATGGGTATTCCTGAGTCTTGAGAAAATGCTTGATATCAAAATTCCAAGGCTTTCCATCTGATGCTTTCTCAATTGCAAACACAAAAGCAGGTCTATCAAGATGCATAATGGTGATGGTTGGAGCTTCATTCCAGAAATTCACTTTGTACATCAAAGATAGTGTGGCCAAGGCATATGCCATCTGATTCTCGACTCTTGGCACATGACGGAACTCGATTCTATCAAAGAACGGCAACAATCTCCTTGCATAATCCCTGTAAGGTACCAGGTTGGCCTGACGAGTTTCCCACTTTCCTTTGATTTGGTGAACAACTAACGCTGAGTCACCGTACACATCCAAATTCTTGATCCTCATATCAACGGCCTCTTCTAAACCCATAATGCACGCTTCGTACTCGACTTCATTATTGGTGCAGGCGAAAGTCAATCGGGCAGTGAACGGTATATGAGAATCGTGAGGAGTAATAATAATATCCCCGATCCCATGGCCATATGAATTAACCGCTCCGTCGAAAACCAATTCCCACTGAGATCCAATCTCAGGACCCTCGCTAGGTAAAGGCTCATCACAGTCTTTCATCTTCAAAAACATGACGTCTTCATCTAGAAAATCAAATTTCATCGGCTGATAATCCTCAATTGGCTGTTCTGCGAGATATTCCGACAGAACGCTTCCCTTAATGGCTTTCTAGGAAACACAATGAATATCGTACTCTGTTAAAACCATTTGCCATCGGGAAATCCTTCCGGAGAGTGCTTGTTTTTCAAAGACGTACTTGATCGGATCCATCTTCGAAATCAACAGGGTTCTGTGGTTTAACACGTACTGTCTCAAACGCTTAGTGGACCAAGCGAGTGCACAACATGTTTTTTCCAGCATCGAGTATCTTGACTCACAATCAGTGAACTTCTTACTCAGGTAGTAGATGGCATGCTCTTTTCTACCCGACTCGTCTTGTTAACCGAGCACACATCCTATTAAATTCTCAAGAACCGTGAGTGTTGGAGGTTCCTGCAGACATTCTTTTATTCTTTCGAACGCTTTCTGGCAATTTTCATTCCACCTGACCGTTTGATCTTTTCTTAGAAATTTGAATATTGGTTCACAAGTGGCTGTAAGATGAGATATAAACCTTGCAATGTAGTTCAATCTCCCCAGGAAACCACGAACCTCCTTTTCCATTCTCGGCTCAGGCATATCTTGTATAGCTTTTATTTTGGCAGGATCTACCTCAATACCCTTTTCACTGACAATGAAACCCAGTAACTTTCCAGATCTCACCCCGAAGGTTCACTTGTTAGGATTTAGCCTCAGCTTGAACTTCCTCAACCTTTCGAACAATTTCAGAAGATCGACCAGATGTCCTTCCTCTGTCTGTGACTTTGCAATCATGTCATCAACATAGACTTCAATCTCATGATGAATCATATCATGAAATAAAGTAACCATTGCCTGCTGATAAGTTGCCCTTGCATTTATCAATCCAAAAGGCATCACCTTATAGCCAAAGGTCCCCCATGGTGTGATGAAAGTAGTTTTCTCCATGTCTTCTGGGGCTATCTTGATTTGGTTATACCTAGAGAAGCCATCCATGAATGAAAACACAGAATAATGAGCGGTGTTATCAACCAACACATCGATATGGGGGAACGGGAAATTGTCTTTCGGGCTCGCTTTATTCAGATCTCGGTAATCGACGCACATCTGGACCTTTCCATCTTTCTTAGGAACAAAAATGATATTAGCGACCCACAAAGGGTAATTTGTGACAGCAAGAAACCCAACATTTAATTGCTTCTGAACCTCTTCTTTGATCTTGACTGCCATGTCAGGCCTTGTTCGTCTCAACTTTTGCTTCACTAGCGGACATTCTTCTCTGAGAGGTAACCGGTGTACCACAATATCTGTATCCAGCCCAGGCATGTCTTGGTAAGACCAAGCGAAGATATCCTTATACTCACAGAGCATTTCAACCAATCTTCTCTTGACACTGTCTTCCAATGCAGCCCCTACTTTAACCTTTTTCTTATCATCCTCGGTGCCCAGATTGATAATCTCAATATCCTCCTGATGAGGCACAATGACCCTTTCCTCCTGCTTGAGAAGCCTGGCTAACTCTTCGGGTAGTTCACAGTTTTTGTCAGTCTCTTGTTCATCTTGATAAATGGGATTATCAAAGTCATACGAAGTCATAGCTGAACCTGAATTGATGGCATCTGATAGAAAAGACCTGCATGATGATGTCATGTTTATTATGCGATGCAACAAACAAAACACATTGCCATTTTTCTGTTTAATATAAATGCAAAACAAAAATAAGACAAACAAGGATCACAATATTTGAATGCGAAAACGTCCTTTATTTAATGATAAATTGAGAATAACAAGGGGCCCCACAAATTAGGTCACTACGTCTTGGGCAGAACGTAGGACTGAGCATAATCAAAACAATGAACATTACTTTGCAGTAGTAACATGAATGACTTCTTCGGTAGTCCAGTTGCACAGCTTCTGGCCAGGAGTACATGGACGAATCCAAGCATACATGTTGCAGTCACTATCACCTTCATCATCTCCAACGAAATTAATCCTGTCAAATATCACGCTGCTGCTGGTGAATTGCACAGGTCCCCTGAACCTCAGAATGCTTTGAGAAAAACTGGATGGTTTGTATCCCAGGCCGAACTTGTCCTACTTGACAGGAACATTAAGAACTTGGTCCCACCTCTACGATGAACCAGATTCTATGATAGCACGAGCTTCCTTAAGCGATGACATCAAAACCCCTGGGCTCTTGGCTTCTACAGGAGACTTCCCCTGAATCTGAACTGTTTCAAACGCCTGGCAGAGTGTTTCGTGGATCTCCCCATCCACTTCCACGTACTTGAAGGATGACAAATGGCTAACCATAATATCCTCTTCACTGCATACCGTGACTATCTTCCCTTCCACCATATACTTTAACTTTTGATGCAACGTTGAGGTGATTGCCCCTGCAGCGTGTATCCAGGATCGGCCAAGCAAATAGTTGTATGCTGGCTGGATATCCATAATGTAGAAACTTGCATCAAAAATCTCTGGTCCTATCTGAATAGGCAACGTGATCTCCCCAAACACTGATCTTTTAGATCCATCGAAAGCCCTCACGACCAAATCACTTGGCGTGCATATCAAACCTTGAATATCCAACTTCATCAACGCCTTCTTTGGAAGCACATTGAGGGATGATCCTCTATAAACCAGGACATGCGAGATCAAAGACCCTCTACATTCCAAAGATATATGCAAAGCACGGTTATGGTTCCTCCAGGCAGGAGTCAGATCCAAATCAGTAAAACAGAGACCATTACCAGCGTTTACATGAGCTACTACCCCCTCTAACTGGTTAACAAAAATCTCTTGGGGTACGTATGCTGCATTCAAGATTTTCAATAAAGCGTTGCGGTGCGCCTCTAAACACAACAATAATGACAAGATAAAAATCTTCGAAGGAGTCTGATTTAAGTGATCTATAATCTTGTAATCACATTTTCGAATGAGTCTTATAAATTCCTCTGCATCCTTCGAAAGATCATCAGCCCCGATCTGTGGTTGGACATTCTCTTCAATCACAACCTTTCTTTTCCCTTTGTCATTCTTATCAGCATTAACCACTGGTGGTGAAAAGACCCTACCACTTCTAGTGATACCCCCGACACCAACTATATTCTCAACTGACGAACTTCCATCTGTAGACGCTGTCCATTCCTTCCTTTTCCCATTACAGAACACCTCTCCCCCATAATTCCACGGCATAGCTCTAGTGCTCTCGTATGGCACAGGTCCAGGTATAATAATGATAACCGGATCTGGCCTAGCAGGCATTGAAATATTGATTGTCCGGTATGGAATGGAGATTGTAGCAACTTCGCTTCCATCATTACTCACTTTATTCTCAGCATCTTCTTTCACAACTTTATCAAATTGCAAAAAACCCTCATCCATCATTCTCGGAATACCCTTTCTCAAAAGATCGCAACCCTCAGGCTGCACTTCACACTCTGAGCAGTCAAGAGAACAACCTAGAAACACCACCTTCTTCAATAAACTAGCCTTCACAAACCCCAGCAGAGTCTTCAAATCTTCAACATTTGTTACCAGATTTAGCTTCTCCCCCTTAATAATGGCATTGGCTCCTGCCACCCCATGATTCGGCATCGGGTTTTGATTCACATTGGGCCCATCGTTGGTGAAGTTGATAGCTTTGGAATCAAGCAAATCCTGGACTTTGTGTTTGAAGGCTTTGCAATGATCAATATCATGGCCCGGGGCGCCTGAGTGAAAATCACAATGAGCATTCGCATCGTAGCCAGGAGGTGGTGTACTAGTGAGAGGAGCAGAGTCCTCTTCTGAACCAATTGTAACTGCAGCAGATGTTGTAAAAACTGAGAATACGACATCAGAGGATTCTCGAACTGTCTATCAGGCATTCTGCGTCTAGCAGCATAAGGTCGCGGAACATTGACTCGTTACTGAGCTGCGGCCGGGATATCTATCGTAGAAACTTGTTGATGATAACGGGACTGAGCTCTACCTTTACCCTTGTGAGAAACAGCATTCGTGTAACGCCCATTTTAATTATTTAAGTTTTTCCCGTGTTATTTTATTATCGGCATGCCTTGTGTGGGAATTGTTGAGGATATACGGAACATAATATTAATATTATATAACTGATAATGATAATAATGGATAATTCATATTAATTTTGATATTAGTATTATTATTATTATTATTAATATTAATATTATGAAGATTTTGTTAATTGGAATTGTTTTGGAATTAAAAAGAGAATTTTGGGGTATTAGGGGCAGAAGTGCCATTTTGGAAGAAATAGAGGAAGGAGAAGAACACGAGCGTGAAGGAGAAGAACTCGGCTTAGCTAGAAAGAGTGAGAACAAGGTCTAAAGCAAGAGCAAGCAAGAGGAAGCTAAGCTATCAGATTTTGGGAGCTCTTGGGCAATCAAAGCTGCATTTGAGGTAGGGGGAATCCGTTAAAATTGGTAGAATGCATGAGTATTAGGTAGAAGGGGATTTCCCTTAACCCCATAAGTTTGATGATTATGTTTTACTTGGTGTTATGATTCTGAGTTTGATGCTGGTATGTTGAATCCATTGCATGTGTTGTTTGGTGGGGTTTCCGGGTAGTTTGAAGTTTTATGCCGAAGTTGATTAAATGAGTAGAGCTGATATTTAATCGGGCTAAATCGAGAATAGATGTTGTAGTTAGGTGATAGAATATTGGTCTGATATGGTGGGGTCTGGTTTGAGTAGAATCGGTTGAGTTCAGAGCGTTTTTGCCGACTCTGAGCAGTTTTATTTTTCTAAAATCGCAGACGTTCGCCAGTTGCTTCGCTGGGCGAGTGAGTAGCGAATCTTCGCTAGGGATTCACTGGGCGAACTGGGTAACGAATGCTTCCAGTAGCGAGCATTCGTTGATGCTTCGCCTAGCGAGTGAGCCAGCGAGCATGAGATTGATGTTGTATTAGGGAGAGTGTATTTGTGGTGTTGGAATGTAATTTCCGTGTTAATCGTTTGAATTGGATATTTCGATTGGTGTATGACATAATACATGTATGTGGTGATGTGTGGAATATATGCATATAATTATATATATATATATATATATATATATATATATATATATATATATATATATATATATATATATATATATATATATATATATATATATATATATATATATATATATATATATATATATATATATATATATATATATATATATATATATATATATATATATATATATATATATATATATATATATATATATATATATATATATATATATATATATATATATATATATATATATGTGTGTGTGTGTGTGTGTGTGTGTGTGTGTGTGATGTATGATGATGTGATCGGATGCATCGTGGGCACCTTGTGTGTGCGTGAATTTCTGTTGTGCATTAGTGTATGCATATCATGTTGCATGTTTTGGCTCAGGAGGAGCGTGGTAGGGATAGATCGTTGCTCAGATGGAGTGTATGCGCTATCCTGAGTTTATTTGCCCGTACTTTGAAGGAGAGGGGGTGGTAGGGATAGATAATTGCTCGGATGGAGTGTATGTGATCTATCCTGAGTTTGATTATATGGCTCAGGAGGAGCGTAGTAGGGATAGATCGTGTCTCGGATGGAGCGTAAGCGATCTATCCTGAAATTGATTATATGGGCTCAGGAGGAGTGTGGTAGGAATAGATCATGTCTCGGATGGAGTGTAAGTGATCTATCCTGAGTTTGAGTCGGTACCGTATATCATTGTGTCGAGTTGCATATGTTGCATTGTTGGTGTGCTGTGTTAGCATGGGACAGTAGGTCCGGATTGATGTATGATGAATGATGTTTATGTGTTGTCTGCCTTTTTATTCATGTACATTATTACCATTATAATTTTGATCGTGAGTTCTCACCCCTTGTTGTTGTTGTGGTCTGTGCTTCTTCGGAAGTATAGAAAATCCAGGTGCGTAGCTAGCTTGGATTGTGGCGAGTCGAGTCGTAGGGATGCTCTGATATGTAACACAGGGTTTTTGGGAGCTATTTATCTGTTTGATGATTTTGTTTATACTCCGTGTCGTATCACGTTTTGATGGATTCATTGATGATGTTTTGTATATTTTGGGCAGATGATCGAACATGATGTATGAGATGATGTACATATATGTATATATGTTGTGACAAATTTCTTTTCCGCTGCTTATTTTGAAAATCTTTTAATGAAATGTTTTGTGGAAATTTTTGTGAAAAGTAATATCCCACTTTTTGAAGAGAAACTCTGATATTTAATTGATTTATTTGCATTTTATTTAACTTGGGAAGTGGGGTGTTACAAGTTGGTATCAGAGCAGGTCGATTCGTCCGGCCAGTGTAGTGTTTTGAGCCTGTCCTTAGGATAGAGGTTGTGTGTCTTTTGACCCAGTGTTGTTTTGGTTGAGCAGTATGGCAGGGAGGAATGATGTTGCTTTGGCTGCAGCTATGCAAGCGATAGCGCAGGTGGTTACCAATCAGAATCTGGCTGCGGGTGCACAATTCAGAGATTTGACGCAGTTTTAGAATAATAAGCCACTGAAGTTTGAAGGAGGGATTTTAGACCCTGAAGCTGCACAGAAATGGATGAAGGCAAATGAGAATATCTTCAGGACCATGGGATGCAGTGATGAGCAGAAGGTGAGGTTCGGTACTCATATGTTGGAGAGTGAAGCTGAGGCTTGGTGGGACAACAGTCGTCAGAGATTGGAGGCTGCGGGAACTGCCATTACCTGGGAGGTGGTTCGGACGATTTTCCTGGAGAAGTATTTTCCGGAAGACATCAGAAGTGCTAAGGAGATTGAATTTCTGGAACTGAAGCAGGTAACCTGTCTGTAGCAGAGTATGCTGCTAGATTTGAAGAGTTGGCACAGTATTGTCCCCATTATAATACTGATGAGGCAATGACTTCCAAGTGTTTGAAGTTTGAGAACGGGCTGCGCCCGGAGATTAAGATGGGGATCGCTTGTCAGAAGATCAGGAGCTACCCTGAGCTGGTGAGCAGAAGCAGGATTTATGATAATGACAACAGGGCCATGATTGCACACTATAAGGCGGTGAATGATCGTAAGGGTAAGCAGAGGTTTGGTGGTACTCCCTACAGCGTTCCGGCTGGTAAAGGAAAGCAGAAGGCTGTTGCTGGTAAGAAGTTCAGAGAGAGGAGGGCATCTGTGGATTTGAGTTGTTTTCGGTGCGGTGTCGCGGGGGATCGTGCTAATGATTGTCCTAAGGAGGTAAAGAAGTGCTTCAAGTGTGGGAAGTCGGGCCATGTGATGGCGGAGTGCAGGACTAATGTGCCTACTTGCTATAATTGTGGTGAGAAAGGTCATATTAGCACTCATTGTGAGAATTCGGAGAAGGTTCAGACGTCTCAGGTCAGCGGTAAAGTGTTTACTGTGGTGGGAACTCAATCACCAGATGAGGAGCATGCTATCAAAGGTACTTGTCTTATCAATAATGTTCCTTTGACTGCTATGATTGATACGGGTGCAACCCACTCATTCATTTCTGTCGATTGTGTGAAGAGGTTAGGTTTGGTGTTGTCTACTCTTGAGCAGCGGATGACTATTGAAACTCCCTTTATTGGTTCAGTGACTACTTCTTTGGTGTGTTTGAAGTGTCCACTGACTATCTTCGGTAGAGAGTTTGGGGTAGATCTGATTTGCTTGCCACTTGGAGAGTTGTTGAATAGAAAGTTTATCAGACCGAGTGTGTCGCCGTGGGGAGCTCAAGTGTTGTTGGTGAAGAAGAAGGATGGTAGCATACGTTTGTGCATCGATTACCGTCAGTTGAACAAAGTGACCATCAAGAACAAATATCCTCTTCCAAGGATTGATGATTTGATGGATCAGTTAGTGGGAGCTCGTGTGTTCAGTAAGATTGATTTGAGGTCGGGTTATCATCAGATTAGAGTGAAGGATGGTGATATTCAGAAGACGGCGTTTAGAACTCGTTATGGACACTATGAGTATACTGTGATGCCTTTGGGAGTGTCTAATGCGTCGGGAGTGTTCATGGAGTATATGAACCGGATCTTCCATTCGTATTTGGATCAGTTTATTGTTGTGTTCATTGATGACATACTGATTTATTCTAAGTCAGAAAAAGAGCATGCGGAGCATTTGAGGATCGCTTTGCAAGTGTTGAAGGATAACAAGCTATTTTCCAAGCTATCAAAGTGTGAGTTCTGGATGAAGACTGTGAGTTTCTTGGGGCATGTGATTTCTAGTGATGGTGTAGCGGTAGACCCGTCAAAAGTGAGTGCGGTATTGCAGTGGGAACCACCAAAGACGGTAACGGAAGTTAGAAGCTTTATGGGTTTGGCAGGGTATTACCGGAAGTTTATTGAAGGTTTTTCGACTTTGGCGTTGCCGTTGACTCAGTTAACAAGAAAGGATCAAGCTTTTGTGTGAGATGCTACTTGTGAGGAAAGTTTTGAGGAGCTGAAAATGAGGTTGACATCAGCGCATGTGTTGGTATTGCCGACTCCGAGTGAGCCTTTTATGGTATATTGTGATGCGTCTAAGTTAGGATTAGGCGGAGTTCTTATGCAGAATGGTAAAGTGGTAGCGTATGCTTCGCGGCAATTGAGGGTGCATGAAAGGAATTATCCTACTCATGACCTTGAGTTGGCTACGGTGGTTTTTGTGTTGAAGATTTGGAGACATTATTTGTTTGGTTCGAGATTTGAGGTATTCAGTGATCATAAGAGCTTGAAGTATTTGTTTGATCAGAAAGAGCTGAATATGCGGCAGAGAAGATGGTTGGAATTCTTAAAGGATTATGATTCCAGCTTGAGTTATCATCCCGGAAAGGCGAATGTTGTTGCGGATGCTTTGAGCAGGAAGACAATTCATATGTCAGCTTTGATGGTGAAAGAGATGGAGCTAATTGAGCAGTTCAGAGATTTGAGCATGGTGTGTGAGTTTACGACAGATGGTGTGATGTTGGGTAAGTTGCAAGTGAGGAATGATTTCTTGGATGTGATTAGAGAAAATCAAAAGTTGGATGTGAAATTTGTGGATTTGATGCGAGAAGCAAGAAGTGAATCCGATAGTGATTTCAAGTTAGATAGTGCAAGTGTGTTGAAATTTCGGGGCAGAATTTGTGTGCCGGATAATGACGAGCTGAAGAAGTCAATTTTGGACGAGGGACATTGTAGTAGCCTGAGTATCCATCCGGGAGCTACGAAGATGTATCATGATTTGAAAAAGTTATTTTGGTGGGCTGGCATGAAAAGAGATATCGCTCGTTTTTTTTATGCTTGTTTGACATGTCAGAAATCAAAAGTGGAACATCAAAACCGTCTGGTTTGATGCAACCGTTGGAAATTCCGGTATGGAAGTGGGACTGTATAGCCATGGATTTTGTTACACGATTGCCGAACACGGCAAGAGGATTTGATGCTATTTGGGTGATTGTGGATCGGCTTACGAAGTCTGTGCATTTTGTGCCGATCAATATCAGTTTTCCGTTGGAGAAGTTGGCAGAGATTTATATTCGGGTGATTGTGAAGCTTCATGGTGTGCCATCGAGTATTGTGTCGGATAGAGATCTGAGGTTTACTTCAGAATTTTGGAAGAGTTTGCAGGAAGCTTTGGGTACTGAGTTGAAGCTGAGTTTAGCATATCATCCTCAAACCGATGGATAGTCAGAAAGGACTATTCAGTCGTTGGAGGACTTGTTAAGAGCTTGTGTGTTAGAAAAAGGTGGTGCGTGGGATACTCATTTGCCGTTGGTAGAGTTCACGTACAACAACAGTTACCATTATAGTATCGGAATGGCACCGTTTGAGGCTCTTTATGGTAGGAGGTGCAGAACTTTGCTGTGTTGGTATGAGACGGGTGAGAGTGTTGTTTTGGGACCAGAGATTGTGCATCAGACTACTGAGACAGTTTAGATGATCCGTGAGAAGATGAAAGCGTCTCAGAGTAGGAAGAAGAGTTATCATGATAGCCGAAGGAAGGAGTTGGAATTTAATGAAGGTGATCATGTGTTTTTGAGGGTTAACCCAGTGACCGGTGTAGGACGTGTATTAAAGTCCGAAAAGCTGGATCCGAAGTTTATCGGGTCGTATCATATTTTGCATATGATTGGTGATGTGGCTTACAGGGTGGCGTTGCCGCCGGAACTTTCGAACTTGCATGACGTGTTTCATGTGTCGCAACTTCGGAAGTATGTATTGGATCCGTCTCATGTGATTCAGAGAGATGAAGTTCAAGTGAGAGAGAATCTAACCGTTGAGACGATGCCATTGAGGATCGAGGACCGCAAGATGAAGCGACTCAGAGGGAAAGAGATACCTTTGGTGAGAGTGGCTTGGGGAGGTGCTGCAGGAGGCAGTGTGACTTGGGAATTGAAAGCAGAATGCGGGAAGCTTATCCAGAGTTGTTTCAATCAGGTATTTTCGAGGACGAAAATAATTAAAGTGGGGGAGAGTTGTAACGCCCATATTAATTATTTATGTTTTTCCCGTGTTATTTTATTATCGGCATGCCTTGTGTGGGAATTGTTGAGGATATACGGAACATAATATTAATATTATATAACTGATAATGATAATAATGGATAATTAATATTAATGTTGATATTATTATTATTATTATTATTATTATTATTAATATTATGAAGATTTTGTTAATTGGAATTGTTTTGGAATTAAAAAGAGAATTTTGGAGTATTAAGGGCAGAAGTGCCATTCTGGAAAAAATAGAGGAAGGAGAAGAACACGAGCGTGAAGGAGAAGAACTCGGTTTAGCTAGCAAGAGTGAGAACAAGGTCTGAAGCAAGAGCAAGCAAGAGGAAGCTAAGCAATCAGATTTTGGGAGATCTTGGGCAATCGAAGCTGCATTTGAGGTAAGGTGGGGGGGGGGGGGGAATCCGTTAAAATTGGTAGAATGCATGAATATTAGGTAGAAGGGGATTTCCCTTAACCCCATAAGTTTGATGATTATGTTTTACTTGGTGTTGTGATTCTAAGTTTGATGCTGGTATGTTGAATCCATTGCATGTGTTGTTTGGTGATTTGGGGGTTTTCGGGTAGTTCGAAGTTTTATGCCGAAGTTGATTAAATGAGTAGAGCTGATATTTAATCGGGCTAAATCCAGAATAGATGTTGTAGTTAGGTGATAGAATATTGGTCTGATATGGTAGGGTCTGGTTTGAGTAGAATCGGCTGAGTTCAGAGTGTTTTTGCCGACTCTGAGCAATTTTATTTTTCTGAAGTCGCAGACGTTTGCCAGCTGCTTCGCTGGGCGAGTGAGTAGCGAATCTTCGCTAGGGATTCGTTGGGCGAAATGGGTAACGAGTGCTTCCAGTTGCCACTGTCTGGCTTCCCTATGGAGTTTGCTGAGCGAGCAAGTAGCGAGCATTCGCTGATGCTTCGCCTAGCGAGTGAGCCAGCGAGCATGACAATGTTTTCTATTTTTGTGATGTGTTGTTATGTTCTCTTGTGCTGTTGGACCCTTGTTGGTCGTGATTGATTATGAGATTGATGTTGTATTAGGGAGAGTGTATGTGTGGTGTTGGAATGTAATTTCAGTGTTAATCGTTTGAATTGGATATTTCGATTGGTGTATGACATGATACATGTATGTGGTGATGTGTGGAATATATGCATATAGTTATATATATATATATATATGTGTGTGTGTGTGTGTGTGTGTGTGTGTGTGTGTGTGTGTGTGTGTGTGTGTGTGTGTGTGTGTGTGTGGTGTATGATAATGTGATCGGATGGATTGTGGGCACCTTGTGTGTGCATGAATTGCTGTTGTGCATTAGTGTATGCATATCATGTTGCATGTTTTGGTTCAGGAGGAGCATGGTAGGGATAGATCGTTGCTCAGATGGAGTGTATGCGATCTATCCTGAGTTTATTTGCTCGTACTCCAAAGGAGAGGGGGTGGTAGGGATAGATCATTGCTCGGATGGAGTGTATGTGATATATCCCGAGTTTGATTATTATATGGCTCAGGAGGAATGTAGTAGGGATAGATCGTGTCTCGGATGGAGCGTAAGTGATCTATCCTGAAATTGATTATATGAGCTCAGGAAGAGCGTGGTAGGGATAGATCATGTCTCGGATGGAGCGTAAGTGATCTATCCTGAGTTTGAGTCGGTACCGCATATCATTGTGTCGAGTTGCATATGTTGCATTGTTGGTGTGCTGTGTTGGCATGGGACAGTAGGTCCGAATTGATGCATGATGAATGATTTTTATGTGTTGTCTGCCTTTTTATTCATGTACATTATTACCATTATAATTTTGATCGTGATTTCTCACCCCTTGTTGTTGTTGTAGTCTGTGCTTCTTCGGAAGTACAGACAATCCAGGTGCTTAGCTAGCTTGGATTGTGGCGAGTCGAGTCGTAGGGATGCTCTGATATGTAACACGGGGTTTTTGGGAGTTATTTATCTGTTTGATGATTTTGTTTATACTCCGTGTCGTATTACGTTTTGATGGATTCATTGATGATGTTTTGTATATTTTGGGCAAATGGCCGAACATGATGTATGAGATGATGTACATATATGTATATATGTTGTGACAAATTTCTTTTCCGCTGCTTATTTTGAAAATCTTTTAATGAAATGTTTTGTGGAAATTTTTGTGAAAAGTAATATCCCACTTTTGAAAGAGAAACTCTGATATTTAATTGATTTATTCGCATTTTATTTAACTTGAGAAGTGGGGTGTTACAGTTCGCGTCCCCTTCCCTTCTCTTAGGGTTCGCTGAGTATGGTTTCTTTGTTCCTCCCGAAGAGGATCCACTACCATTTGGAATCTTTCCAGACTTAATTCCACTTTTGACTCTCTCGCCAGCAATTACCAGATCAGAAAATCCTGCAGACATGCAGCCTATCAACTTCTCAAAGTACATACCAGGAAGCGAAGCCATGAATAGGTCGATCAACTCCCTTTCGACCATTGGGGGTTGTACCCTCGCAGCTAGATCCCGCCACCTCTGGGCGTATTCATTGAAGCTCTTAGTATTTTTCTGCGACAAGCTCTGTAATTGTACCCTGTTTGGGGCCAAATCACTATTATACTGATAGTGACGCACAAAAGCTTCGGCCAATTCTCTCCAGCTGCATATATGAGTTCTCTCAAGTCCAATATACCACTTCAAAGATGCCTCTGCCAGACTATCTTGGAAAAAATGCATTAGCAGCTTTTCATCATTGGAGTAAGCAGACATCTTCCTGAAATACGCTCGAATATGCACTCTTGGACAGGTCGTCCCTTTATATTTGTCAAAATCGGGCACCTTGAATTTGGGAGGAATCCTGACTCCAGGAACTAGACCAAGGTCGAACATATCAAGACCCAAAGAGTTATGATTCTCAAAAGATTTCATCTTCTCCTCGATTAGTTTAAACCTTCGGTCAGCTTCAGTCGGTAAACCACCCTCCATATCTCTCATGGAAAATGCATCATCCTGGTTATCTTCCCAATGAGGGCCAACAGCCCCGTGCACAACGCACACACTTCCATTACCAGCAACATTACCATTCTCATTCGCAGCTCCTCCGCCCGGAGGTATGACAATAGTAGGGATACCCTGTGGGATAGATCCACCGATTGGTGGAGGAATAACACTAGCTCCTCCGTGCAAAACGCCCTCTTCGTCAACCCGTGCTATCAATGGCTGGACCAAAGTTCTTAACTGTTCCTGCCCACTAGCAACAGTCTGCATCAACTCCATGAATTGAGCCATGCGAGCCCTAACTTCCTGCAATTTAGCCTGAACTTGATTCATTACTCTTTGCTGATTCCCTCGAGTTGAATACCTGTGGAAACTGAACTCCTCAATCCTGTTACTTCGAAGAAAACCAAACAGAGTTAGGAACAGAAGCCACTGAGAACACCTACGATGCAAATGAAAATGCAAGATGCAAAATGCAAACATGTCTATGTATGTATAGGGAGATCTCCCCTTGATTTCAGTTTCAATAAACAAGAACAACAGAGATGGATAAGAACACCACAATAAGTCTTCTCATATATCAGGTAAATCTGAGATAATACAATGACCAATGAGAAATATTCGTATACAAAGATGTATTGATCTCATCCAACATCCCTGGTGATGATTAAGATATAAAAGCAAAGAAACTGTAAAAGATAAACCCCCTAGTAACCATGCTCTTTGCCCCAGGCCTGAGCCTCCCTAAGCATCATCCTCGTATCTGGATGATCTGGTCTATCAATCAATTCTCTAATGAGGGTGTCCCTTTTGTGTATCACATCCCGGAGATAGTGACAATGATCCTCCCAAGCATCTTCGCCGAAGGCATCTTCAAGCCAGGGTTTCTTCACCTCTGCTCGAATCTTGAACTCTTCAAGTGCTGATAAATTCTCGTGCATCTGCGGAACGATTATGTCAATACCTCTTTCTCCTTAGCCTTGAGTTGTGCCTTCAACTTATCGACCTGAGTACGAAGCTGATCATCTCTACTCTTGTTGGCAGTCACAGTAGCATTCCACTGTTTCTCGAACTTGGATATCTTCATATATGCTCTGTCTAAATCCTCCTTCTTACTCTTCAAAATGCTACAAGTTCTTTTTAGATCAAGACTGACTTGCTTCTGTGCTTGTACCTGATCAACAATTTCTTTCTCCAACTTGGTCAATACTTCTGACTTCGACTTGGCCAAATAAACAGCTTCACCCTTATCATGCTTCAGCTGACTGATTTCCTGTTTCAACTCTTCATTCTCTTTGCGCAGCTCTTCCTTATCTGCCCAAAGATTGTTATACCTCAGGATGTCGACGGTTGTAGGCGGCTCAATGACTAAGGGATACAGTGGTGCTTCAATAGGAAACGGCAGTAGTACCTCTCCAACTCTCTTCTGAATCCACTCCAAGTAGGGATCATATGCTCTATAATCTCCTTTGCCTAAAGAAATCCTTCCCTTCTTGTGAATTTTACCCAAAGCGTCCATGAATCTGGCTGAGATACAAGGATCAGCTACACCTGTGAAGTGCAGAGATTCCTGCACTTCTTCTTCTTTTGGAGGTCCTCTCAAAGCATAACCAAACTGTCTGACATCCAGAGAAGGATTATATTTGATGCCGCCTTTCCTCCCTATCAAGGGCACATTAGGAAAGCTACCACAACTAAAGATAAGCTCGCGACCCAGTAGGTCTCGGTTGAACCAGACGGTATTCTTTTCTGTTAAACCCATAAGCCTCTTTGACCATTCAGACAAATTCCTCAAATCCATAAAAGCTCCAGAGCAAGGAAGGTGATCAACAAACCATTTATGCAACAGCGGTGTACAACAAGAAACCATATTTGCTCTTCTTTTCTCGTTCTTGTAATGTATCGAATGATACAAATCTCCCAGAAGAGTAGGTACGAGGTCCCTGGAAGCGAAGATATGAAAAGCATCAAAATCCACAAAGTCCGGTACATTGGGAAACAACACAATGCAATAGACACACAGAGCCAAGATAGCACTGAAAACCACCCAACAACCCTTTCCAGCATACTCTCGGGCTTTGTCCACCAAGAAAGATAAAGTAAAGTCGGAAACTCCATTTCTGCTGATAACATGGTCTACCAAGTCAGAGGCGCTCACGGCGGATAACTTCTCAAGATTAGGTTCTTCTTTGGAACTGAAGAATGACACCTTATTTAGGTTTGAAACACCTAAGATGAAGGCGAATTCCTCCAAAGTCGGAGCCAACACATAGTCTGGGAATGTGAAACAGCGCAGTGGCGGATCATAAAACTGTAATAGGGTATGAGTAGCTCCATACTCATAGCTCGTGATCTTACAGACAAGATTCTGAATACCCCCATAATCTTCCCTGAAAGTTGCAAGAACACCAGGATCAGCCAGGGAAATCAGACCAAATAAAGGTCCTAACTCAGGTACAAGAAACTTGTACACAACAATCCTCTTTCTGCCTGCTTCCATCTCTACAGAAGACCAGTACCAGAATCAAGGGAAAGACAAGAACCTGTAACACACACAAACATGCCATGTTAAATGCAGGATAATTATGTAGATGCAAACATGGGATCAAGGTATCCAATGCTCAAATTTGCTGTTGTGCCGTTGACTGAATTCAACCATAGCTCGACGCTAATAAGAACACCCAGAATAATGAACTGAACGGAGCATTTAGGATCAACAGTATGTACTGACAAGAAAACCCGGTTGGTTGAAGGTCAAGTTTTCTTGCAAAACCCATCCCCTCTCACATGTGGGTTCTAGTCTTGAAAGGTACGACATCCTATGCGGGTGGTCAGCGTCACAGACTTTCGAGAAACGATGATATGTTCACCATTTCTAGTTTGGCATCATAGTTAAACGTAGCAGCCTCACTTAGCTGACTTCCCAAATGAACGGTCTCCAGAGTCGGCAGTCTCTCTAAGTCAATATTCCCTCAACTGCACCAGATGCGCAGGATAAAATATATCCAAAGAAAAACCTCGTCTGAATGTGAATTCCGCACGAGCTATTGCATGGCCAAACTCCACACAAGCTCACGCTACTTTCTACACTAATCCTGTGTGTATACTTAAGCCCGGGTTCGGCTTATCTCTCATTGGAACAACCCCACAGCACAGCAACAACAAAATGCAAATGCAATAATATACAACAGATAATGTACATAAAGCAAAAAATAATTGTGCAATAGTAAACACCCAAAGACGCAACAGACAAGCGCTAGGATTGACTCGTATAGGGAACCAGAGTCCCCAACAAAGTCGCCAGCTGTCGCAACTGCGAAAACACCCGGAAGAAAATAGAAGAGTCGCCACCGTTCGTTATTTATCCCAAAAGAGGGAAAGGAAACGAGCAAAGGAAACCTAATGAAAGGGGAAAGACAAGGTCATCGCAAACATGTCTCAGGTTCGGGAGTCGGTTACGCAAGGGGAAGGTATGAGAACCCCTCACGTCCGTCATACTCGACGGGATCCACGCTTGTTGTCTATCTAAAGGTGTGTTTAATCTATCTAGCTAAAGGCTCACAGGACGAAAAGAAAAGAAAAGAGACTCGGCAGAGCATCTCCGCTCTGTGCCTACGTATTCCCTCGTGCAATGGGAAAGTCAGAGTCAACGTAGTTCGGCTAACTACAGGTGAACGGTGGGGGAAGGTTGCTCCCCAAGACACCGCATCTCGTGCCTACGTATTCTCATCTGGTATGAGAAATTAGAGCAAACGTAGTTCGGGCTAACAAGAACACCGGTTGGTTCAAATTTTTTTACCCGAGTAGGGTTAAACCTTCATTCTAGCATTTAGGGACAATGCCTGTTTGTGGTAGAACCAAAGCTTAACAACACTCTTTTTTATGAAAAAGGTTTTTTGATTAATCAAGAAGGAAAAAGTTTGATGTTTTGTTTTGTGTTTTTTAGTGAAGTGAATTAATTCGGTTTGTGATTCACGTTGCACTAAAGACTATGACATAGGAATGAATGCGTTGCATATTGCTCCCAAACGGGACGTACACTAAACACTCTAGACAAGCGAGAGGAGACCCCTCACTCATCATTCCCCATGTGCTTAAGGCTCGTAGCTTACAACGTTTATCGTATTTATTAGATGAGTTAGAATATATTGAGATGGGAAGAGAGACGCACGAAAGGTCTAAGGGAAACTCGGCCCTAATGTTGTCATACAAAATGGTCCTAAAGTTTGGATTAAAAGTGGGGAAAATCTACTTAATGTTAGCATGCAAATATCTATCATAATCCATCTTGAACAAGAAGGATTATAAGTCCTAAGGGAACATGGCCAAGGAAGACAAAAGAAGAAGAATCAACCACAAGTTAGAGATGCAAACATACAAAATAAACATTCAAAGAGGGAGGAAAATAGTGTGGGGCAACAGCCGCCACAAGCGCGTCTCGACCTCTTGAAAGTAAGCAAAGAATGCAATGCAAAAGAGAAATGCAAGAAGGCCCGCAAAATATGGAAATGCAAGCACAAAAGAGAAAGGATGGGAGAAGCGAACTCCTACGACCATCAGCCATTAATCACCAGAGAAAAGTGGGAGGAAAAGAAGTGCGGGGCAGTAGCCTCCACAAGCGAATCTCGACCACTCGATTATCACACTCAAACAAGCCAAATTACTCCAAATAAGCAATTCTAACACCACTTCAAAATTCAGATCCAAGTTTGCACGAAAATCAAATGGAAAAATGGAGATGTTGATGACAAAGAATGAAGGTTTTAGCTCAAGAATTCATTGATTCCAATGGAGAATCAAAGAATTCAATGGATGAAGAGCTTTGGTGAGGGTTTTGGAAGTTGGAAAAGTTGAGAGAAACTTGAGAGAATTGAGATGAATTTTGAAAATGAGAATGAAATTATGAAGATTAGATGTGTGAGGTTTGGAGTAAACCAATTAAATACCCCTTAGGTTTGGATCCAAATGAGAGGTTTGGAATGTGGTTTGTGAAATTTGGTTTGGAATGAGGAATGGGAGTTTGGAGGGAAAATGAAATCAACCAAAATTCAAGATGATTCTAGATCCTTCCCAAGGTGTAAAATTGAACTTCCAAGTGATCAAAATTGGACCCCAAAGTGACCCCCTTTGAAAATTCACGTGCAGAGGCAAAACCTGCATTGGTTAATCGATTAACAGTTTGGGTTAATCGATTAACACTATTAAAATTTCAAATATGGCCTGATTTTGATTTGGTTAATCGATTAACACATTTAGTTAATCAATTAACACCTTCAAAAATTTGAATTTGGCGCCTTTTGGAGGGAAATCTGCACATTTGCCCGTTTTCAGCCGTTCTGAGCTCTGTTCAACTTCTGAAACTTGCTCTTGAATATTATAACCATGAAAATGCTTGAGATAGCCCGAATGCTTCTTTCTGAGCTGAAAATACCCTGAAAAATAAAATAAAACTCGGTCGCTCGACCGCTGGACAAAATAAATGCCAGGGACTCTGATGCTTGCTATTTCGTCTCTTGCACCAAAAACGAGCCCTGAGCCACAGGAAAACCTTGATCCCATGTCTCAAGAACGAATGCTATGCAAATGCAGAAATGCAAAAATGCAAAGAAATAAAAGCCAGATGCTGCTAAAACAGAAAGGCAAATTTTGGGGTGATACACCTACTTATCCTGACTAGGATGGAATCAGAGCATTCGTAGTTCACCTTACTACAGGTGAAAACAAAGAAAAGGTGATTGGTTTTAGGAGAAGAGACAAGTTTTCATCTTAAGGGGAATACTCAACTTAAACCACCACAAACATGTAGAAGATAGATCTTTGTCTCACATTAAGAGAAGGGCTCCAACTCGGATATAGAATCAACGAGTATGCCACATATCTCCGTCAAGTGGAAAAGAAATCAACATATTTCTCAACTATGTCATAGGGCAGGAGAATTACATCTCAAATAGGGATGACTCATGTCTAATCATCTCATGGGAGAAAGGGAACCTAATTGTAGGTTATCTAAAGTTAAAGCAATCATAAGAGGAGTTATCCTAAGGATATAGACTAAATGTGTTAGTCTAAGGGGAATAATCTAAGTGCACACTGTAACACCCCAAATTTAATCGAAATATTTAAATTAATTTATTTAATTGTGAATATTCATTTTTCGGTAGTTTGTGGATTATTGGAAAAATGTGCATTTTTGGGTTATTTATATGATTAATAGTATATAATATTAATTTATTAGTATTATTATTATTTAAAATGAATATAAGTGAAATAAGGGTAATTTGGGCGTTTGGAGGAGTTAGTAAGGGTAATAAGGGAAAAGCCCAATTGTTTGGCCCAAGACTAGGTTTGACAAAAAGAGAATTGTGAAGGGAATTAGGATCCATTTGTTAACAGTGAAAAGTATTATGGCCAAGAGCTCTGAGGAGAAGATTGGAGGAAAAAGATTCTCGGAGATAATCGTGAAGGCTTTGAATCGACTAAGGTATGGGGAGTATAGCTTTTCATGATTTTCCATGTGTGCCTTTCAATGTAATTATGGATGACTTTAGGTTTAAGAGATTTTGGTTCGATTGTGGGAAAAGGGGAAATTGATGGTGAGGACCCTGATGGTTGTGGTTAGTGGTAAGTATTCCTGACTGTTAAAGCATGGATATGAGAAATAGTGACCTTAGGCCTTCGTGGCCAAAAACCTTGAATTGTTATATGTCTGACCCTGTAGGGATAAAATATTGGATAGTGAGTAACTCTAATGCCTTAGGGTGTAATTGAAGGAAAAATTGTGATTTAGGACATGAATATGTTACGGGATTGGCCTAATAAACCGTAGGTTTTGTGCCTTTATCGCCATAGGACCTTAGGTATGATTTAGGGATGTTTTGTGTAACACCCCGTTCCCCAAAATCTCATAAATGCATTTAAAATAAACAATCATCAGAGTTTCACACCACAAAATGGGATGTCACAGAATTTAACCAACAAAATATTTTCCATTAAATGATTTTCAACAAATATAACACAACGGAAATTCATCATCATAAATATATATATATATATATATATATATATATATATATATATATATATATATATATATATATATATATATATATATATATATATATATATATACACACACACACACACACACACACATAACATCATCTGCATGTCATATACATCATCCTCGGCCACTGTCCAAAATATACACAACATGTTCACCCAAAATATTCATCAAACACGATACACCACAGGGGCACACAAAATCATCAGATAACAAAATAACTCTCCAAACCCCCGGTGTTATGTATCAGAGCATCCCTACGACTTGCCACAAACCAAGCTAGCTACGCACCTGAATTATCTGTACTTTCGAAGAAGCACAGACCACAACAAAAGCAGAGGGGTGAGAAAACACGATCAAAATATAACGGTAATAATGTACATGAATAGAAGGCAGTCAATTACACAATTATCATTCACATACATCCACCCGGACCTACTGTCCCACACAACCATAACATATAAAATAATGCAACACATGCAACTCAACCCATGTTATGCCGTACCGACTCAACAATAACAACGATGGGCACCGAGCCATCACCCTTCCCGAAGGAACACATTATCATCACCGATGGGCATCAGGACATCACCTTCACACAAGAGCACATCACAACAGGATAGATCACTTACGCTCCCCTGAGACAGGATCTATCCCTCACAATCACCAATGGGCACCAAGCTATCACCCTCCACACAGGAGCACACTATCACCACCGATGGGAACCAGGCCATCACCCTCCACACAGGAGCACACTATCACCACCGATGGGCACCAGGACATCACCCTCCAAACGGGAGCATAATATCACTACCGATGCCATGCATAACCCCAATGCACAACACACAACCTTGGATACACTAAGTGTACACAACTCCACCAATCATAATTCATCACACATCATATATATATATATATATATATATATATATATATATATATATATATATATATATATATATATATATATATATATATATATATATATATATATATATATATATATATGTCACACATCACCACATTCATACAAAATCACATACACTGGTTTTTCAATCATTTACATTAAACGAATATCACGGAAATCATATGCCATACTATGCATATACTCCCTATAGCTCAACATCAATCTCATAATCTATTACGACCAACAAGGGTCCAACAGCAGAAGAGCACAAAACAACACGGCACAAAGAAAACAAAACACTGTCTTGCTCGCTGGCTCACTCGCTAGGCGAAGCATCAACAAACACTCGCTACTTGCTCGCTCAGCATGCACCCTAGCGAAGCCAACCAGAGACATTCTGGAAGCACTCGCTACCTCATTCGCTCAGCGAACCCCTGGCGAAGGTTCGCTACCTGCTCGCTCAACGAAGCAGCTGGCGAGCATCTGCGAATCCAGAAAAATAATACCACTGCTCCGAGTCGGCAAAACACTCTGAACTCAGCCGATTCTATTCCAAACTAAACCCCATCATACCAGACCATCATTCCACAGCCTAACTATCACATCTACCCTCGATTTAACCCGATTAAATGTTAGCTCTACACGTTTACTCAGTTTCAGCATAAACTTCACACTATCTGAAATCCCCAAATTGAGCAAATAACACATGCAATGAATTCAAGCATATCAGCATCAAACCCAGAATCATAACATCACATAAAACATAATAATCAATCTATGGGATTAAGGGAAATCTCCTTCTACCTAATATTCATGCATTTACCGAAATTTAACCGATTCTTCCCCCCCCCCCTCCCCCTTACCTCAAATACGTAGCTTGATCGAAGAAGAACTTCCAAAATCTGGTAGCTTAGACCCTCTCCATCCTCTTGATCGTCTCACAAGCTTGCTCTTCACTTGCTAGACCGTGTCCTTCTTCCTCTTCCTTTCACGATCGTGTTCTCTTTTCTCAATTTCTTCCAAATGCCACTATTGCCCTTAATACCCCAAAAATAATTCCAACTAATATAAATCCTCCTTTTCTTTTTAATTTCCAAAACATTAATAATATTTCCTCATTTTCTTAATTCTAAATTAATATTAAAATCTCATAATATTAATAATAATAATAATAATAATAATAATAATAATAATAATAATAATAATAATAATATGAACATTAATATTAATTATTAATTATTATCATTATCGTTTATATAATATTAATACTATGCTCCTTATTTCTGCAACAACTTCCACACAAAGCACGCCGAAACAAAACAACATGAAAAAACTTAAATAATTAAAATGGGCGTTACATTTTGGGGGCATTGGGTAAGTGAATCGTATGGGCGTTTGTCTGGATTGAAGTTCTGGTGCGTAGCAGATTTTGCTGTCATCGCACTGTTCGCCTAGCGAACCATATTGTTCCCAGACTCGCCTAGTGAATAATCCTTTTCCTAGCGAAGAAACTCGCTCTAGACTCGCCTAACGAACATGCCAACGAATGTAGCAGAGTTTCGCGTATGTTGATCGTGTGCAGCAATGTCTTGATGTTTGATTCTGTGATTTCTGTGATGAGTTACCTTGGGGGTAACTATGATTTTTATGTTATTAACATATGATGTGTATATGATTACATGGTGGTTTATATAATGTATTATGATGATATTTCCATGACTTTGATGAATTATATGATGACATGAGACATGATAATGATTATGATGATGATGACTATGATGAATGATGATGCACCTATGTTGTTATTATGAGGATGATTATTGACGTGTGCACCATGCATTCATGTGCATCTAGACTTTGGTTCAGGACCTCGATTACTTTGGCTTCAATCCCATTGTGTGGATGTGAAGTATTTTGATGTGCTCCGGTTCTCTAGTAGAATCGATTCTATTGATGGGGATCTATGGAGGGTTGATGGCCTAGTGTCCATCGAGCTGTGATGATTTGTACCACATGCACTGAGTTGTGTCGCATCTCGATTTATGAGTCTTTTTGTATAAATTATGATGTTGTGTCCTTCGAGGCCTATTGATGAATATGAAGGTTGAATATTATTATGATGCCATTTATATGTTGATTTTCATACATTGATTTTTATGAATTGTTTTACTCACCCTGCCTGTTTGAATGTTACCTCCGCATGGGTAACATGCAGATAACCAAGTTTAGTCGCGGACGCCGTCGAGGAGTTATTTTTGAAGTTTTGAGTCGTTAGCCCTTTTGGTTAACTTTGAGGGTCTTACTCGGATATGTAACATCGGGTTGGGTTCTTTGAGTAAAACTATATACTGTTGAGTTATTTTGCTTACGTTCCCTGATGAGGAAAACCTTTACTTATGCCTTTGAATTCCGCTGTTTTATGCTGTTTGATGTATTTTGGGGAAAAAACGTTGTTTACGGAGCCGTGACCTATTTTGATGACATTGGGAAATGTACGCCCTTTTGGTGGCTTTTTGTGAAATTTAATAATTACTCTGATATCTGTGTTACTTTTGCCTTATTATTTGTGGGGTAGAAAAGGGTGTTACATTAGTGGTATCAAAGCAGGTCGGTCAGTCTGGCCAAGTTTTTATGTTGTTAGTCCCCTGTCAGTCAATAGTGTGAGAGCACTATTGGATGAGTTGTTTTCTTCTAACCTTGTTGGTGGTTGCAGATGGCTGGAAGGAATGATTGTGCTATTACTGATGCGCTGGAATCACTTGCCCAAGTGATAGCTCAGAATGGTGGACCTCCAGATGAGTTTCGTGCTTTGGGAAAGTTCAAGAGGAACAATCCACCGACTTTTGTGGGCACTCATGATCCTGATGGTGCACAGAAGTGGCTGAAAGTGATTCAGAAGATTTTCTGAGTTATGGCGTGCACTGATGTGCAGCAGGTACAATTTGATACGCATATGCTAGTAGAGGAAGCTAAGGACTGGTGGGATAACACTCGTCGGAGATTGGGGGATGCTGGCATTGCAATAACTTGGGCTGTGTTCAAGGAAGAATTTTTGAGGAAGTATTTTCCTGAAGATGTTCGGGGAAAGAAAGAGGTGGAATTTCTTAAGCTGAAACAAGGGAATATGACTGAGGCTGAGTATGCGGCAAGGTTTGAGTCTTTGTTCAAGTTTTATCCGCATTACAACTATGCTGATGTAGAGATGTCGAAGTGTCTCAAGTTTGAGAATGGGTTGAGACCAGAGATTAAGCAGGGAATTGGTTACCAGCAGATTCGTAGGTTTGCGGAACTGGTGGACAAAAGCAGAATTTATGATGAAGATAGTCGAGCTCGATCTACTCACTATAAGCAACTGAGTGAGAAGAAAGAGAAAGGTCAGTATAGAGGGAAATTGTATGTAACTTCTGGTGATAAAAGGAAGCAAAAGGCTTCTGATGGGAAAAAGCCAAGTAGGGGAACGACTACTACTCCAGGTAAGTGTTATAAGTGTGGCGAGCTAGGCCACCGTGCTGAGAATTGCAGAGCGCTGAGATGTCATCGTTGTGGCAAGAGGGGTCATAAAGCTAATGATTGTAAAGAGGAAGCTGCGACTTGCTTCAACTGTGAAGAGAAGGGTCATATCAGTACCTAGTGTTAGCAGCCGAAGAAGACTACTACTGCTACTCATACAAGGGCATAGTGTTTGCTTTGAGTGGTTCTCCAAGACAGATAAATTGATCAGGGGTACTTTTTTTATTAATGATGTTGAATTGATTGCTATAGTTGATACCGATGCTACTCATTCATTTATTTTGCTTGAATGTGCTAAGAGGTTGAATTTCAAATTGTCTTCTATGATTGGGAGTATGGTTATTGATACCCCAGCTAATTGTTCTGTGACTACTATGTTAGTCTGTTTGAGCTATCCTTTGACTATTTATAATAAGAATTTTGTGATGGACTTGGTCTGTCTACCCTTGCATCAAATTGATGTTATTCTTGGAATGAACTGGTTGGAGTACAACTATGCTCATATCGATTGCTACAGCAAGACTGTGAGGTTTCCTGAGTTTGGTGATGGTGAAGAGCTGATGTTGGTATCTGCCAAGCAAGTAGAAGAACTCTTAGAAGATGAGGCTCAGATGTTTGCATTGTTTGCATCGCTTCAAGTTGATGATGAAGCAGTGAGCGTGGAACTACCAGTTGTTCGGGAATTTCTTGAGGTGTTTCCAAACGACATGAGTGACTTACCTCCTGAGCGTGAGGTAGAGTTTACTATTGATGTGATACCGGGCACTAGTCATGTGTCAATGGCTCCTTATCGGATGTCTGCATCTAAGTTAGGGAAATTGAAGAAACAGTTGGAATATTTGCTTGAGAAGAAGTTTATTTGACCGAGTGTTTCTCCGTGGGGTGCTCCTGTGTTGTTGGTAAAGAAGAAAGATGGTAGATGAGATTGTGTGTGGATTATCAGCAGTTGAACAAGGTGACGATTAAGAATAAATATCCACTTCCAAGGATTGATGATTTGATGGACCAATTGGTGGGTGTTTGTGTGTTTAGCAAGATTGATTTGAGGTTTGGTTATCATCAGATTCGCGTTAAGCATTATGATATTTCGAAGACAGCTTTCAGGACGATGTATGGACACTATGAGTATATTGTGATGTCGTTTGGTGTGTCTAATGCACCTGGTGTGTTCATGGAGTATATGAATAGGATTTTTCATCCTTATTTGGATCAGTTTGTGGTAGTGTTCATTGATGATATCTTGATATATTCTAAGTCTGAGGAAGAGCATGTGCAACATCTAAGGGTGGTATTGCAGGTTTTGAGGGAAAAGAAGCTTTATGCCAAGTTGTCCAAGTGTGAGTTTTGGTTGAAGGAAGTGAGTTTCCTTGGCCATGTAATTTCTAGTGGAGGAATTGATGTTGATCCGTCGAAAGTTGATGTTGTGGTGTAGTGGGAGACTCCAAAGTCTGCTATTGAGATTCGAAGTTTCCTTAGGTTAGCTAGTTATTGTCGCAGGTTTATAGAAGGCTTTTCTGAGATGTCATTTCCATTTACTCAATTAACTCGAAAGGGTCAAGCTTATGTATGGGACGTTGCTTGTGAGAAGAGTTTTGTAGAACTCAAGAAGAAGTTGACGACTGCTCCAGTGTTGATTTTGCCAAATTCGAGTGAGTCCTTTGTAGTATATTGTGATGCGTCGAAGATGGGTTTTGGAGGTGTATTGATGCAGAATGGTCAGGTTGTTGCTTACGCTTCTAGACAACTGAAAGTTCATGAAAGGAATTATCCTACGCGTGACTTAGAGTTGGCCGCTGTGGTGTTTGTGTTGAATATTTGGAGATATTATCTTTTTGGATCTAGGTTCGAAGTGTTCAGTGATCACAAGAGCCTAAAGTATTTGTTTGATCAGAAGGAGTTGAATACGATGCAGAGATGATGGCTTGAACTTCTGAAGGATTATGATTTTGAATTGAGTTACCATCCTGGTAAGGCTAATGTTGTGGCTGATGCGTTATGCAGGAAGTCTTTGCATATGTCAATGCTTATGGTTCGAGAATTGGGACTGATTGAGAAATTCAGAGATATGAGTTTAGTTTGTGAAGAGACTCCTAGCAGTGTGAAGTTGGGTATGTTGAAGTTGACTAGTGGTATTCTCCAAGAAATCAGAGAAGGTCAGAAATCTGATTTGAGTTTGGTGGATCGTCTCACGTTAATCAGTCAAGGTAACGGAGGTGATTTTTGGATCGATGAGAATGGTATGATGAGGTTCAGAGATAGAGTGTGTGTTCCCGATGTGCCAGAAATCAAGAAGAGTATTCTTGAAGAAGGTCACAGAAGCGGGTTGAGTATTCATCCTGGTGCCACAAATATGTATCAAGATTTGAAGAAGTTGTTTTGGTGGCTGAGTATGAAGAAGGAAATTGCAGAATTTGTGTATGCTTGTTTAACTTGTCAGAAGTCGAAGATTGAACATCATAGACCATCGGGTCTGATGCAACCGTTGAGTATTCCATAATGGAAATGGGATAGCATTTCTATGGATTTCGTGACCGTTTTACCGAAGACTTTGAAGGGATATGATTCGATTTGGGTGATTGTCGATAGATTGACTAAGTCAGCTCATTTTATACCGATGAGGATTAATTATTCATTGCAGAAGCTTGCCGAGTTGTATATTGATTAGATTGTGAAATTGCATGGTGTCCCTTCGAGTATTGTGTCGGATAGAGATCTGAGATTTACGTCGAGGTTCTGGGAGAGTTTGCAGATAGCTTTGGGTACTAAGTTGAGGTTGAGTTCTGCCTATCATCCGCAGACGAATGGACAGACAGAGAGAACTATCCAGTCTTTAGAGGATTTGTTGAGGGCTTCTGTGTTGGATCAAGGTGGATCGTGGGATAGTCATCTGCCATTGGTTGAGTTTACCTACAACAATAGTTATCATTCTAGTATCGGAATGGCACCGTATGAGGCTTTGTACAGTAGGAGGTGTAGGACTCGGTTGTGTTGGTATGAGTCAGGCGAGAGTGTTGTACTTGGACCTGAGATTGTGCAAGAGACGACTGAAAAGATCAAGATGATCCAAGAAAAGATGAAAGCATCGCAGAGTCGTCAGAAAAGTTACCATGATAAGAGGAGGAAAGCACTTGAATTCCAAG
Organism: Lathyrus sativus; assembly: GCA_963859935.3. Classification (NCBI taxonomy): domain Eukaryota; kingdom Viridiplantae; phylum Streptophyta; class Magnoliopsida; order Fabales; family Fabaceae; genus Lathyrus; species Lathyrus sativus. The sequence goes on along the minus strand of OZ012736.1, from coordinate 300,988,866 downwards.
AGGGAGATCGTGTGTTCTTGAGGGTTACATCAATAACTGGTGTTGGCCGAGCTTTAAAGTATCAAAAGCTCACATCGCGTTTTGTTGGTCTGTATCAGATTTCGCAGAGGGTGGGGGAAGTAGCATATCAGATTGCTTTACCGCCGTCGCTTGGGAATTTGCATGATGTGTTTCATGTGTCTCAGTTAAGGAAGTACATTCCAGATCCGTCGCATGTGATTCAGATGGATGATGTACAAGTGCGAGATGATTTCACTGTTGAGGCGTTACCTGTTCGGATTGTTGAACAAGAAGTGAAGCAGCTGCAAGGTAAAGAGATTGCCTTAGTGAAGGTATTTTGGGGAGGACCAGCTGGAGAAAGTTGGACTTGGGAACGTGAAGATCAGATGAAGGAGTCGTATCCAACTCTGTTTTCTTGAGGTAATTTTCGAGGACGAAAGTTCTTTTAAGTGGGGGAGAGTTGTAACACCCCAAATTTAATCGGAATATTTTAATTAATTTATTTAATTGAGAATATTCATTTTTTGGTAGTTTGTGGATTATTGGAAAAATGTGCATTTTTGGGTTATTTATTTGATTAATAGTATATAATATTAATTTATTAGTATTATTATTATTATTTAAAATGAATATAAGTGAAATAAGGGTAATTTGGGCGTTTGGAGGAGTTAGTAAGGGTAATAAGGGAAAAGCTAAATTGTTTGGCCCAAGACTAGGTTTGACAAAAAGGGAATTCTGAAGGGAATCATGATCCATTTGTTAACCGTGAAAAGTATTGTGGCCAGAGAGCTCTGAGGAGAAGATTGAAGGCAGAAGATTTCCGGAGATAATCGTGAAAGCTTTGAATTGACTAAGGTATGAGGAGTATAGCTTTTCATGATTTTCCATGTGTGTCTTTCAATGTAATTATGGATGACTTTAGCTTTAACAGATTTTGGGTCGATTGTGGGAAAAGGGGAAATTGATGGTGAAGACCCTGATGGTTGTGGTTAGTGGTAAGTATTCATGATTGTTAAAGCATGGATATGAGAAATAATGACCTTAGGCCTTTGTGGCCAAAAACCTTGAATTGTTATATGTCTGACCCTGTAGGGATAAAATATTGGATATTGAGTAACTCTAATGCCTTAGGGTGTAATTGAAGGAAAAATTGTGATTTAGAACATGAATATGTTACGGGATTGGCCTAATAAACCATAGGATTTGTGCCTTTATCGTCGTAGGACCATAGGGATGATTTAGGGATGTTTTGGGGGCATTGGGTAAGTGAATCGTATGGGCATTTGAGTGGATTGAAGTTCTGGTGCGTAGCAGATTTTGCTGTCATCACACTATTCGCCTAGCGAAGAAAACCTCGCCTAGCGAACCATGTTATTCCCAAACTCGCCTAGCGAAGAAACTCGCCCCAGACTTGCCTAGTGAACATGCTAGTGAACGTAGTAGAGTTTCGCGTATATTGATCGTGCGCGGCGATGCCTTGATGTTTGATTCTGTGATTTCTGTGATGAGTTACCTTGGGGGTAACTCTGATTTTTATGTGATTAACATGTGATGTGTATATGATTACATGATGGTTTATATGATGTATTATGATGATATTACCATGATTTTGATGAATTATATGATGACATGAGACATGATAATGGTTGTGATGACGATGACTATGATGAATGATGATGCACTTATGTTGTTATTATGAGGATGATTATCGACGTGTGCATCATGCATTCATGTGCATCTGGACTTCGGTTCAGGATCTCGATTACTTTGGCTTCAATCCCATTGTGTGGATATGAAGTATTTTGATGTGCTCTAATTCTCTAGTAAAATCGATCCTATTGATGGGGATCTATGGAGGGTTGATGGCCCAGTGTCCATCGAGTTATGATGATTGGTACCACATCCATTGAGTTGTGTCGCATCTGCATTTATGAGTCTTTTTGTATAAAATATGATGTTGTGGCCTTCGAGGCCTATTGATGAATATGAAGGTTGAATATGATTATGATGCCATTTATATGTTGATTTTCATACATTGATTTTTATGAATTGTTTTACTCACCCTGCCTGTTTGAGTGTTACCTCCACGTGGGTAACGCGCAGACGACCAAGTTTAGCCGTGGACACTGTCGAGGAGTTATTTTTGAAGGTTTGAGTCGTTAGCCCTTTTGGTTAACTTAGAGGGTTTTGATCTGATATGTAACATCAGGTTGGGTTCTTTGAGTTAAACTATATACTGTTGTGTTATTTTGCTTACGTTCCCTGATGAGGAAAACCTTTACTTATGCCTTTGAATTCCGCTGTTTTATGCTGTTTGATGTATTTTAGGAAAAACCCGTTGTTTACGGAGCCAAGTACAAATAAAAATCAAGAATGCATAAGTTTTTATTTGTGGGGTAGAAAAGGGTGTTACATTAGTGGTATCAGAGCAGGTCGGTCCGCCTGGCCAAGTTTTTATGTTGTTAGTTCTCTGTCAGTCAATAGTGTGAGGACACTATTGGATGAGTTGTTTTCTTCTAACCTTGTTGGTGGTTGCAGATGGATGGAAGGAATGATTGTGCTATTGCTGATGCACTGGAATCACTTTCCCAAGTGATGGCTCAGAATGGTGGACTTCCAGATGAGTTTCGTGCTTTGGGAAAGTTCTAGAGGAACAATCCGCCGACTTTTGTGGACACTCATTATCCTGATGGTGCGCAGAAGTGGCTGAAAGTGATTGAGAAGATTTTCCGAGTTATGGCATGCACTAATGTGCAACAAGTACAGTTTGGTATGCATATGCTAGCAGAGGAAGTTGAGGAATGGTGGGATAACACTCGTCAGAGTTTGGGGGATGTTGGCATTGCAATAACTTGGGTTGTGTTCAAGGAAGAATTTTTGAGGAAGTATTTTCCTGAAGATGTTTGGGGAAAGAAAGAGGTGGAATTTCTTGAGCTGAAACACGGGAATATGGCTGTGGCTGAGTATGCGGCAAGCTTTGAGTCTTTGGTCATGTTTTGTCTGCATTACAATTGTGTTGATGCAAAGATGTCGAAGTGTCTCAAGTTTGATAATGGGTTGAAACCAGAGATTAAGCTGGGAATTTGGTACCAGCAGATTCATAGGTTTGCGGAACTGGTGGACAAGAGCATAATTAATGATGAAGATAGCCGAGCTCGATCTACTCACTACAAGCAGCTGAGTGAGAAGAAAGAGAAAGGTCAGTATAGAGGGAAACCGTATGTAACTTCTGGTGATAAAGGGAAGCAGAAGACTTCTGATGGGAAAAAGCCAAGTGGGGGAACGACTACTACTCCAAGTAAGTGTTATAAGTGTGGCGAGTCAGGCCACCATGTTGAGAATTGCAGAGCGCTGAGATGTCATCGTTGTGGCAAGAGGGGTCATAGAGCTACTGACCTATTTTGATGACATTGGGAAATTTACGCCCTTTTGGTGGCTTTTTGTGAAATTTAATAATTACTCTGATATCTGTGTTATTTTGCCTTATTATTTGTGGGGTAGAAAAGGTTGTTACATACACATCCTAAGGTAATCAACCTAAAGGGGAAATATGGATCAAGAAAATAAGTAAGAAGAATAAAAAGGAAATAAAAAATAGATGCAATGCACATGACATTATAGTCAATCTAAAGTCCTTCCCTTAGACTCACAACAGAAGCAACCACAATATTAGAGGAATATAGAAGATGGAAGTCAAATGCCAAAGCCAAAGATCTATGATAGGATATCAACATGTAAAATAAGGAATTACATCATGGATCAAGTATGCATCATGCCAAGTACAAATAAAAATCAAGAATGCACAAGCATATAAGGATATGGAACCCTAAACAAACATCAAAAGTCAAAGCATCCAAAAAAAATGGATAAAGATGAAATGAGAACAAATAAAGTCAATAGCTACATCATATCATGTTCAACTCATATGAAAGATTAGAAAAGGAGCAAAAGCACACAAGACATGCATCACACAAACATTCAAACAATTGGCCACATATAACTCATACAAAACACACTTCAAAAGATTATCCATAAGGGAGTAGGGTTTGAAACCAAGTAGGGGTAGAAACATAATCATGAACATTAACTAAACATCAACTCATGAGTTTCAATATGAATTACCAAATAATAAGTTCCTAACATGCATCAAAACTAGCCAAGCATACAACATGATCATTTTCAAAGAAAAAAAGGTATTCAAGCAAGTCACAAAGCATAAATGATCAACTTAAACACACCATAGAATCAAGGTCAGAACCACACTCAAATGTATCACATCACATTTATTTCCAAAATATCACACAAAATCAATAAGTATGATGTTCAACATGTTAAGAAAACACCATTCACACTACCCATGACAATCACAAAGATGATCATGTGAAAAAAAGAATGATAAGGGATCCTACAATGATAAACATAACATGAAAATCAAGCTCCTAAACATGTCATTTCAATCATACAAGAACTCATAGGCATCCATTCATTCATACAAGAAAAACATCTTTAGAAACTAGGTCAAGCACCAAATGAGTAAGCTCAAAACATCATCATCTTAGGAATTCAACCAAAAATAGGAAAATAAACAAATTATAATAAAATCAAAGCCATAATCAAGTCAAGACAGGATATGATCATATTTAATAAGCATTTCAAACTTAAATCAAGCACAAGTGATCAAAATGATTGGAAACTAGGTTAGGTATCAAGCATGTTCAATCCAAAACAAAGCTACAATTAGGAATCAATCAAAAATAGTAAAAATGGCCTAATAAATTCCAACAAGAGGCTATAACTCATGGTATTTTAATAAAGAATAAGAGGAGAGAACAAACCCTAAGTGGTTGCACAAGTGCACCCCTAACCAACCCACCAAGTTCAAGCACATCCAAACAATTAGGCAAACAATTAACCAATCCACCAAGTTTCTCTTTATTCCTCAGCAGAGTTACTTGGTTAAGTTTCTTCGCACTCCTAAAGCAGACTTATTTGGTTAAATTTCTCTTTTTCTCCTTGCTAGAGTTGCTTGGTTAATTTTCTCTCTTCCCCAGCAGAGTATTCTCAAGATGTGTTTATCAGCTTCGGTTGATCCGACCTTTGGGTTCGATGCTCGCTTTTATTTAGCGAATGCCTGACGGTGTTGTCAGATGTCCTTACCTTCGGGTTCGTTGCATATTGGTTGCAATAGATGCCTGACGGTGATGTCGGATGTTTCTCAACTGCGTGGATACTTGACGACGAGGTCAGATGTTTTATCCCCTACAGATGCCTAGCGGCGATGCTAGATGTGTGTCAACTTCGTAGATTCCTGATGGCGATGTCAGATGTTTTTATCAACTCAATAGAGACCTGGCGACAATGTTAGATACTGTGTTTTGACTTGATTTTCAATTTTGTTACTCGCTTTTATTTAGCAAATGCCTGGCGGCGATGTCAGAGGTCCGCGTCTTTGGATTCAATACATGTTTTTATTTAACAGTTGTCTGACGGTGATGTCAGATGTTTCTTCTCAGTTGCGGGTTAAGCTAGCCTTCGAGTTTGTTGCTTATTATGTTCATTAGTTCTGAAGACGATGTCAGATGATTTACCGACTTGATGTTGATGCCTGACGGCGAGGTCAGATGCCTGACAGTGATGTCAGATGTTTTCCGACTTGATGTCGATGCCTGACGGCGAGGTCAGATGTCTAACAGCGATGTTAGATGTTTTACCGACTTGATGTCGATGCCTGAAGATGAGGTCAGATACCTGACGGTGATGTCAGATGATTTACCGACTTGATGTCGATGACTGACGACGAGGTCAGATGCCTGACGACGATGTCAGATGTTTTCCCAAATTGATGCTGAGGCCTGGCGGCGAAGTCAGAGGTTTAGTGTCCGCTACGTGATATTAAATGATTTTTACGGCTTAGTGTTGATGTCTGACGGTGATGTCAGATGATCTTTCTGACCTAGTGTCGACGATTTAAAATTGGTAATCAGTTCGCTTGTTACCGTCGCAATTATCAGTTCAATTACTTCCGGAGATTTTTATCCCCAATCAGAGTTTGTAGTTTATTTCTGCGGTTGGAAAATTTCCGAGTTCTTTGGTATTCAACCGTCTTTTATCTTGATTGTTTAAAAGTCGTTCGCTTTTCACTCAGTCAGGTCCAAGTCGCTTGAATAGGGGTAGCTGTTGTACCCCAAAATTGCCCAACCTTTTCTTTATTTGGCTTATGTTTTCATTGCATTGTTCTAGCATTTGCATTTGCATATCATTGTTCATTTACAGGGGATCAAGAGGTGTTCATAGAAAGAGAAGGTTTGTCAAGGATTCCAAGCAAGCATGAGTGCTCATCAAGTCATCAAAAGCTGGTTAGAGCTCTTTGAGAAAGTGAATGGATGTATTTTGCTTATCTCCTATCTTGGAGGCCAATTGAAGATCATCTGAGGATCAAAAGTTCATGGATATGGATATGAGATGTTGTGAAGCTCATTGAGTTATTTGAGATCCATTGTGGAGCTTATTCAAATTGTTATATCATGTGCAAGAGGTTGCAGTCAAATGATTGCACACCTAGGGTTTCATCTGCCTAGTGCAAGATCCATTGTGGATTTGAAGGAGATTAAGACTTAGTTCTAAGTCTTTGGAATCATGGATAGTTGTGTTGAGGCATCTAAGATGTTATTTCAAGATCAATTCAAGAAGAATCAAGAGTGTGAGAAGTTACTAAATTAGGGTTTCAGAGGTTTGTCAGTGTAAAATCCCATATTTAGTGCCTAACTTCAAGACCACATATCTCAAGATACAAGTGCAATATCACTTTGACATAAACATGAGAATTGTAGAGCATGTTCTTATATTTCTTTTGAGTACTAGAACTCATCTATTGGGTTTCTAGAACTCAAGTTATGATGCTGACAAGTTAGAGGTCTCAGATGAATCATATTGTCAATCAACAAAATTCAACCAACTTCCAAGGCACTTTTGACTTAGAATCATGTTTCTCCTCAACTTTTGATGAACATAAGAGTTGTTCCCCATGATCTTAGATTTCCAAAAAGTCCTATAAGTCCTTCATCTCATTTGTAGAACTCAAGTTATGAAGCTTGCAAGGCAGGGGTATTTTGGGAAAGTGAGATTATAGGTCATTTTCATGATCTTAAGCACTTCAAATGAAACTTTCTCCAACATGAAAGTTGCTTCAAATGGTATCAATTTAATCATGGAACATCAAATTATCATTAATTATGCAAGGATTAGGGGATTGGTGAAGAAATTCCATGGAAAAATGAAGTTAAAGTCATGAATTAAATTGATGTGGTTTTAATTTATTTACATGCCATATTTGTGCTCAAAATCATTCCCAATATTATAACAAGCAAGATGCACAACTTCATTTTGGTTCATGATGAGAAATGCTCGTGGTTTTCAAGGTTACTTCAAAGAGAAGTTTCACATCCAATCTCCACCATTGGATCAAATTAAGGACAAATTTCTATCCACGTGATCAAAACAAGGTCCCAGCAACTAATCCAAATAAAATTCAAGTGGAATTGGAGGGAATTCACGTATGCATGAGCTTGCATTTCAAACTTTGGGCATTTTCTCAATTCAAGCAATAAGGCCATGTTGGGCCTCCAAATCACTCTAGATCCATTACATAAAAGCTTCAGATGAAATTTGAAGCTTCATTGAGTCATTTTCGTGGAGGGAGAGCCAAATTACAGTTGGAAATTTCAAGAGCAAAGTGAAAAGTGGAAACTGAGATTCAAGCAATTTCAACTCAAATCAAAGCAAGCAACACCTTCCTTGAACTTCATTGAGTGTTTCTACGCAATTTGGATCAAGCTTGAGCATAATTGAAGCTCCAACGAGAGACTCCGTTAGGTATTCTTCTTTTCCAAAATTCTCACATGATATGCATTAGATCCATGCCATTTTTGTTGCAAACTGAAGACCTACATGTGTAGGAAAATTCTGCATAATTACTTGACATATTTGGTGAACTTTCAATTTTGAGCATGAATCTTTGATCTTTCGATTTGCTCTAATTATGCTTGATAAATGAATTTGATTGGTGGATTTGTGATCTACATAGCATGAGCTTCGTTTTGGTATTAAATTTTGCGCGATTTGATGTTGTTTTGGACCTGCAACTCCGCCTGCATAGCCGGAGAAGATAACCGGAGTCTGTAGCTCCGTCGTCTGGTTCTCTTTCCGTTTTGCTCGCGTGTCATGCCATGTGTGCCTTGGACTTGTTGACTTGAGCTTGATCAAGGGTGTTGATGAGATCTGACTTGCCATCGTGTTTGTTGACTGCCACGCGTGTTAAGTGATACACAATGTTTCACTTATGGTTTGGTCTTGGACTCAGAGTGATTTTTGCACCCCTCTTCATGTGAGGCCCATTGGTTTTGCCTTTGATTCTTGCTATTTGCACCGTGCACCATTTTATTTGTTTTTTATTTTATTTATTTTTTCTATTTTACTTTAATTCATTTAAAAATAGCTCATAATACCATAAAATTCCACAAAAATATTTTCAAGACACCTTGATGTGTTAAATAATTTTTGATGTTTTTTATTTTCATTTTTGATTTATTTTTCAATTAAAAATGGAATTAATGTTTGGAGTAGTTTTTAAATTGATTTTCAGTTGCTCCTTTCTTGTCCATGCCTAGTTTCTTGATCAATCTTTCTCTCCAATGATTGAAACTTTTTTCTCATATCCATGATGAGTTGAAGAGTTTTATAGGATGATTTTTCCCCTAGCTTAGTTCATTTTGGTTTGACTTTTGAATCCTTTTTGTTGACCCTCGACAACCCTCCTTCAAAGTGGAGCATCCTTGTGAATCAAATTCTTTGATGATGCTTTGAGGTGAATTTGGTCTTAATCTTTTGGCCTCTGGTTCTCAACTCTTTGATGTTCATTTGAGCCTTTTTCCTATTTTTGAAGTAACTTGCAAGTCAATTTACTTCTAAGGGAGGTCCATACAAGCACTTGACCTAGTTTGAATGGGAAATGACTTCTATGGATCCCTTGAGCTCTCAACTTCTCTTGATTCATATTATTAACATGTTGAGCTTGCTGGATGTTCATTTTTAGGTGATAAACTTGTTCACTTCTTATCGATATTTGCATTTCTTTTTAGGCTTTTCACTTGAAGTTCAAGTGTTGAATGTGCTTAAGACTTAGGTCTTCTTTCATGCCTATTCTTGCATTCTCTTTTGTGCTTTTCCTTATTTGGTTTATGTACCTTCTCCTCTCATCCTTGCTTCTGTCTGTCACACCCCAAATTTTGACCTCTTAGATCCTCATCATCATTCTAGGATCATATGCATTTTGTTTATCTAACCTTAACCTTTTTCGAGTTTGTCTCTGTGAAGTTACAGGTGAATCAGGATTCCGAACAGTCAAAAATCAGGGTTCAGCAGTTTAATCAGTCAAGGTTTTATCTTCAGTGTATATACCCCCACGGGTATATAGTGTAAACAGCTTTAATAAGCATATACCCCCACGGGTATATAGTGTAAACAGCTTTAATAAGCATATACCCCCACGGGTATATAGTGAAAGTGTTTCGAGTGGGTTTTGAATCTTGATTCTACATTGCATATCTATGAAACAAGCCTCAAATTCATAAAATATACTTCATTGGGATAATCATGAATCCAATTTGAGATTTTCACCAAAAGATCAAGAACAGTGCAGTCGGGAGGCCCCGATTAGGGTTTTTAACTAGTGAAAAGTCAACTGTGGTTTGACTTTGATATTGGAAGGTGTTGTAATGGTGGGATTGAGGTCCATGAAGTTCATATAACTTATTAAATACCATTCAAAAAGTATCAAAGTCTCAGGATGTCCAGAATGTCAACAGGCGACTCAATCGGCACCGATCGATCGTACGGTTGACCGAAAAGTCAACTCCTCAAATTTTGATAATTGGAATCCAAGTTGTGAATCAAAGTTGTTCCTTATGTCATAATGGACTTGCATATCAATTTTCATGATCATTGGATCAAGGATGAGAGAGTAATCGAGAAATCGGGAAATTAGGGTTTTGAAAAGGGCTAAACCATAACTCCTTAACCACACATCCAATTGAGTTGGTTCAAATCTCATTTGGAAGCTCTTGAAAAGTCCTACAAAAGTCCCATACTAGTCCACAACCAGAAAATGCATACTTTTTGAGATAGAAGCAAAAACATTCCTAGAAGGGAAAATAACTTAGAAAAATTCTAAGTTATTTTCACTTTAAAAGCTTGTGTGCAGCCAACTTTGAGGGGATTTTTCACCTAGTTCCAATTGGAGTTTGATTCCTTGACAAACATGAATTTTTTAGAGCTATGTGAGGGATTTCTAAAAAGTACAAGAACTCCTCAAGATGATTTATGAGCAGAAAGTTACATGTGTACAAAGTTGGAGGTTTCACACTTTAGTCCCACATTGTCCATTTTTTGCAAAATCACTTCTTTCATCAAATTTGCCAAAATTAATTGATCAAACATGTTGTATCTGATATATGATGAGTATGTGGCATGGAAAACAAGAGAGTTATGCATAAAAAAGTTAAAGAAAGAAGCTTGTACCATTGCCTTGCAAGTGGATATGCAAGTGGTACCAAAAGTAAAAAAGCAAAGCATGAGGTGGAAAGAAGTTCTGCTACAGCCTCATCCCTACACTCTTAGCCTGTATTTAGCTTCTGAAAAAACATCAATTTACTTGACCTTTGAGGCTTGAGTGGTCAGCCAAGAGAAAACCCTCCAAAGGAGGTTTCTTCCAAAATATCTCAACCTTTCTTCATGATGAAGAAACCTCCAAAACAGCCCCTCATCCTCATTTGCCTATAAAAGGAGGCTTCCCTCACCTCATCCAAGACAAGACACCTTCTAAAAACCAGAAAAAACTCTGTCTTGGCTTGTATTCAAAGAAATCTCAAAATCTCCAAAATCTCACTTTTCACCAAAATCCACCAAAAATCTGCCTTGGTGTAAAGGCTGCCCCATTCATTTCTCCACATTCAAACTCCCCAAACATCATCCCCACAACCCATAAATATGATATAGAAGGTGTTCCAACCATTGAACCACTCAAAAACCTCATTCTCCAAAAAGTCAACTCCCATACCAAGTTACTTTGACCACAATGCATAAAATCAGTCAAAACTTGTTCTAGACATTTCCTTGATGTTCTAATCACTCAAACACCTCACATATATCATTTCTCAACTGTCTAAAGTGTTAAAGATCATTGGTGAGGCCTATTTCTCAAACTGTCACAAGGTTGGTATTTTGCTTCAAAAGGAATAAAGGTTCAAAGCAAGGAGGTGATTGAAGATTCTCTGGTTTTCTTGTTTCTCTTGATTGTTTGAAGTTGTCTACAAGAGGTATGTAACTTCTCACCTTACCTCATTCACCATCGTGCCATAAAAATAACATTGAGGTTTTGACATAAGCTTATTGTACTACTGTTTTTGTATCCACATACCAAACTTTGCCTTGATGGTTTTGTACCTGATTTTTGAGTATGATCATACTTAGTTTCATGTTTCTGAGGTGTGTGGATGGTTTATTTAAGTTGTTTATACCTGTTGTGGTTTTTCATGTTCAATGTGTATCATTTGCATCAAGATGCCATCCCTATGTCACTTTCTGATTTGGAAGCATTAAGTCTGCATTTTTAGCATAGAGACATCTTTTAGCATATATGTGGTGTGTGTGTGTGTGTGTGTCATTGTTGTGGCATGAATCTTATCATTTTGGAAAAAACACTTTAATATCCAATCTATGTCTTGTATGTTGATGTCATGTTTAAAAACTGCATGAAAATGATTTTTGTCACTTTTTACACTAAACTTCCACCAGTGGAAGTTACCTTTAAAATCTGCCTGAAAATACTTTTGGCAACTTTTGCACTGAACTTCCACCAGTGGAAGTTATGTGTTATTTTTGACTTTTTTTTTCAAAATGTCATTTTTGCTCCTATTTGCATATGCCATACTAACTGTTATGCTAGTTGATTTTTCTCCCATGTAAAGATTAGAACATCTCCTATTGGTCATTTGTAACATGTTTGCATAATCATTTCATTGAAAATCACTCTGTCATGAAAAATCACTTTCAAAATGCAAATGGTCACATACACCTTCACATACCAAGTCACTTTTTGCCACAAACTTTTTTTTCACTCAAACCATATCACACACACTCCATATAGATCATTTTTGAGATGTTAGCATGTTCACTTTGCACCAAAACTCACTGTCATGAAAATTCACTCTTCAAATGCATTTTTCTTCACAAAATGGCACATCATACACCATTTTCTGCAGCAGTTGATTTTAAATTGAAACACTTGATCTAACACTCCATACTCATCAATTGTAAAGTGTTTGCATAGTTGTTTGAAGTTAAAACTGGTTGGAACAAAAATCACACTTCAAAATGCATGATCACACACAAAGAAGGCACTTGGGATACCAAAACTTTATACTGTCATTACAACCCCTTGTTTTTCATGTGAACTCAGTTCTTAACTTATATTAGAGGTGTGTGTAAGGTTAGAATGATCAATGCTTGCCTAAAGCTGAATGCTCAATGTCCATGCATAATTTATGTTATCTTTGCATTTTGTGTGTGAACTTCCATAACAGACCAGTTTCAGCCCCAAGGATGAGTTGCATTCATTCATTGCCATTTATCTATGATGAGTGTATGATTGATAGGCTTGGAACATGAGTGTGTGAGGCTGCCCATGAGAAATTGCATCTTTGAGCCTAAAACAAAAGCACTATCGGGTTTTGCAGAGGGATAGGAATTTCTGAAAACTGAGACCACTATCATGTTCCTTGTTCAATTCTACCCCAAATCCATATAAATTTTGTGCCGATCCGATTAACGGTTAGGAAGTTACGATACAAAACGTAAATCCATTTGTTGTGTGTTTTTGCCCAGCCAGAAAATTGTCACTTTTTATACTAAACTTCCACCAGTGGAAGTTACTTGTAAAACTTTTCATTTTTTACTCCAACTTCAAAAATTCATAACTCGCTCGTTTTTTATCGTTTTTCGCCCGTTCTTTTTCCGTTGTGTTCGTATTAATGTCTATTTTCATGCTGTATTTTTATTTTTCATGTTTGAATTCTTTATCATCAAGTTTGTTTATGTACAAGTGTGCGCGTTTTCACGATCGTTTATGTAATTGCAGATGAATTTTTAATTGTTTCCTTTCAATATTTTTCTTGAAACTTGTTTGAATCCATGCCTATATATGTTAGTTAACATGCTAGGATTTATTCTTCGTTGTTACCATTTTTTATCTGTTGATTTCCATTAAATGTGAACTGTTGTCACAGTGTCGATTACTTCATCTGTTAACTGTTACCTCCTGAGTTATGAGGTTAAACTGATTCACCTGTACATATTCATCTGTACATAACAACAAGCTTCCTTTCTTACACGAGTCGCCGTACTCACTTTTAACCGTCCCGCCGTGGACATTCTCCCTTTATCCTAGCCTTAGGATTTGAGTCGCCGTACTCACTTTTAACCGTCCCGCCGTGGACATTCTCCCCTTTTATCCTAGCCTTAGGATTTGAGTCGCCGTACTCATGTTTAGCGTCCCGCCGCGGACAACCTTTACTCCCCTTTATCCTAGCCTTAGGATTTGAGTCGCCGTACTCATGTTTAGCGTCCCGCCGTGGACATTCCATCATAACAATCTTAACTTAGAAGAGGAGTCGCCGCACTCCATGTAAGTACTTCTCTATGAATACTTACTTCCCTTTGGAAACCTTGACCACAGTCAAGAGTTCCTCATCCCTAGATAGGGTAACTACGATTGCTCTGATTCCATCCCGTCCGGATACGTAGGCACGAGATGCGATGTCTTTGCGAGCAAACTTTGTACATACCCTTTACTTTAGATTATTACCTTAGCAAGCAAACTTTAGCAAACACAAATATTAACAAGAGGTTCCTGTAGAGTACTACAGATGCTTAGGATGCTAACACCTTCCCTAGGTATAACCAACCCCCGAACCTTTAGATCTCTCTTTGCTCAGCTTTAGGCCTTGCCTTTTGCTTTGCATTTTTATAGGTTTTTCTTTCTTTAAACCTTTCCTTTTTTGGATGAATTAAAGTCCGGTTGTAAATGAATTAAGACTCAAGTTAACAAATAGCTTGACATCCAAATTTCACTGCAACAGAAAAATGGCGACTTCACTGGGGACTCCCCCTGAAGAGGGTTAAGCCCACCTTGTTATATCTGCGTTTGTTATATGTTTGCTTGCTTATATATTTGTACATATACCTGTTTGTACTTGGGTTCTTCTGTATGCAGGGTTGTTACTTCAAGTGGTGAGACAGTCCTATACCCGGACTCGAGTGCACTTATGATAGGATGGTGGTATATTCAAGAAGGCTTATAGGGAGTTGATTCCCGACTAAGCTAACTTGAGAAAACCACCACTCAGTGGAGGCCTTTTTGGAGAGTTGGTGTTGTTGATCGAGTATTCGTGAAAACAATGCTACTTTCTATAAGAGCCCATGACACTGAGGACCTTTAGATTACCTTTTACCCCACTTGGCCTTTTAGGACGTAGTGCGATGACTATAAGGGAGTAATTCCGAAGTAGTTGATACGCGATACTACATTTAGACGAGACTCTCTTGAGAATATTATTGATTTCCAAGTATTTGGTGTGTCGATAATATCCGAGAGATGGGTTGTTGACTCTGGGAACTTTGGTAGAACCCGTTGTGCAGGTACTTTACCCCTAGTACACACCATATGGTTGGTTCTTCACTTAGACTTCATGCTGTAACCTGGAGCCTTTAATCCTATTATGTGTGATTTGCATCTTCTCTTGCACCGCATTGCATTGCATTTGCATCTTTGCATGGTTCATTGCATACCTCTGTTTGTCCAGTCGCTCATGTCCAGCTGTCTTAACTGTCCAGTGTACCTTTGAGTTGTCAAGCTGATTCCTCGACACCGATATCAGACTAGAGCAAACTATAGACGCAAGATGTCAGAACAGGAAGCACACAATACAGAAATCCGAATGGAAATTGATGAGTTAAAATCAGGCATGACTAAGCTCACTGAGATGCTCCAAGTCTTGATTGCTAGAGGAGAGTCTTCCCAAAGGACTGTCATTCAAGAGGTTTCGAATGTAGATACTCCTCCTGTTCAAATACCACAATCTACTTGGCTAGAGTTTGGTTTACCTCCCAACTATTCTCCACCTCTTGCATCTACTGCCATGATTGGTCCAACTGTCAGACCAGTCTTTCAAGCTCCTGTCTTTACAGAAGCCATACCTGTGGTCCATACTGCTGCCCAGAATGGTCAAGCTCCCTTTGAGACTCCGTTCTTTGATTACAATGCTGCAAGTGCTCAAGGTGAAGACCGTGAGGATGTTGTTGAGCCTGAAGTTGTCCGTGAACAGTTTCAAAATATAGACAAGAGACTCAAGGCCGTTGAGGGTACTGATTTCTTCAATGTTGATGCTGATAACATGTGTTTAGTTTCTGGTCTGGTCATGCCTGTAAAATTTAAGACTCCAGAATTTGTGAAATACAAGGGGCACTCATGTCCAAGAGCCCATTTGGTTATGTACTACCGAAGGATGGCAGCTTACACCAATAATCAGAAGATGCTTATCCATTGCTTTCAGGAGAGTTTAAGTGGGGCATCTCTCAAATGGTATATGGGTTTAGAACATAACAGCGTCCATTGCTTCCAAGATCTTGCCAATGCCTTCATGAGACAATACAAATACAATCTGGATATGGCTCCTGACCGTCGTCAACTTCAGAACATGTCTCAAGGTGAAAGAGAAACATTCAAAGAATACGCTCAACGTTGGAGAGAGTTAGCTTCTCAGGTTGAACCCCCTCTGGCAGAGAAAGAATTAACTGGAATGTTCATGGATACTCTGTCTCCTTTCTATTGGGAGAAAATGATTGGGAGTGTGTCTTCAAACTTCACAGATCTGGTGACTATTGGTCAAAGGTTGGAAAAAGGGCTGAAAAAGTGGTAAGGTGTCCAAAGTTGCTGAATCTTCTAATGATGCAAAGAAGTCCTTTGGGAATTTCCATAAGAAGAGAGAAGAACATACTAATGCTGTCATGGCTGAAGCAAGGAAGCCTCATCCCCGACCTCAGTATAATCACAACACTATTGCTGCAGTTGCTGCTGCTCCACGACCCGTTCAAAATCCTCAACGTCCTGCTGTTAGACCAAACCAGTATCAGAATAAGAATCAGTTCGATCCTATTCCTATGACTTATACAGAATTGTATCCAAGCCTGGTTCAACAAGGATTGATCACTACCAAGACTCTGCAAACTCCTGATCCTCCTCCCGCTGGATTTAGAACTGATCTTCATTGTGCCTTTCATGAGGGTGCCCCAGGCCACGACTTGGAGCATTGTTTTGCATTAAAAGCTAGGGTACGTGAATTGATTAGAACTGGGATCCTTGATTTTACAGACAGTCAGCCGAATGTTCAGAAAAATCCTCTACCAGAGCATCAAAAGTGAAACTTCAGTCTGACTCCAGCAGACCATCTTTTTTGAGCGCCAGTGTTTCAGACAGGATAACCCATCTTTGTACTAATTTAGTCACTAGGCCTTTTTGTTTCTCGTTGTTTGCATTCTTCTTATTTTGTTTAAGCTGTTTGTTTTTAATTAGTGTTTGTACTTTCATCTTAATGAATGAACATTACAACTTTTGATTTCAATTCATCTATTGCTTGCATTTCTGTGCTTTAACTCTCAAATATTTACTCCTTGTCCGAATTTTTGATTATGCAAATATTGGAGGGAGGATGATGAAAACGTTATACCCATAATTGCTGTTAGTATGCTTTCAATTAAACTTTGTTGACGATGTAAGGCATTGTTTCAACTTTCAAACACTGGAGAAATAAGGAAGATAATCCCTTGTCAACCCCGTTGAGCCTAGAAGTTGGAGTTTCTTTCTTTGCATAAAAAAACCTGCAGTTTTAACCTTGGGGTGGGTAGTTCTCAGTTAACTCGATTGTGTGTTCATACAAGACACCTTTCATATAAAGGATGCAACTACAATACTTCCTTCGTACACAACAAACAAGTGTCGAAGATGTTTTCCAAAGCCAAAAATCGATGATGGTTCACCTTGATCCTTAAGCTAGGCAGCCACTTTATTTAAACAAAAAAGATATCAAAGAAAAAAAAGCCCGCTAAGTCAAAACCTATGAAGGAGACTTAGGCAAAACTGGGGCATCCCGCTGACTGTAAAACTCTAAAAGAAACAGGTCAGGCAAAAGTTAGGGATAATAAAAAGAGGAAATCTTTAAAATCCTTACCATATAGATCCTCAATGTCAAAACAACCAAATGTTGTAGAAAAGAAGTGACTATCTCTTCAAAAAAGTCTGTTAACTTCTGAACCATCATCACTATTATCAGTGCAATTCCTAACCTATGGGAAACTGAGCGCATAGTCTGATTTAAACTGAGCATAGGACTGGAGATCATCACGTAGATGGGGTGGGCACCAAATAAACTTTGAGCCTTTATCCTTTGTTTCTTAAACCGTGAACCAGGCCACGCTACAACCTTCAAAAGACCTATTTGAAACAAGGTTATTTTGAAAGCATACTACAGCAAGGTTGCGTAAACTGACTCCTAAAGATTTTTGTAAATCAACTATTTTGGCAGTACACCTTTGCTTTAAACTTTGAGTGTCTTGAACCGCCGTGTTCTGACCAATGACTTTTTTTACTTTGCATCTTTCAAAAATGGTTTTGATTTCAAAAAGTTGCATGAACTTTACATTACCATGTTTGTATGAACACTTTTTTTGCAAATTGGCTTTCCTCTTAAGGAATTTTCAAACATTGAGAAACTTGGTCAATGATCCTATCAGGGGGCAAGTTCCTTTTACATCCTGTCAAAGAACCAATTCAATATTTGTTCAAGATATGGTTTTCTCAGATTAAGTTTATCCAGAATATGTTTCAAGACTCAGACTGGGGCAAGCTCTCCAAGCACTCAGTAAATCAGTCATCTTCCAACCTCAAGACAAACTGAAGTTATCATCAGTTCATCTACAACAGACAGCTAAACTGGGGCAGTTTACTTAAGGGATCCCTAAGCATCTATTTATCCTTCCTACAAGGATCATCAATTTGATACAATTTATCAGTGTGGCAGAAATGTGTTCGACAATAGCATCTTCAGTCCCCAAGCAGATTGAAAGTGATCTTCGTGTTGAGGAATCAGTTATCCAGTCTTGTCTTCTCACCAAAAGAGTCAAGCCTTGTCGTCGACATTTGCATTTACATTTGATCATATGTCATCTGAATAATCTATACATGCATAATTCATATGCATGTGCATATCAGGGGTGCTTTATTCCCCATTTTCTCTTTCTCTCGAGGCCGTGTTTTACTCGCGTTTTTACCTTGTGGACGAGTTTACCTTACTTGGGTGCTTTACTCCCCATCTACCTGGCATCATGGTGTTTTACTCCCATCTGCCTGTTCTCCCGAGGTCTTGTTTTACTCGCGTCTTACCTTGCGGACGAACTCCAGTTTACCTTACCTGGGTGCTTTACTCCCCATCTACCTGGCATCATGGTGTTTTACTCCCATCTGCCTATTCTCCCGAGGTCGTGTTTTACTCACGTCTCAACTTGTGGATGAATCATTTTCTCTGGCATCATGGGTGCTTTATTCCCCATTTGCCTCTTTCCCCGGTGTTGCTGTTGTCCCTAGTAAACAGTTACTCGTGTTACGTCGTTCTTTTTTTTCTCGTGTGTCTGCATTTGTCTTGCATTTTAGCATCATAAAGCATCATTCAAAATCATTGCATTTCAGCATTTTTCCTTTTGCATACCATCGGATCTAAAGGACAAAATTTCTGGTTTTCTATATTTAAATACCTTTCACTACGATTCTATTCAGACTGTCATCTTTCATTACCATCCAGTGAAAGATATTTAAATAGGGGCAACTGTCACACCCCAAATTTTGACCTCTTAGATCCTCATCATCATTCTAGGATCATATGCATTTTGTTTATCTAACCTTAACCTTTTTCGAGTTTGTCTCTGTGAAGTTACAGGTGAATCAGGATTCCGAACAGTCAAAAATCAGGGTTCAGCAGTTTAATCAGTCAAGGTTTTATCTTCAGTGTATATACCCCCACGGGTATATAGTGTAAACAGCTTTAATAAGCATATACCCCCACGGGTATATAGTGTAAACAGCTTTAATAAGCATATACCCCCACGGGTATATAGTGAAAGTGTTTCGAGTGGGATTTGAATCTTGATTCTACATTGCATATCTATGAAACAAGCCTCAAATTCATAAAATATACTTCATTGGGATAATCATGAATCCAATTTGAGATTTTCACCAAAAGATCAAGAACAGTGCAGTCGGGAGGCCCCGATTAGGGTTTTTAACTAGTGAAAAGTCAACTGTGGTTTGACTTTGATATTGGAAGGTGTTGTAATGGTGGGATTGAGGTCCATGAAGTTCATATAACTTATTAAAGACCATTCAAAAAGTATCAAAGTCTCAGGATGTCCAGAATGTCAACAGGCGACTCAATCGGCACCGATCGATCGTACGGTTGACCGAAAAGTCAACTCCTCAAATTTTGATAATTGGAATCCAAGTTGTGAATCAAAGTTGTTCCTTATGTCATAATGGACTTGCATATCAATTTTCATGATCATTGGATCAAGGATGAGAGAGTAATCGAGAAATCGGGAAATTAGGGTTTTGAAAAGGGCTAAACCATAACTCCTTAACCACACATCCAATTGAGTTGGTTCAAATCTCATTTGGAAGCTCTTGACAAGTCCTACAAAAGTCCCATACTAGTCCACAACCAGAAAATGCATACTTTTTGAGATAGAAGCAAAAACATTCCTAGAAGGGAAAATAACTTAGAAAAATTCTAAGTTATTTTCACTTTAAAAGCTTGTGTGCAGCCAACTTTGAGGGGATTTTTCACCTAGTTCCAATTGGAGTTTGATTCCTTGACAAACATGAATTTTTTAGAGCTATGTGAGGGATTTCTAAAAAGTACAAGAACTCCTCAAGATGATTTATGAGCAGAAAGTTACATGTGTACAAAGTTGGAGGTTTCACACTTTAGTCCCACATTGTCCATTTTTTGCAAAATCACTTCTTTCATCAAATTTGCCAAAATTAATTGATCAAACATGTTGTATCTGATATATGATGAGTATGTGGCATGGCAAACAAGAGAGTTATGCATAAAAAAATTAAAGAAAGAAGCTTGTACCATTGCCTTGCAAGTGGATATGCAAGTGGTACCAAAAGTAAAAAAGCAAAGCATGAGGTGGAAAGAAGTTCTGCTACAGCCTCATCCCTACACTCTTAGCCTGTATTTAGCTTCTGAAAAAACATCAATTTACTTGACCTTTGAGGCTTGAGTGGTCAGCCAAGAGAAAACCCTCCAAAGGAGGTTTCTTCCAAAATATCTCAACCTTTCTTCATGATGAAGAAACCTCCAAAACAGCCCCTCATCCTCATTTGCCTATAAAAGGAGGCTTCCCTCACCTCATCCAAGACAAGACACCTTCTAAAAACCAGAAAAAACTCTGTCTTGGCTTGTATTCAAAGAAATCTCAAAATCTCCAAAATCTCACTTTTCACCAAAATCCACCAAAAATCTGCCTTGGTGTAAAGGCTGCCCCATTCATTTCTCCACATTCAAACTCCCCAAACATCATCCCCACAACCCATAAATATGATATAGAAGGTGTTCCAACCATTGAACCACTCAAAAACCTCATTCTCCAAAAAGTCAACTCCCATACCAAGTTACTTTGACCACAATGCATAAAATCAGTCAAAACTTGTTCTAGACATTTCCTTGATGTTCTAATCACTCAAACACCTCACATATATCATTTCTCAACTGTCTAAAGTGTTAAAGATCATTGGTGAGGCCTATTTCTCAAACTGTCACAAGGTTGGTATTTTGCTTCAAAAGGAATAAAGGTTCAAAGCAAGGAGGTGATTGAAGATTCTCTGGTTTTCTTGTTTCTCTTGATTGTTTGAAGTTGTCTACAAGAGGTATGTAACTTCTCACCTTACCTCATTCACCATCGTGCCATAAAAATAACATTGAGGTTTTGACATAAGCTTATTGTACTACTGTTTTTGTATCCACATACCAAACTTTGCCTTGATGGTTTTGTACCTGATTTTTGAGTATGATCATACTTAGTTTCATGTTTCTGAGGTGTGTGGATGGTTTATTTAAGTTGTTTATACCTGTTGTGGTTTTTCATGTTCAATGTGTATCATTTGCATCAAGATGCCATCCCTATGTCACTTTCTGATTTGGAAGCATTAAGTCTGCATTTTTAGCATAGAGACATCTTTTAGCATATATGTGGTGTGTGTGTGTGTGTGTGTCATTGTTGTGGCATGAATCTTATCATTTTGGAAAAAACACTTTAATATCCAATCTATGTCTTGTATGTTGATGTCATGTTTAAAAACTGCATGAAAATGATTTTTGTCACTTTTTACACTAAACTTCCACCAGTGGAAGTTACCTTTAAAATCTGCCTGAAAATACTTTTGGCAACTTTTGCACTGAACTTCCACCAGTGGAAGTTATGTGTTATTTTTGACTTTTTTTTTCAAAATGTCATTTTTGCTCCTATTTGCATATGCCATACTAACTGTTATGCTAGTTGATTTTTCTCCCATGTAAAGATTAGAACATCTCCTATTGGTCATTTGTAACATGTTTGCATAATCATTTCATTGAAAATCACTCTGTCATGAAAAATCACTTTCAAAATGCAAATGGTCACATACACCTTCACATACCAAGTCACTTTTTGCCACAAACTTTTTTTCACTCAAACCATATCACACACACTCCATATAGATCATTTTTGAGATGTTAGCATGTTCACTTTGCACCAAAACTCACTGTCATGAAAATTCACTCTTCAAATGCATTTTTCTTCACAAAATGGCACATCATACACCATTTTCTGCAGCAGTTGATTTTAAATTGAAACACTTGATCTAACACTCCATACTCATCAATTGTAAAGTGTTTGCATAGTTGTTTGAAGTTAAAACTGGTTGGAACAAAAATCACACTTCAAAATGCATGATCACACACAAAGAAGGCACTTGGGATACCAAAACTTTATACTGTCATTACAACCCCTTGTTTTTCATGTGAACTCAGTTCTTAACTTATATTAGAGGTGTGTGTAAGGTTAGAATGATCAATGCTTGCCTAAAGCTGAATGCTCAATGTCCATGCATAATTTATGTTATCTTTGCATTTTGTGTGTGAACTTCCATAACAGACCAGTTTCAGCCCCAAGGATGAGTTGCATTCATTCATTGCCATTTATCTATGATGAGTGTATGATTGATAGGCTTGGAACATGAGTGTGTGAGGCTGCCCATGAGAAATTGCATCTTTGAGCCTAAAACAAAAGCACTATCGGGTTTTGCAGAGGGATAGGAATTTCTGAAAACTGAGACCACTATCATGTTCCTTGTTCAATTCTACCCCAAATCCATATAAATTTTGTGCCGATCCGATTAACGGTTAGGAAGTTACGATACAAAACGTAAATCCATTTGTTGTGTGTTTTTGCCCAGCCAGAAAATTGTCACTTTTTATACTAAACTTCCACCAGTGGAAGTTACTTGTAAAACTTGTCATTTTTTACTCCAACTTCAAAAATTCATAACTCGCTCGTTTTTTATTGTTTTTCGCCCGTTCTTTTTCCGTTGTGTTCGTATTAATGTCTATTTTCATGCTGTATTTTTATTTTTCATGTTTGAATTCTTTATCATCAAGTTTGTTTATGTACAAGTGTGCGCGTTTTCACGATCGTTTATGTAATTGCAGATGAATTTTTAATTGTTTCCTTTCAATATTTTTCTTGAAACTTGTTTGAATCCATGCCTATATATGTTAGTTAACATGCTAGGATTTATTCTTCGTTGTTACCATTTTTTATCTGTTGATTTCCATTAAATGCGAACTGTTGTCACAGTGTCGATTACTTCATCTGTTAACTGTTACCTCCTGAGTTATGAGGTTAAACTGATTCACCTGTACATATTCATCTGTACATAACAACAAGCTTCCTTTCTTACACGAGTCTCCGTACTCACTTTTAACCGTCCCGCCGTGGACATTCTCCCTTTATCCTAGCCTTAGGATTTGAGTCGCCGTACTCACTTTTAACCGTCCCGCCGTGGACATTCTCCCCTTTTATCCTAGCCTTAGGATTTGAGTCGCCGTACTCATGTTTAGCGTCCCGCCGCGGACAACCTTTACTCCCCTTTATCCTAGCCTTAGGATTTGAGTCGCCGTACTCATGTTTAGCGTCCCGCCGTGGACATTCCATCATAACAATCTTAACTTAGAAGAGGAGTCGCCGCACTCCATGTAAGTACTTCTCTATGAATACTTACTTCCCTTTGGAAACCTTGACCACAGTCAAGAGTTCCTCATCCCTAGATAGGGTAACTACGATTGCTCTGATTCCATTCCCGTCCGGATACGTAGGCACGAGATGCGATGTCTTTGCGAGCAAACTTTGTACATACCCTTTACTTTAGATTATTACCTTAGCAAGCAAACTTTAGCAAACACAAATATTAACAAGAGGTTCCTGTAGAGTACTACAGATGCTTAGGATGCTAACACCTTCCCTAGGTATAACCAACCCCCGAACCTTTAGATCTCTCTTTGCTCAGCTTTAGGCCTTGCCTTTTGCTTTGAATTTTTTATAGGTTTTTCTTTCTTTAAACCTTTCCTTTTTTGGATGAATTAAAGTCCGGTTGTAAATGAATTAAGACTCAAGTTAACAAATAGCTTGACATCCAAATTTCACTGCAACACTGTCCAATTACTTTTTAATCCCATTTGAGATGGTTTAGCCCTTCCTTTGGAGGTACTTGGAACATGTTATGAATGGTGATTCTTTGAGGACTCTTTTGTGCTTTTGTTTGCATAATCTTGGTGATGTTTTTGGTTGAGTGATATTTATGAGTTCCTTTTGGTCCTTATCTCATCTCCCATCCTCACTTTGTGTTATGTCCTCATCTCTTGTTGGTTTGCCTTTGAGCTTGTGGTTGATGACAAATGGTTGTAGGGTTCTTTCTCCCATTTCATCCCACTTTTGTGTACTTGTTTGATCTCTTTTTTGTGCATTCTTTCTTCCTTCTTCTTTGTATCTCTCATATGCATGCTTGAAGTTGAGATGTGCTTGTGGAAGCTACTTCCCCACACTTTTTTCCTCCCTCACTTTCATTCTAATTGTGCATTACATGTTTGCATCTTGCATTTTTCTTATGCTTTCTTCTTCTTCTTTTGTCTTTCTTTGCCATGTTCCCTTAGGACCTCTAATCTTTCTTGTTCAAGATTGATTATGATAGACCTTAGGCTTGAACCCATGCATGATAGCATTAGGTAGCATTCCCTTTTATCCCAATCATAGGTGCACTTTGTATGAGAACATTAGGTTGAATCTTAGTCTCCCTTTAGAGTGTCTCTCTCTTCTCATCTTCAAACTTTCTCAAAACATCTAATAAAGGTTAAGGATTGTTGTACGTTACGTGTAACACCCATTTTAATTATTTAGTCATTTTATTACTATTTTAATTATTATATGTTGGTGTGCCCTTTGGTGGGGGTGTGTTTGATGATGATTGGTGGGTGTCCCTGGTATGGGAGGATTATTGGTGGTGAATTGGTGTGAATATAATAATAAAATATATAGTAGTAATATGGTGGTATTATTATTATTATTATTATTATTATTATTATTATTATTATTATTATTATTATTATTATTAATTGTAGTAATATTATTAATATTGGAGAATATTATTATTATTAATATTATTACTATTATTATAACTATTAGTGGGAGAATATTATTATGATTATTATTATTATTATTAATAATATTATTGGTGGAGTATTATTACTATTATTATTAATATTATTATTATGGGTGAAATAATATTATTAATATTGCTATGTGTATTATTATTATAATGATTATTATAATTATTATTATTAGTAATATTATTTTTATTATTATTATTGGGATTAGAATTAAAAGAAAATAGAAGTGGAAGGGGTTATTAGGGATAGGAAGGAAGTAAGTTGAGAAGTCATGATAGATAGAACGTGAGAAGAGGAAATTGAGAGAAGAGCGAAGAACGGAGAAGAAGAGGAAAGGTCAGAATTGGCCAATCTTGGAGGAATTTGTCACCGATCAGAATAATTATCCAGGTAAGGGGGGAGAAACTGATTGGGATTGGTTATATACATGAATTGGGTAGAGGGGATTCCTTAACCCCGTAGGAATTTATCGTTATATAAAGTTTTATATTGGCATGCTATGATTATTGTTGATGTTGTAGAATTGATGAATGCTGATGATGCATTTTGGTGTATATATATATGGTGATGATAGTAACTGTAATGTTGATCCATTTTGTTGGATTGTTGATGTTACTGTAGTATTGATCCATTTTGTTGGATTGTTGATGTTACTGTAGTGTTGATAGTAACTAGGAATATAAAGTTGATGAGATTCTGTGTTGTTACCGTAGTGTTGGCAATGACCATGATTATAGCTTTGGGAAAGTTATGTGTTGTTTCCCTATAGTGTTGTTAACGACTATGGTTAGGACCTTGGTGAGATTCAGAGTGACTTTGAAGTGTCGGTAATGTACCGTAATGTCGGTTCTAGAGTAGAAATTATAGGATAATTGGTAAGTATAATATCTATTGGCATGTTTGTGATTGTGGATTAATGTTGATGAATTGTTGATTTTGGTGTATAGGCTGAGGTGTTGGTTTAGGGAGGTTCTGAGTAACCTCAGAGACTTTTGGTGAGATGTCTGAATTGGTCCCATAGTAAGAATTAGGAAACGATCGGTTTGAACTAGGTGCACTGTTGATACTAATTATAGAATGAGAGTTGGAGTTAGAATGTTAGGCTTGAATTTGACTCTGGTAGCACTGCAAAGCAGTGGGAATTTTGGTGTATCGCAGCATTCGCTGGGCTTCGCCTGGCGAATGGTGGCGAGCGTTCGCCTGGCGAGTAGTGGCGAGTGGTATCGAGTAATTTTGAATTAAATCCCAGACTGAAAGGGTAGGAAGTTCGCCTGGCGAGTGTGGCCAGCGAAGGTTCTCCTGGCGAATGATTCCTTCGCCTGGAGAATGCACAATAGTGGAATGGGGCTTCGCCAGCAGGTTCACCTGGCGAAGGTTGGCGAGCATTCGCTCCGGGGCTTCGCCTGGCGAATGGGCCAACGAGCATAGCAGCAGAATGTGACTTTTTGTGATGTTTGGCCTTGAGCTTTGGTTTTGTGTGATCTCTTTGGCCATGCCGAAGTATGAGAATGGTGATGGTAGGATTTAAGGTGTGTACTTGGTGATAGTATGTGATTCCCTTAATACTTTATTTAAGTGGATAGTTAGTTGGTGTATCCCCGAGTGGTGGGATGTATTTATATTTGGTGTTAGAGTGTGAAATTGCTCACTATCTGATTTGATTTATATGGTGTTGGTGTGTAATATATCTATACATATACGCATGATGTATGATGATATGATCAGGAGGATCGTGTGCACTTTGTGTGCCTGAATATAATAGTTGTGCATTGGTGTTGTGCATATCATGGTGTTTTGGTGGGATGAATCATATCTCAGGAGGAGTGTAAGTGATTCATCCGTACTCCTTCGTGGAGAATGGTGGGGGATAGATCATATCTCAGCAGGAGCGTAAGTGATCTGTCCAAGGTTCGATTGAATGAACCAATGAGTCGGTACCGCATGCATGGTGTTGTGTGGCATATTGCATTATTATATGTTATATGGGTGTTTGAACAGTAGGTTCGTGATTGGTGTTGATGGGGTGAATATTGGTGTGTTTTACTACCTTTATTGCATGTATTAAATTACCGATATATTTTGATCATGTTTTCTCACCCATTTGTTGTTATTGGGTCTGTGCTTCCTCGGAAGTACAGATAATCCAGGTACATAGATAGCTTGGATAGCGGTGTGCAAGTCGAGTCTTAGGATGCTCCGATACGTAACACGGGATATGGGTGTTTTATTTGTTTATGTTAAACTTGTTGAAAATCCTGTGACGTATCACATTTTGGTGAATTATAATAATAAAGATTTTATGTAAATCTGGCGGATGGCCGAGAATGTAAGAATAATAATTTCCGCTGTATTATTTTGAAAATAATGAATAAAGTATTTTTGATAACTATTGGTGATGTGATATCCCACTGTTTTTGTGAAAACTCTGATGTTTATTTATAATGTTTATATTTTAATTAATTTGAGAAGTAGGGTGTTACAATTGGTATCAGAGCAGGTCGGTCGGTCTGGCCAATGTTGTCTAGTGTTGTTGTTCCCTGGTATGCGACATGTGTGTAAAAACACTGTCGGTACATGTTGTTGTTTAAACTTTGTCGGTAGAAGTGAAATGATTCTAGTGGGGGAGAAGTTGGTATTTCTCCGGAATGTTGCAGTGTTGTGGCTTAGTGTGTTAAGCTCTTATAGTTTGGTAAAGATGGTTTATACCCCATCATGATTTTCGGATGTCTATTGATAAATTGAGGAACTGATCACCCTCAATCTCTTGTTAATAGTAGACGGGATTGTGTTGGATGGGATAGATGTGTCTTGCAAGCTTAGGTGGTGTGAGCAATGAATTGTCTTGAGTTAAGCTAGTGCTTAAGAGATTATTTTGAGGAGTTGGCGTAAGACGGTGTTGAGGTGTGTATTTTGACGGAAACTTTGAATGTTAAGGAAAATGAGAAATTGGGATTTATCACTTAATTGTGATTGTCCGAAAGTTTTCCTGAGGAGGTAAATGGTTTACTATCGGAATGTGAAGTAAAGCTTACACATTGACTTCGTTCTTGGAACTAGTCCGATATGGGTGACTCCATATTGTGTGTTTGCATTGGGATTGAGAAAGTTAAAGAGTCAACTTGAAGACCTGCTGGAAGAGAGGTTCTTTTGTTTGAGTGTGTTACCATATGGTGCACCAATTTTGTTGGTTAGACAGACGGAAGGTTTTGTGAAGCTTTGGGTGAACTATGGATAAGTGAACAAGGTGACTATCAAGGATAAGCGTTCGCTTCCAAGAGTTGATGAGTTGATGGATCAACGGGCTGAAGGATGTGAGTTTTCCTTGGTCGTGTGAGCTCGTGTAGAGCTATTGTGGTTGTGGTATCAAAGGTCGAAGTTGTATCGCAATGGGAGGCTCCAAGATCTGCTGTTGAGATTGGGAGTAATTGGGTTTTAAAATATTTAATGATTGAAAGTGTGTTGGATGGTCTCCTAGGTATGAAATTGTTGTTGTACGCTGAATTCCGAGATCGCAGCTTTTTACGGAATCGAAATCGGACACTCGGAAGTCGGGTAACAGTCGAAAAGAGGATTTTGGGACTGTCATGTTCGCCTGGCGAGCATACTGGTGAACGGATCCACATTCGCTACGGTGTTCGCCTGGCGAAGGGGTCCTGGGCAGAAAATGTTATTCTGGTGTTTTTGCCGTAACAGGAGAACCGTAACTCGGAATGACGCGCGGTTCGAAGCGTTGGAAAGCTATTGAAATTATCTATGAGATGGTGAAGTATTGACATGGAATTAAGCTATTTATTGATGAAGTGTGTTTGAATGTTGTGGTAAGGACGGGCGGTACGGTCCGTGTTTCCCCCAGAACTCACAACTTGTTTGTCCGTTTGGCATGGGATCTTCTTTAATTATTTGAGCAAGGCAATGGTTATGTTAATCAGTGATATTTTAAGACATTCAAAGAGTATAGAGGATTATGTTGAGCATAAGGAACTTGAGTTATCAGTGTTGGAAAAATAGTAGCGATATACTTCTGGGAGGAAAGTTCTGCCGAATCCGACATAACTATTTGTTGCGTTTGTGATGCTTGTTGATATAATTGGGGATTTGCTAAAGGCAACTTCAGCAAGTTTTAATTATGCTTTAAGGCAACTTGAAGTACGTAAGAAGAATTATCTGACCAGTGTTCTAGAGTTGGTTGCTGTTGTAGTCGTGCCGGAGTTGGAGGCTGAAATCGTTTAATCTGAGATTTTGTGAGAAATTGATGCTTTACGGAAGAAAGTCGGATTAGATTGCGTAGTGGCGTCGGGTGATGTTAAGCCGTGATTGAGTATGCTTGTTTTATCAAATTTGGTTGGTTTTGTAAGTTTTGGTATTTTTGGAGATTTGAAGGTTTAAAAATCGGATTGAAATCGGACGTCGTAGAAATCATGTTTAATGGTTCTAATTCGAGGCTATATGTTAGGTGAGTATGAGTATGTGTTTGTTTCGAAGAAAGGAATTGAATCGGTCGAATTTTCGGACAAGAATGCAAAATCCCGTAGCAGTTTTTCAGCAAAATTCTCGTTTTTCGGAAAACTTCGAAAATTCATAACTCTTGAACCGTATGTCTGTTTTGACCCCCGTTTGAAGCGTTGGAGATCTAACGAGATGCTCTTTTCGGGAAAAATGGTTTTTATGTCAGTGGATGATCCAATTATAGCAGAATATTCGAAACGTGTAATTTGGTCAACTTTTACCGTCGTGATCGGGTGCGTTTGATGTGTTATCTTATTGTATGTTTTTGGTATATACCGTGGTAGCTGATGCTTCGATTTGGAAACCTTGCTTGTACCGAGGAAAATGGCAAAAAGAGTTGGAACCGGTTGGGAAATTTTGTGATGCGAGTCTGGTCTGTGAAGAGACTTCTTATGGAGTTAAGCCTTGTATGTTAGACCTTACTAGTAGTATTCTTGAGGAGATTCAAGGAGGTCAGAAATCTGGGTTGAGTTGGTGAATTAGTTGAAATTGATAAATCAGAGTCGAAGAGTGGATTGTCAGGTTTGTGGAAATAGTACCATGATATGTTGTGATGGGGTATGTGGACCGGATGTTGTTGAGGGGAGTAGGAGTACTCGTGAAGAAATACATTAAGGTAGATGGAGTGTCCATCCCGGTGCTATGAAGAAGTAACCGAATTTGAGTAGATTGTTTTGGTGACCATAGATGAGGTGAGGAGTGATTGAGGTTGAATATACTGGTTAGAATTGTTGGAATTCTAAGAGTGAACATCAGAGACTGTTGAGTCTGATGCAGCCGTTGAATATTCCAGAATGGAAATCAGGTAGTATTTTCACGGATTTGGTGTTGAGATTTCCAAAGAATTGGAAAGACATAATTTTAATTTGGGTTGTTGTGAGTGGATGAACTATTCCGTGTTAAGGATATATGAGATACATATTGAGGAAGTAGTGAAGTTGGATGAGATACTGTCGAATGTTGTGTTGGATTGAAATTTGAGGTTTATATTGAGATGTTGGAGGGGCTTACAGGAAGCTTCAGGTACTAAGTTGAAGTTGAGTTCGGCTTACCATCCGCAAACTGATGGTCAGTCAGAGAGGACTATTGAGTCTGTAGAGAATTGGTGAGAGCTTGGGTGTTGGATTAAGGTGGATCGTGGGATGATTAATTACCGTTGATTGAGTTACCTATAATAACGATTACCATCCTAGTGTCGAAATGGCACTATATATGGCTTGGTGAGATAGGGAGTGTATGACTCTTCTGTGTTGGAATAAGTCGAGTGGAGTGTTGTGCTCATACCGAGAATTATGCTTGAGATGGCTGAGAAGATCAAGAGGATATAAGGAAATATGTGTTTTGAGAGTCACGTCGGTGACTAGTGCTGGTCGGGCTTCGAAATCTCAGAAGTTCGCACCGGGTTTTGTGGTTGTATCAGAGTAGCGCAGTGGAGGCATGGGAGGAGTAACATGTTAGATCGTTTTGCCGCTGTCACTGTGAATTGGCATGATGTGTTTCATGTGTCTTCGTTGAGGAATTACATTGAATCAGGTGGATGGTGAACCAGTGAAAAATAATTTGATTGTGGAGGTGTCGCTACTGCGAAAATCGGCGTCGGCTATGACAGAAGAGTCGCCACCGTGCGTTATTTATCCCAACAGAGGGAAAGGAAACGCTCAGAGTAAACCTAATGTAAAACGGGAAAGGAATGGTCATCGCAACCAAATCCTGGATTCGGGAGTCGATTGCGCAAGGGGAAGGTATTAACACCCCTCACGTCCGTCGTACTCGACGGGATCCACGCTTGTTTTCTATCTAAGGGTGTGTTTATCTATCTACTCTAAAGGTCCGGTCTAAAAAGAAAAGAAAATGACTCGGCAAAGTATCACACTTTATGCCTACGTATCCCCGTCTGGAACGAGAAATCAGAGTCAACGTAGTTCGCCTACCCTACGGGAAAGGAGGGGAAGGTTGCTCACTAGGATACGGCATCCTATGCCTACGTACTTTCATACAGCATGAAAGATTAGAGCAAACGTAGTTCGAGCTACAGAAGACACAAGCTTGTCTGACTGCTTTTTATTACCTTATGAAAGGGTTTTTCTTGATTAAGAGTCCAAGAAGACAAAAATGACACTTTGATGTTTGTTTTGAATCTTTTACGAAAGAAATGTTTTTTAGTTTGTTTGCAATCTCTGACGCACTAGAGACTATGATTTGAGAGTGACGATGTCGCGTGTCACCCAAAGGGTGCCACACTAAGCAGCCAGACTACTGGAAAGAAACCCTTCAGCGACCCTTTCTCAAATAGCTTAAGGCTCGTAACGTACGACATCGATTAACCTTATTACTGTATTTTTGAGTTGTTTTGAGATAAGAAGAGAAAGAAGCTCTAAAAAGCCTAGGGTTGAAAAGGGAATAAAAACTAACCTAATGTTGTCATGCATGGATAAGAATCCTAATGTCTGACATAATTCCCTCCTGCACAGAGGGAATCAGAGATCCTAGGGGATAAACAGAAAAGAAAAGCAGACAAATACAGTAAAATGCATGCAATGCAGCAATAGAAGCGAGGCAAGGGAGTCCCGCTCAACCTCGAACCTGGGAAAACAACAGGCAAAGTGAATCAACATTCACCTCAAACCTAGGGGACAAGCTACACAAGCCAACAAACAATACAGAAAACAAAACCAAAGCAGAGGAGGCAGCCCAAGCAGCAGCATCAAACTCCCACAGTTGACAACACAAGCAGCAACTCTGACAGCAACAAATTTCATCTCCAAACTTCAATAAAATTCAATCTCCAAGTTTCAGGGAATAGAAAGCACACTTCAAATAAGGCTCCTCAAACCTAAACAGTCAAGCTCCACAGCTACAGAAAACTCCAGCTCAAAAGCAACAGTAAACCCTAGCTCCAATCCTCCAGCAAGCTCCTGATAGCAAAGTTGACAGTAACATAACTCCATCTTCAAGCAATCCTCATGAAAGGCATCTTCAACATCTTAGATCTTCATCCCTAAGCTCTAGCAATCTCCACCAAGAAATATTGATTATTGAGATCAAGTTATAATGAAGGGAAACCAGTGAAAACCAAAGGAAATCACTAGAAACCATCATCTGCAAAGAAGGGTATCCTCAAAAGTTCTACTCTTTAAGGCATGCCAATCATCTCTCCAAGGGAGATATGGGCTTCCTTAAGAGGAATTTGAATCATAGGATAGGATGGAAGCAAACAAAGCATTCCATGCTTGAGGAAAGGAATGAACTAAGTCTAAAAAGCTCTTCCTAAAACCCTAATTTTCCTAAGCTCCCGACAAGCAATCCAACAGATGAGAAATCTTCAACTCCAAGCTTCTTCAAGCCATCCAAAGCAACCTCATTTGATCTTCAAGACATCCAAGCAAATCCCAAGCCAAAAGCACACCCAAAATAGCCCCACACAAATTGAATAAACCAAGCATCCAAGGGAGAAGCCCACAAACACCACACAAGTTGCAAAAATCAAATAAAATGCTAAAACTCATCATAAAATCCTAAGTAAATTTCTAAGGGAACCTAACCCTATACCCAATACCCCATATAAATCCCAGAACCTAAATCAATCATTTAAACCCAAAACTATGCACTAAACTACAACTAGTTGTTTTAAAACCCTAAATCTAACACTCCTTATGTTCACCACTCCAATTGGCCTAAAATTTAATCACAAAAATATGATAAAATTTATAAGGGTACATGCTTCTCTAAGCTAACTAATCCAACAAGAACCACTCAAAAATTCCTCACCAAACTCTCATACTAAATTCAGAAAGAAAGCATATCAAACAAAGTGAATTAAAAACCAATAAAACTATAAAAAATTGCAATTAAAAATAAAATGCATGAATTTAATATTTTTTTTATCCTATAAAATTCTAGAGATCCTATGGAAACCAGGGAAAAAAGTCTCACTCAAAATGAATTATTTTTCAATTTATTATGAATTAATTCTAACTATGTGCAAAACATGAAAATGAAAGAAAATCAAAATAAAAATGACAAATAGGCGTGTCAAATAGCAAGATTATATAGTTATCCCACCAGGTTGAGCCCAGGAGAGGGTGTGAACAACAAGTGCGCCCTAGGCCCAAACCCCACTAAAACAATTCAGAAAAAATAGATGGAAAATGGAAAAGCTAGCGTGGTAAATAACAATGTTTTAACGTGTAAATCCTCAGGTGGGCCTAAGGTGGTTTGTGGATAGCAACTAGTGTCATAAGCCCAAAGCAAAACGTTAAGTGAAACAGTGCGTTGAGGGAATTCAGAGTTTCTTCACAAAATTGAAACCAAACGTGGCCGTTGGATGCTCATCTGAGTCAAAGTCCCAGCTAGATCTAATGGCTATGCAGTCTTCTTCTCCGTTTCAAATTCTGGGGGGAAATGAACCAGGACGGTGGCCGGAGGTGGCGCCACCGTCGTCCCCAAACGCAAACACCCCAAAACCCCACCAAAATCTAAACATGAGTACATCATCTTTCTCGTTTGTTTTCACTGAATCCAATCATGCCCTCCATTCTCATTGAAAGCCACTCTATCTCAAAACACGATTCCAAGTTCAGAACATGCTCCACATTCAATCATCACCATTCTTAAAATTAACAAGCCTATCATCATCTACACATTACACTGATTAATCCTCACCATCTAAACATGCTTAATTCATCAAGAACTCAGAGAAACGATCCTCAACAGAAATTGCATCGCCCTAGGTTTTGTCTCTAATCACCAATTTTTCCTACCAGAATCCACCCTAACCATGTCTACAATGCGTCTACACATCTAAATCCTATCAATTACACCTAAATTGAGCTATGAGTTGAAATTTGCAAACCTGTGAAAAGTTGATGAACAGAGATAGAATTCCTTCAAATTACACTCCAATCTTCTCCAGACACGATCAATGAAGTCTTGTGGAGCTTCTGTATGCATTGAATTGCCTTGAATTCTTCTTAATCCCCAAATTCGATTTTGAGTTGCAAGGTTGAAACTCACTATGATCTCTCTCAATTCTTCAGAGTTCTTGGCCAAAAAAACAATTGAATCAGTTATGATCCTTATATAGAACATGTAGGAATCATCTAGAATGATCTGGAATGATTCGTGTGACAATTTCAATTTCTCTTGCACTTGATAATCTCATGAGAAGCTTGCACATGACAGTTGGGTTTAGCTTGCTTCAGCAGCTTAATTTTGATCCAAAATCTCACCACATGACATTTTGAATTGATTGGAATTGGTTAGAGCCTTGTAGCTGATCTTGTGAATGATTTTGCATAGTTACTTGTAATATAAGAAAGCACTTTTCAAAGCAACTCATAAAATAATGGCTCATCTCAAAATTGTGAGATTGCCAATGTGTTTGAAATCCAATTTCCATTCAAAATGACTACCCATATGCCATGTTTATGCCTTGTAATTCAAAAAAAATCATTTTTTCCTCTTTTGAATCATTTGAAAAATCTCCCTTTTTAGGCCATTTTGGAGCACTTTGTGAAATAAGCCAATCCAACTCACCATGACTTCATATATGTCCTAGAAACACCATTCTAAACACATTTCATGTTGAACACTTTTTCATTTGAGGAGTGGAAGATAGAGATTTTGGCACATGTTGAAAAATGACCTATAATTCAACTTTCCAAAAATACCCCTGGATTGCCAAGATCATAACTTGAGTTCCACAAATCTTCTTGAGGACTTATAGTACTAAAATTAAAGGTAAGATCAAGCCCTACAACTCTTATGTTGGCCAAGAATCCATTTGAAAACTCCTTGAGGGGCAAAGGTTGCTTGGAAGTCAAGTGACTTTCACAGATAAATTTCAGTGTCCTCTGATGACCTGTAATTTGCAAGAACCATAACTTGAGTTCTAAAAATCTTATTGAAGACTTCTAGTACTTAAATTAAAGGTATTGAGAAGCCCTACAAGTTTCATGTTGGCCAAAGATCCATTTGAAACTTGTGTTTTGACTTATGTGGCTTGGAAGTCCAGTGCTATACAGGGGATTTTACCCTAGGAACCCTGTCTCAAACACCTCCAACCATTCTTGATTCTCTGAACTTGGTCTTGGCTCATCCATACACATGCTTCAACATATCAACCCATGAATCCCTTGACCTCAAGTTAGGCTTTAATACTCTCCAATTGCTCAATTGACCTAGGGCTAGGTCTTGATGCCCTTTCTTGGCTCTCCTTGACCTAGGGTCACCCAGATGAAACCCTACTTGTACACCTCTCAACCCTGGCTCTTAAACTTGATACAATGACTTGTCTAAGCTTCAATAGGGCCCCGTAGGCATCCCATGAGATCCATACATACCTCCAATTCACATTCCCTATTGATGATCTTCAATACACCTCAAGTTAGGAGAGAAATCCACCTGTGGGCACTCAAACTTCTCATGACTTCAACCCTTCTCTGATGACTTGGATGGTCTCTCAGGCTCAGAGAATACCTCTAGATAGGCTTCTTTTGACATAAATGGTACCTGATCCCTTATTGGATGACTTGATATGCTATGTGTTGCGGTGAAAATTTGATATCAAGTTATTAATTAACTTGAACCGTATTTCTTTTTACAACCGGACTTTAATTTATCCAAAGGATAGGTCTAAAGAAAGAAAGAACCTTTTGCGCGATGTGACAACAACGCTTTAAGAGATTCGGGGATTCGGGGGTTGGTTATATCTAGGGAAGGTATTAGCACCCTAAATATCTGTAGTACTCTACAGGAACCTTTTGTTCAATTACTTGCTAGGTTGTGAAACATGCATTGGTTTAATTGGGAGTTGGGATAAAAATAAAACAAAGGCCTAAGTGGTTTTCTAAGTTTGCTCGCAAAGGCGTCGCACCTTCTGCCTACATATCCTGACTAGGATAGAATCAGAGCAATCGTAGTTCACCTTACGAGGGAAAGAACTCTTGATGATGATCAAAGTTCAAAGGGGAACAAACATGACGATGTTTGTGTGGAGTTTGACAAAACTCCCTAAACTAAATTGTAAAAGGGGGAAGTAAGAAATCATGACGATGATTCTTACACAGAGTTGACGAACTCTTTCCTAGGGTTCTAGTTGAAGAAAACTCCTAGTATGGGTGGGTTTCTTAGACTTCAAGCAAAGTCTAAAGGCTTCTATTCTAGGGTTAAGGTGACTTAACAAAGTCAAGGGATAGCAGAGATTTTGGTCCAAGACATTGACAGTCAAGTGGACAGACCTTCCTTTGGAGGAACAGTATTGTCGGCAACTGGACGAAAGCTAACGAGCTCCGTCGCTTAGGGATAAAATAACATACAAACATCATTCAAACATTCATGGTGACAACTAAATACAAAGATTAAAGATGGAAAGCAATGGTGACAATCAGAGCAATTGTCTTGGTACGAGAACCGTGACGACAGTTCGCACCTGGGATACCGTTAACAGACAGATGACAGATGAGATAGATATAAAAATAATTCAAGGTAAAAATTCTAACATGTTGACAAACATATATAGATATGATAACAATCAATTTTCCTGAGAAAACACAAGAGGAAACCTTCTAAATTTCATCTGCAACCAAATAGGGTTAGTACCGTTGATGCGCGGATTGCACACCATAAAACGTGGTGAAAAAATAATCAAACATGGAAAATAAAATTATGACATGAAAGTACACATTAAAATAAACACAATGAAAAAAGAACGGGTGAAAAACGATAAAAAATGAGAGAGTTACGAATTTTTGAAGTTTATGTACAAAATAGGAAAAATAATAAAAGGGTTCGACCTCCACCCGGATCGAACCCTGGTCATGATGGTGAAAGGTATAATTGCGCGCATGTTCTTACCGCTGGGGCGGCTGTTACATCCATTAATCAAATGGAAACAATATGTATACAAGGCTCGTTTTGAGTCATGGCTGGGCAAAGTACATAATCAACACCAAATACGTTTTATACCGTATCTCACTAACCGCTCATCGGATCGAGGCAAATTTTATATGGATCTTGGGTAGAAAAATGAGAGGAAGAGGATGGTGATGTTAGTTTTTCCAAATTGTTCACCTAGTGAAAAAAACGAGGACTGGTGTGTGTGTGTGTTTTGAATGCATGGAAACATAATCGAAACCAAATACGTTTTATACCGTATCTCACTAACCGCTCATCGGATCGAGACAAATTTTATATGTAAATTGGGTAGAAAAATGAGAGGAAGAGGATGGTGGTGTTAGTTTTCTGAGATTCATTTTCCTGTGAAAAAAACGATAGCTGGTGTGTTTATGTGCTTTTGATTTGCAAAATGACATGGACACCTTGATACAAACATGTTCAAAGCCAAGTAAATCCACATACACATCCAAAATATGATATATAAACAGACTGGAACAGGTTTATGGCCAGGAGTTTCAGATAGATGAAAGTCATGTTCAGTTTGCAAAAACACATAAGAACACACATGCATAACAAAGTGATTTTGGAGTTTGGGGTGTTCAGGAGCTGTACCAACCATCAAGACATCTTAAACATGTGATATCTAGTGTGTGTAGGTGAAAACATCAGATCTGGAACAAACATATGAAAGTGTAGCATTCAAATTGCAATTTGTGTGTATTATGTGTGCGTGAAGCATGATGTGAAACAAATCATTGTGCAGGTTGTTTTCAATGTTTTGGCTCATTCAA
The DNA here is from genome assembly GCA_963859935.3 of Lathyrus sativus. Classification (NCBI taxonomy): domain Eukaryota; kingdom Viridiplantae; phylum Streptophyta; class Magnoliopsida; order Fabales; family Fabaceae; genus Lathyrus; species Lathyrus sativus. The sequence goes on along the minus strand of OZ012736.1, from coordinate 300,950,747 downwards.
ACACAACACATATGGTCATATGAAGCTGTAGAAACAATGAGATAGCAAGAATACACAAGCATTTCCAAATTGACATGTGAGAATGAGACATTTTGCAAAATGATGAACAATCATGCATGATGATGCACATATGAAGTTCCAAAGCAAATTTAAACAATTTAATCATTTGTACAGCACATGTGGATGATAATGAGATGATCTAAACATTGAAATTCCAAGGAGACCACCTGTCATGAAAAATGGCATAGCATATGCAAGTCATCCAAACATTGATGCACATGAAGATGTGAACTTTGATTCATTGGTTTCTAGTGTAAGATGAGCATACCAACATGTCATATTTGAGTGTTATAAAGTGTATGTGGAGTGAATTTAAGAGAAAACCAGTTTGGTGCAAAGTTGGTCTTTTGGTGGTTTATGTGTGGAAGATCATGAACACACCTCTCATTCATGCTTTATACTTCATTTTATCAAAAACCTAAATATGCAAGATATGGAGAATAATGAAAGAGCAAGGTTTTACAAATTACATACCTGTTGGTGATCTTATTTAGCAAGCCAAGAATGTTGAGAAAACCAGAGGTGATGAAATCCAAGCTTTGTATTTGTGCTTTTACTTGAAACTTAAGAAACAAGTCACTTGAGACGCCAAAATGAGATTTCTGAGTTCTTGATGAAGGATGGAGGTTTGGACAGTTGGTATATATGATATTTGAGGTGTCCAAAGGATCAAAACCTCAAGAAAGTGTTTGGAGCAAGATTTGGAGGTTTTTATGGACTTTGGTCAAAGTAAGTTTCATGAAAAGTTGACTTTTGCATTCTTTGAATTTTTTGGTGATTCAATGGTTGGTACACCTTCTATATGTGATTTAGAGGGTGTGTGGATGATAGTTTGAGTGCTGGAACATGAAGAACTTGATATGGTAGCAAAGTTGCAAATGCTAAATTTTGGCAATTTTTGGCTATTTTGGTGATTTTGCAAAATGTAAGTAAGTGAGAGATGTGATGAGGGAACTTGGTTTAGCAGGTTTTTAGAATGATGTTGATGTCCTAAATGAGGAGTTTGAAGTCCCTATTTATAGAAAAATGAGTGAGGAGCTTGCTAGGTGACTTTGCTTCACCATGAAGAAATCTTAGATTTTTTCTTCCAAATGACAACTTGCTTTGCTTTTCTGATCTTTAGCTGTTCCCTTAACTCAATTGGCAAGTTAGAATGATGATGTTACAGAAAAAACACAGCCTAGAGGCTTGGTAGAGTGGCTGGAGCAGAAATCCCTTTACACCTCATGCTTGGAAAAGTCAATCTTTTCAACTTAGGCAATGAACTTCCAATTCTTGATTCCATGCTATCTCCTTGCTATTTCTTTGATTCAACCTGCTTGAGATGATTAATATATCAGATAGAAGGAGTTTAGAACATTGAAATTGATCCACTTGAGTGATAGAGGTGCTTTTGCAAAATTCATCAATGTGGGACAAAAGTGACAAATTGCCAACTTTGAACACATGTATCTCTCAGCTCATAAATTCCCTTGAGATGTACTTGTACTTTTTAGAAAGCCCTCACATAGTACTACAACTTTCATGTTGGCCAGAAGTATTGATTCCATTTGAAACTAGGTGAAAAATCCCCTTGAAGTTGGCTGATTTTAGGGTTCTTTAGTGTAAATGACTTAGAAATTTTCTAAGTTATTTTCCCTTCTAGGAATGTTTTTGCTTATATCTCAAAAAGTATGCATTTTCTGGTTGTGGACTAGTATGGGACTTTTGTAGGACTTGTCAAGAGCTTTCAAATGAGACTAGAACCAACTCAATTGGATGTGCGGTTAAGGAGATACGGTTTAGCCCTTTTCAAAACCCTAATTTCCCGATTTCTCGATTACTCTCTCATCTTTGATCCAATGATCATGAAAATTGATATGCAAGTCCATTATGACATAAGGAACAACTTTGATTCACAACTTGGATTCCAATTCTCAAAATTCGAGGAGTTGACTTTTCGGTCAACCGTACGATCGATCGGTGCCGATCGAGTCGCCTGTTGATATTCTGGACATCCTGGGACTTTGACACTTCTTGAATAGTCTTTAATAGCCTATATTAACTTCATGGACCTCACTCCCACCATTAAAACTTTTCCCAACATCAAAGTCAAACCACAGTTGACTTTCCACTAGTTAAAAACCCTAATCGGGGCCTCCTGACTGCACTGTTCTTGATTCTGAAACGATTTCTTCAAATTGACTTCCCATTTGACTTTGATATTGTCTTTGATTTCATTCCATGATTGAATTGGCCCAAATCATTGGTTGATCATTCCTTGATTGTTTTGAATTTGTCGGTGCGAGAACCCTGATTCATCTGTAACTTGACAATAATAAACTTGCACTGATTTAGGGTTAGATAATGCATGATCATGCTTCTAAAAATGATAATGAGGATCTAAGGGGTCAAAATTTGGGGTACAACAGTTGCCCCTATTTAAATATCTTCACTAGATGGGGGACGAGAGATGACAATCTTCGTTAAATCGCAGTGAAAGGTATTTAAATATAGATAACCGAAAATTTTGTCCCTTAGATCCGATGTCATGCTAAAGGACAAGTTATGATATGCCATGTACTCTAAATGATGCTTTATGATGCTTGAAAGCAAACATCATAGACGCAACGATAATAATAAAAGAAACAGTAAAACAAACAGTGACAAATACAAGGACTCGACATTGGGGACTCGTACTGAAAAACTAAATTAACAGTTCAGACATGACTGATAGCGTAAGAAGGAAAACTTCACATGGGGAAGAGACAAATCCAATAAAGATGACAATCTTATTGGAACAGAGGTACTCCACCGGGGAGAAGAATTGACTTCCACTGGGGAAAAGGATATACTTCTACTGGGGAAATGAATAATTAATACCATCGGGAAAAGAGAATCAGGATTCACCGGGGAAGCGAAAGACTGGATACAACCTCACTGGGGATGATCAGATGAGGAACTTCCTATGGTGAAGAGTTCAAACGGGATCTTCAGGAATGGACTAGAAACAAGACTAATCACACATGGAGGATACTAGTGACGACTAGATCTCCGAGACTTGACTGGGAACATGGATCAACTGGGGATACATCCTCAGCTTCTACAAATAGTTCACATCGTGCTGGTAATCAATAGACTTCCTGGGGAATTGGTAACGACCATAATTCCAAGCGATGCCAGTGACGACTGGTCTTTTAATGGTGATTGGTGACGACCAAATCAGGGTACCAATAACGATTGGTTTTAAACAATGCCAGTTACGACTGGATTTTTTTTTTAATGAAGATGGTGACGACCATACTGGGGAATACCAATGACAATTGGTTATATAAAAATGCTAGGGATCACCAGATCTTCTAGCTGGAGATTGGTGATAACCAAACTGAAATAGACTTCCAAGTAACGATCGGACTCTAGATGATGATACCAGTTACGACTGGGTTTCAAAGGGAAAAATTGGTTAAAACCTCAGGATACCAATGACGATTGGATTTAGGCAGTGCCAGTGACGACTGGACTTCATGGGGAAAGTTAGTGACAACTAACAAGATACCAATAATAATTGGAACAATACCAGTGACGACTGGATTTACCGGGGAAAAGGTTGGTAACGACCAGACCAAAAGGCGCCCATGACAATTGGACTTTTATTTAGTGCCAGTGACGACTGGACTTATACGTGGATACGAAGTGAGTAATAACTTAGACTTCGCGTGGATTGATAGATGTCACCGACTCGGGGAACAAACGAATCACACTGATCCCATGATGAGGGGTGTACGTAGACTTGGGAAATAAACCCGAAGACCTACTAGGGAATAAAGCTTGTAGGTAGATTTTGCTGAGGTGAATTCAAACAGATGTCCAGAAATACTTTGCTGGGGAAGGAACCTTCATATCATCACAAGAAATCCTGAGGGATAATCTTCAATTTTGATAACCATACATGGCCAAAGTAGCTCAAATTTACCTATACTTCACCGGGAAGGATGGTGTATCAAAGTTTCTGCTATTCCGAGGTTTCAGGGAAGTATGATTTTCCTCGAATCTTTTCCGTGAGTTAAACATTTTTTGTTAGTCTTTTCAAGTTTATTTGAATCTAATACTTTCAAAATTTTGAAGAATGATAAGCTTCTCTGAAGAGACTGCCACTTATCGCTGAAGAAAGATAAGCTTCTCTGAAGAGACTGCCACTTATCGCTGAAGAAAGATAAGCTTCTCTGAAGAGACTGCCACTTATCGCTGAAGAAAGATAAGCTTCTCTGAAGAGACTGCCACTTATCGCTGAAGAAAGATAAGCTTCTCTGAAGAGACTGCCACTTATCGCTGAAGAAAGATAAGCTTCTCTGAAGAGACTGCCACTTATCGCTGAAGAAAGATAAGCTTCTCTGAAGAGACTGCCACTTATCGCTGAAGAAAGATAAGCTTCTATGAAGAGACTGCCACTTATCTAAAAAATGCTCTTCTTGATAGATAGTGCAAAATAAATGCACGTCCAGGTAGGTTTGGCGACCGACATGGACCAAAGTTCAATCTAGAATAGAACTAGAAAGAAACTGTCAAACAAGACTCCAACCACTGAGAAATGAACTCGAATGGGGACACCTCTTATCCAATCCTGGAAAAAGATAACTGAAGCAACCATCATCCACGAGGATTAACTCTGTGGGGAATTGACAAAGGGTGGACGTTTTATGCCTAAAGGCCGACAACTCTATGGGAAAGAGACAAAACACCCAGTCACTAAGGAGGGACACCCAACAAAACAGGTAACAACCAGAGATAGTACAAATGCACAGATGCTATGCATATGCTTATGCCATGATCATGTTTATGCTATGCTTTTGTTTATGCTGACAAAACAGACAAAACTGGAGATGAAATGAACATCTCGACACGGAGACTCAAACAACTTCACCAAAGTTGGGCATCAAAGGGATGGTCAGGAAGAATATCCATTCTACTTTCAAGGTTACCACCTTCTCTGAGAGAGTAATCTTCTTAGGCCAAAACATCATGACTTCACTTGGACTGCCATCATGAGTTTGAATTCTTTGCTAAAGGAAGATCACACCGAGAGATTCCCATATCAACGGAAGTAATAACTTAACCGGAGAATTTTGACAAAAGGTACCTATGAGAACAAAACATTTATGCCTCATGATGGTGATAATCCTCTTCAAGCGAGCAGAGGCTCTTACGACGAACAGTCTTCAAATCCTTTCTACCCCAAATTATGCATTTTGTGAGAAGACGTCAGAAGGATGCTTTTACAAAAGAATCGTCATAAAGATGCTTCAATGTCTTCAAACCTTTAGAGGGATTTACCAATCTCGACGTGATTGCCCCAGTTTGACTGTATTTGCACAACAAAGTCCTCAGATTGTGGAAGTAATGATTGGGGAACAAACTTCCCCCTGCTAGCTGGTAACTGTACCAAATTTGCCCCAGACTAAACTGTTGATTAAGAGATTCATCTGGCCTTGACCTGGTTGGTTTTGCTGGCGAACCTGGAGTAGCTGGCGTTGACAATAATTCATTTTAAGATCTCAAACAATGTGCCCCAGAACACATGGTCTGCAAGAAGAAATCACTAAGAGGATTTTACAGAAGAATTGTCATCCAAGATGCATTCAATATTTTCAAACTCTTAGAGAGATTCACAAATCTCGACGTAACTGCCCCAGTTTAACTGTCTTGGAGAGATTAATCTAATCCCGACTTGATGGCTTCTGATTGACTGTTTTCGAGAGTTCTAATCTTGACTTGACTGCCCCTGATTAACTGAAGAGTTCTTCCCCATTTCAAATGTCTTTGATTGGCTTGGATTAACGGTGTTACAAATGATTGACCAATCCTTCAAATTAGTTGCCCCAGGCTGAGCTTCCTTTATCGAATCCCATTCCCTAGCTGACAGCGTTTGTTGGGCTTCCTTTAACGTTTGGATTGTCTTGCACGCAATGTTGTTCATTTAAAAATTGGCAATTCTCAATGTAAAGTTCATGCAATCTTTTGGAAACATCTTTTGATGGAACACACACGGTGGAGTGGTCAAGTGATCAAAGTGAAAATGATTCAGTCATTTACAAATGATGGATAAAGTGATGAACACACACAGTTAACAAAGATCATTAGGAGTCAGGTTATCCAACCTTGCTGTAATATGCTTTCAAAACATCCTTACCTCAATTAGGTCTTTTAAGGGTTGTAACGTGGCTCGGTTCACGGTTCATGAAACAAAGGATAAAGGCTCAAAGTTATTTGTCCCACCCATTCTCCGTGATGAACTCCACTCCTATGTTCAGTTAACTCAAACTATTCATTCAGGTTTTTACCCGTTTTTTAAGAATTGAATTGATGGTAGTTAGTGATGGTTTACAAACCTAATGTAGTCACAACTCCCTTACATTATTGGGTGGTCTTTTTCTATTTTGAGGATTTTAAAAGTGAAAGCTTTAAGGTTTTCCTCTTTTTATTATCCCTGACTTTTGCCTGAACTGTTTTCTTTTGAATACACAGTCAGCGGGATGCCCCATTTTGCCTAAGTCCCCTTCATAGGTTTTGACTTAGCGGGCCTTTCAATTTTTTCTTTTTTTTTCGTTGAGAAAGAAGGTGACTACCTTGATTAATGGCTTACAGTGAACCATCATCGTGTTTTATGCTGAAAAGCATCTTTGACACGTGTTTGTTGTGTACGAAGGAAAACCTGAGTGCATCAACTCTATATGAAAAGTGTCATGTATGCACATATCTCCAAGTTAAATGAGAACTACCCGCCCCAGGTTTGAGATTTAAGGTTTTATTTTTGTGAAGAAAGAAAACTCCTACTTCTAGGCTCGAAGGGTTTTAACGAGGGATTATCTTCCTTATTTCTCCAGTGTTTAGGGATTGAAACAATGCCTTACATCATTGGTAAAGTCAAATTGAAAGCATATCAACAGCAGTTATGAATATAGTTTTCATCATCCTCCCCAATCTTTGCTTCAAACAGAAATTTGGTAAAGAAAAGAAATTCTTGCATTTTCGTTTTTTCATTTTTTGTTTGTTTTTGTTTTCTTATCACAATGAAAGACAAAGAGTGAAACGAATGGATTTAATCAAAAGATGCATAAACATTTCATTAATATGCCAATTTAAAATGAACAACCAACTTGCAAGCAAACACAAATGCAAAGAAACCACAACACAATGCTGAAACAGTTTACGAGCTACCAGCCTTAGGGAATTACACTGTTTAACAAAACAAATTTCAAGCTTGATGCAGAGAAACACCTTCCACAACCACTTGCTCTTTGTGGTATAGTATTATGAGGGGCTTTGTAGGTCCTTTGCCACTTGCTTCAAGAGCTGAGCCACTGGTACTTGGTTTATCTTCTTGAAGTTCTAATAGCTCTAACAAGCTTTGCACTTTTAACCCGGAAGCTTTGCACTCTTCCACCAGATGCCCCACTGTCCCAGTATGGTACTTGCATTCAACCTCTGGGTGATCTTCTTCAAGGATCAGATCTTTATCAATAATCAGCTCTTGTACAACATGTCCTAATGCCAAACAATTTTCTAGTTCATGTCCTTCAGCCCCTTTATGGAACTCACAAGTCAAGTTTGCATTATGCCATGGCCCTGGCACAGGGTTAAAAGCTCGTGGGGTCACCAATGAATTCTGAATTAGTAGCGGGTACAACTTACTTAGCGGCACAGGAACTGACCTGTAGCATGCCTTGTTCTTTTTGACAGGATCTTTCTTATTCATGCTCTGGCTTTGGAAACCTTGAGGGGAAGCAGCCAATGGGTGCTGAGATATTCTTTTGGTGACCACCTGATGAGGTTTTGGCGTAGGCCCAAATGCTGGTTGACTACGGCCTGACCGTTGAAACTTAAGAGGTCCTTGAGCTGGAAGAGTCACTGGAAGTGACAGACTGACAACCTCTCTGGGTGTAATAGGATGAGAAACTCCCTCACTTTTCATCAAACTCTGCAAAGTTTCCAAAACCCAATTCATCTGCCCTTTGAGGATCTTGATTTCCTCCTTCAAGGTTTCTTGTTCTTTCAACAGTTCATTCATTGTTGCCATTGGTCCAGAATATTCTCTCTCTCTGTCACAAAGAAGAGGATAAGACTCCAGGCTGAGAAATGAAAATGTGAATGCGAGGACATGCTCATGCAATGCAAAAAGTTTCATGGAACTTGAAATATTTACAAACATCAAGATATACCAAAAACTTTTCATTAATGTCTGTACTTCTTACAAGAGTTCTCTTCCTTTTAATGTCCATAATAACCTTTTGATGTTTACAAACAAAAAAAAGTCTGAGTCCCATGAAACTTTCATAATATGATGCTTATGGATGCATGAATGCACAAACACAGGTAATCACATATTCACAGATTCACATAAGTAAACAGACAAGGTTTTGGGTTTGGATAATGAAAGAGGAGTCGAGGTCTACCCATCCCAAAGGTGTGTATTAGGGCTTTTCTTCGCTGTAGAACAAGGTTCTAAAAGAGTTCCCAGAGTCCTCAATCCATCTTTCAGATATTATCAATTTCCCGAATACTCAGTAGTCGATAATATTCTCAAGAGAATTTCGCCCGAGTGTAGTATCGCGTATCAACTATTTTGGAATTACTCCCTCATAGTCATCGCACTACATCCTAATAAGGCCAAAGTGGGGTAAAAGATATCTAAAGGTCCTCAGTGTCATGGGCACCTATGTAGAAAGTAGCATTGTTTTCACGAATACTCAATCAACAATACTAACTCTCAAAAAGGGCCTCCACTGAGCGGTGATTTTCTCAAGTCAGCTTGGTCGGGAATCTACTCCCTATAAGCCTTCTTGAATATATCACCTTCCTATCACAAGTACGCTCGAGCACGGGTGTAGTGCTGTCTCACCACTTCAAGTTTCCCAAACCAACTGAGTATAAATATATACAAGTATTCACAGATAGCAATTAGTTAAACAAAATAGGTTGAACCCTCAAAATAAAAGCAAGTAAGCAAATTCCCCAGTGAAGTCGCCATTTCTGTTGCGGTGAAAATTTGATATCAAGCTATTAATTAACTTGAACCGTATTTCTTTTTACAACCGGACTTTAATTTATCCAAAGGATAGGTCTAAAGAAAGAAAGAACCTTTTGCGCGATGTGACAACAACGCTTTAAGAGATTCGGGGATTCGGGGGTTGGTTATATCTAGGGAAGGTATTAGCACCCTAAATATCTGTAGTACTCTACAGGAACCTTTTGTTCAATTACTTGCTAGGTTGTGAAACATGCATTGGTTTAATTGGGAGTTGGGATAAAAATAAAACAAAGGCCTAAGTGGTTTTCTAAGTTTGCTCGCAAAGGCGTCGCACCTTCTGCCTACGTATCCTGACTAGGATAGAATCAGAGCAATCGTAGTTCACCTTACGAGGGAAAGAACTCTTGATGATGATCAAAGTTCAAAGGGGAACAAACATGACGATGTTTGTGTGGAGTTTTACAAAACTCCCTAAACTAAATTGTAAAAGGGGGAAGTAAGAAATCATGACGATGATTCTTACACTGAGTTGACGAACTCTTTCCTAGGGTTCTAGTTGAAGAAAAATCCTAGTATGGGTGGGTTTCTTAGACTTCAAGCAAAGTCTAAAGGCTTCTATTCTAGGGTTAAGGTGACTTAACAAAGTCAAGGGATAGCAGAGATTTTGGTCCAAGACATTGACAGTCAAGTGGACAGACCTTCCTTTGGAGGAACAGTATTGTCGGCAACTGGACGAAAGCTAACGAGCTCCGTCGCTTAGGGATAAAATAACATACAAACATCATTCAAACATTCATGGTGACAACTAAATACAAAGATTAAAGATGGAAAGCAATGGTGACAATCAGAGCAATTGTCTTGGTACGAGAACCGTGACGACAGTTCGCACCTGGGATACCGTTAACAGACAGATGACAGATGAGATAGATATAAAAATAATTCAAGGTAAAAATTCTAACATGTTGACAAACATATATAGATATGATAACAATCAATTTTCCTGAGAAAACACAAGAGGAAACCTTCTAAATTTCATCTGCAACCAAATAGGGTTAGTATCGTTGACGCGCGGATTGCACACCATAAAACGTGGTGAAAAAATAATCAAACATGGAAAATAAAATTATGACATGAAAGTACACATTAAAATAAACACAATGAAAAAAGAACGGGTGAAAAACGATAAAAAATGAGAGAGTTACGAATTTTTGAAGTTTATGTACAAAATAGGAAAAATAATAAAAGGGTTCGACCTCCACCCGGATCGAACCCTGGTCATGATGGTGAAAGGTATAATTGCGCGCATGTTCTTACCGCTGGGGCGGCTGTTACATCCATTAATCAAATGGAAACAATATGTATACAAGGCTCGTTTTGAGTCATGGCTGGGCAAAGTACATAATCAACACCAAATACGTTTTATACCGTATCTCACTAACCGCTCATCGGATCGAGGCAAATTTTATATGGATCTTGGGTAGAAAAATGAGAGGAAGAGGATGGTGATGTTAGTTTTTCCAAATTGTTCACCTAGTGAAAAAAACGAGGACTGGTGTGTGTGTGTGTGTGTTTTGAATGCATGGAAACATAATCGAAACCAAATACGTTTTATACCGTATCTCACTAACCGCTCATCGGATCGAGACAAATTTTATATGTAAATTGGGTAGAAAAATGAGAGGAAGAGGATGGTGGTGTTAGTTTTCTGAGATTCATTTTCCTGTGAAAAAAACGATAGCTGGTGTGTTTATGTGCTTTTGATTTGCAAAATGACATGGACACCTTGATACAAACATGTTCAAAGCCAAGTAAATCCACATACACATCCAAAATATGATATATAAACAGACTGGAACAGGTTTATGGCCAGGAGTTTCAGATAGATGAAAGTCATGTTCAGTTTGCAAAAACACATAAGAACACACATGCATAACAAAGTGATTTTGGAGTTTGGGGTGTTCAGGAGCTGTACCAACCATCAAGACATCTTAAACATGTGATATCTAGTGTGTGTAGGTGAAAACATCAGATCTGGAACAAACATATGAAAGTGTAGCATTCAAATTGCAATTTGTGTGTATTATGTGTGCGTGAAGCATGATGTGAAACAAATCATTGTGCAGGTTGTTTTCAATGTTTTGGCTCATTCAAACACAACACATATGGTCATATGAAGCTGTAGAAACAATGAGATAGCAAGAATACACAAGCATTTCCAAATTGACATGTGAGAATGAGACATTTTGCAAAATGATGAACAATCATGCATGATGATGCACATATGAAGTTCCAAAGAAAATTTAAACAATTTAATCATTTGTACAGCACATGTGGATGATAATGAGATGATCTAAACATTGAAATTCCAAGGAGACCACCTGTCATGAAAAATGGCATAGCATATGCAAGTCATCCAAACATTGATGCACATGAAGATGTGAACTTTGATTCATTGGTTTCTAGTGTAAGATGAGCATACCAACATGTCATATTTGAGTGTTATAAAGTGTATGTGGAGTGAATTTAAGAGAAAACCAGTTTGGTGCAAAGTTGGTCTTTTGGTGGTTTATGTGTGGAAGATCATGAACACACCTCTCATTCATGCTTTATACTTCATTTTATCAAAAACCTAAATATGCAAGATATGGAGAATAATGAAAGAGCAAGGTTTTACAAATTACATACCTGTTGGTGATCTTATTTAGCAAGCCAAGAATGTTGAGAAAACCAGAGGTGATGAAATCCAAGCTTTGTATTTGTGCTTTTACTTGAAACTTAAGAAACAAGTCACTTGAGACGCCAAAATGAGATTTCTGAGTTCTTGATGAAGGATGGAGGTTTGGACAGTTGGTATATATGATATTTGAGGTGTCCAAAGGATCAAAACCTCAAGAAAGTGTTTGGAGCAAGATTTGGAGGTTTTTATGGACTTTGGTCAAAGTAAGTTTCATGAAAAGTTGACTTTTGCATTCTTTGAATTTTTTGGTGATTCAATGGTTGGTACACCTTCTATATGTGATTTAGAGGGTGTGTGGATGATAGTTTGAGTGCTGGAACATGAAGAACTTGATATGGTAGCAAAGTTGCAAATGCTAAATTTTGGCAATTTTTGGCTATTTTGGTGATTTTGCAAAATGTAAGTAAGTGAGAGATGTGATGAGGGAACTTGGTTTAGCAGGTTTTTAGAATGATGTTGATGTCCTAAATGAGGAGTTTGAAGTCCCTATTTATAGAAAAAATGAGTGAGGAGCTTGCTAGGTGACTTTGCTTCACCATGAAGAAATCTTAGATTTTTTCTTCCAAATGACAACTTGCTTTGCTTTTCTGATCTCTAGCTGTTCCCTTAACTCAATTGGCAAGTTAGAATGATGATGTTACAGAGAAAACACAGCCTAGAGGCTTGGTAGAGTGGCTGGAGCAGAAATCCCTTTACACCTCATGCTTGGAAAAGTCAATCTTTTCAACTTAGGCAATGAACTTCCAATTCTTGATTCCATGCTATCTCCTTGCTATTTCTTTGATTCAACCTGCTTGAGATGATTAATATATCAGATAGAAGGAGTTTAGAACATTGAAATTGATCCACTTGAGTGATAGAGGTGCTTTTGCAAAATTCATCAATGTGGGACAAAAGTGACAAATTGCCAACTTTGAACACATGTATCTCTCAGCTCATAAATCCCCTTGAGATGTACTTGTACTTTTTAGAAAGCCCTAACATAGTACTACAACTTTCATGTTGGCCAGAAGTCTTGATTCCATTTGAAACTAGGTGAAAAATCCCCTTGAAGTTGGCTGATTTTAGGGTTCTTTAGTGTAAATGACTTAGAAATTTTCTAAGTTATTTTCCCTTCTAGGAATGTTTTTGCTTATATCTCAAAAAGTATGCATTTTCTGGTTGTGGACTAGTATGGGACTTTTGTAGGACTTGTCAAGAGCTTTCAAATGAGACTAGAACCAACTCAATTGGATGTGCGGTTAAGGAGATACGGTTTAGCCCTTTTCAAAACCCTAATTTCCCGATTTCTCGATTACTCTCTCATCTTTGATCCAATGATCATGAAAATTGATATGCAAGTCCATTATGACATAAGGAACAACTTTGATTCACAACTTGGATTCCAATTCTCAAAATTCGAGGAGTTGACTTTTCGGTCAACCGTACGATCGATCGGTGCCGATCGAGTCGCCTGTTGATATTCTGGACATCCTGGGACTTTGACACTTCTTGAATAGTCTTTAATAGCCTATATTAACTTCATGGACCTCACTCCCACCATTAAAACTTTTCCCAACATCAAAGTCAAACCACAGTTGACTTTCCACTGGTTAAAAACCCTAATCGGGGCCTCTTGACTGCACTGTTCTTGATTCTGAAACGATTTCTTCAAATTGACTTCCCATTTGACTTTGATATTGTCTTTGATTTCATTCCATGATTGAATTGGCCCAAATCATTGGTTGATCATTCCTTGATTGTTTTGAATTTGTCGGTGCGAGAACCCTGATTCATTTGTAACTTGACAATAATAAACTTGCACTGATTTAGGGTTAGATAATGCATGATCATGCTTCTAAAAATGATAATGAGGATCTAAGGGGTCAAAATTTGGGGTACAACACTATGATATGCAAATGATTGATATGTTATGCTATGCAAATGAAATGCAATGAAACATAAATCAGGCAAGGAAAGGTTGAGCAAATTTTGGGGTGCAACAGTTGCCCCTATTCAAGCGGCTTGGGCCCGACTGGGTGAAGAGCGAACAACCTTCAAACAATCAAGGTACGAGACGGTTGAATACCAAGAAACCCGGAAATTTGCTAACCGCAGAAATAAACTGCACAACTGCTTGGGGAACGACATCCACCAACTGAACTTGGTTGTTACGGCAACAACTGATTCAACGTCTGATAATAACTCCGATTTCAACTTCCACCACCTATGTAACACCCCAGGTACTGAACAATTCTCGCAAAAACACCTCCGTCCACAACTGGACTAACCTTGTCAACACAAGAAGAGAAACAAATTCGTCAAATCACAACTAAACACCCATCGGTCCACGTCAGGACTCACATTTCGTTAACCCGAAGAAATATTGTCCACGTCAGGACTCCACATTCCGTCAACACGGAGAAATCCCGGCTACTCCGCTGGGGATGAGTTGGTCGCCTCCCACCAACACGAGGAGGTCCTATCAATCATAGGCAATACAATTCGTCGACCTCACTGGGGAAATATTTCTGTCTAATCACAGGAAACTCCATCCGCCTATCCATACAGGAAAATCATCCGTTTAAACACAGGAAACTCATCTGCCTATCCATACAGGAAAATCATCCGTTTAAACACAGGAAACTCATCTGCCTATCCATACAGGAAAATCATCTATCTAAACACAGGAAACTGCTTATCTTTGCAGTAGCTAACTCCGTTGGTCCCAACCCACAAACGACTTTGAGGAGGACCCTACTGGGGATAATAATATTTCGTCAATACGAAGAAATCACGGCGACTTCATTAGGGATAGAACTCTTCCACCCAATAGGAATTCAATTCAGTCAATCATACTGGACAATAACTCCACCTTATCCTTGCCGTAGCCGAACCCACTGGGGATGCTCTGAAATTAGCTGCCAGGCCCCTATTCGACAAAAGGCGACAACTTCTGAAATTTTGTTTATGAAACCCTGTGACGCTGACGTAACAGCAAACTTGAAGAAAAATACTCCGATGGTCGGACAAGAGAAACTTCAACAAGCAACTATGTGGGGAAAAATCTGGCAACAACTCCAAAGTCAACTTATGAAGCTATTCCATGCGGACAAAACCTTCGGACAACAACTCCAAAATCTAATCATGAAGATGCGGTAATGTTGAAGAACTCCGAAGTCTAATTACGAAGTCGTTTGATGTTGACGGCAACTCCAAGGTCTAATTATGAAGCAGCGCAATGCTGACGTAACAGCTGCTAGAGAAACTCTGTTGGGGAATCGCTAACGACGACTCCAAAGTCTAATTCTGAAGCCGTGTAACGCTGACGTAACAGCCACTCGAAGAAAATTGTGCCGACCTCCAAAGCCAAATCATGAAGTCTGCAATGCTGACATAACAGCTACGCGAGGAAAATCCGCTAGGGAATTCCTAACAATAACTCAAAAGTCTAATTATGAAGTTGTTTAACACTGACAATAACTCCAAGGTCGAATTATGAAGCCGTATAAACTGATAATAACTCCAAGGTCTAATTATGAAGCCATCCACTGCTGCTAACAACTTCAAAGTCTAATTATGAAGCAGTGACACCAAGTAACGATTTCAGCCATCTAATCGCTGAGATCCCCCTTTAAAAATGCCAACCACAACTTCAAAGTCAAATCATGGAGCCTTATAGCGTTGATGTAACAAACTTCAAAGTCTACTTATGAAGCCGTGCAATGCTGACGTAACAGCAATTCCAGGAAAACTCTATTGAACTTCAAAGTCAAATCCTGAAGCCCTCTAGACTCCTTCCAAGGAAATTCTAACAACAACTTCAAAGTCTAAATATGAAGCCATTGTAATAGTGATAACGTCTCCAACGTCTAATTATGGAGCATCCCACGCTGACGAACTTCAAAGTCAAATTATGAAGCCGTAACAACAAGTAATGACTTCAACCGCCTAATCGCTGAAATCTTCCTTTTAAAATGCTGACAACAAACTCCAAAGTCAAATCGTGAAGCCTTGACAACAAGTAATGACTTCAACCGTCAAATTGCTGAAATCTTCTTTCTTACAACCACTTCAAAGTCTATTCATGAAGCCTTTCAGAACTGACAATAACTTCAAAGTCGAATTATGAAGCCATGTCATGATGGTAACAACTTCAAAGTCTAATTATGAAGTCGTAAAATGCTGGTGTAACAAACTTCAAAGTCTAATTATGAAGCCATAACAGCAAACTGGAGAAAGCTCTGCCGGGGAAATCCTGACGTCAACTTCCAGACATTCACCTTGACGACGAGTAATGACTTCAGATGTCTAATCCCTGAAATCTTTTCTGAAAATGCTGACGTGACAGCAACTCGAGGGAACACTCCGCCGGGGAATTTTCGACAACAACTCCACAGTCCAATTATGAAGCCGTGTAAAGAACACTCCGCTGGGGCAGAAGAGATATTAATCAAGCACCTCTGATAAGGGAACATATGGTGGGACGAACGTTATCATCACATATCTCATGCCACAAATCTGAATATCTGAAAACGATCCTGAACAAGAATTCCAATTGCCTGCAGGAAAGAACACCTGAAAACAAAGAGGTAACCAACCTGACTTATGTATCAAAATGCGTATGTTTGAAAGTGGCGTAATGCTCCGTACGGCACGAAAATGCTACGCGTTTGAGTAGGTGCAAATATGACGATATATGCAAATGCAAAAGCAGGCTCAAGCTGCCGGGGCCACTCTGATAGTGTTGTCTCAACAATATGAATGTTGAGGATAAAGTCAACTCCGCTGGGGAGAACAAGTATCATAAGGTATTCCGGAAAAATAAATGCCAGAAGTACAACCAACTCTGCCGGGGAGAGATTACACATCGATTTCCACTGGGAGGAAAGAGCAGACACCCTGCTGGTGAACAAACTTAGCTGGGGAAAGAAGTGACACTTCTAGGAAAAGCACACTGTCTGGGCACAGTTTACAAACTCGGAGCCTCGGACCCTGCTGAGGATCAACATCCTGTCGACGGCATGACGACCTGTGGGGGAGCAAGAAAAACCTCCTCCGGGTATAATCCTTCTGAACCAACAACTTGGTTAAACTCTGCGGGAACCTTCCATGTTGGGGATTGATCCTGCACATATCCGACTCACTGGGGGAGCGCAACCTCTGCAGGGAATACTGATTTCGACTTGCTGGGGATATCCTGTGGACAACTTCCCTGAAGACACTCTTCTAGGGAGAATAATCCCTCATTCGGTAAGGGATAACGTCATTCCAACTCTCTGGGAATAAGCTGCGACTAGCTGGGGAATGACATCGACTGGAGTCAGGTCTTACGTCAAGAGATTTTGGCTGGGGAGTACAATCCCTGACTGTTTTCTCCAAAGGTAAGAACCATGCAAAACACAAACGAGACAAAACAGACCTATACAACAGAATCTACCCGAGTTAGCATCCGTGACATTACTTCAGTTAATTCGAAGTTTTATCGATTATTGGCAAGGGCCGGGAAGATTATGCAAGTGCAAGTTTATCAAAAAAATCAGCGTCTTTCACAAACAAAACAGTAAAGAACAAGCATCAAGTACTGAATAACATGTTTTATTGATAGCGGACCTCCGAATAGGCAAAGTTTTGTACACTGGATGCAACTCCTGAAAAGAGGAAGTTACGCACACACACACATACATATATGCACAAGAAGCATAAATAAAATACAAAACAATATTTGTATACATGTCGGCGACGTGGTACAGACAAACACCATGAGCTGATCCTCCTATGACTCGCCTGACTCTGCGCTTCCCCGGTACTCGATCTTCGGAAGAGATTGTTTTTGGATAGACGGCCCCCCAGGTACTCCCAAACCACTAAGCAGTGTCGTATCAAATTAGGACCGCAGTCATTTGCCTTTTTTCAATCCCTAACTTTTGCGTGAACCGCCCTTTGCGGGTTTTCAATTCACCAGGATACCCTTTTTTGCCGAAGTCGCCCTTTTCAGGTTTTCGACTTCGCGGGTGTACATTTTTCAATTTTATCCCTAATTTTTGCCCGAACCTTTTATTCATTTTTTATGGTTCGCCGGGATGCCCCATTTTTGCCTGGACTCTCTTTTTACTGTCCAGCGGGTCACTTTCAAGCAAAGTATTTTTTAACTGCGTCCGAATTCACAGGAGATGCAAAGTCTTCACCATCCATGGTGGATAGTAACAAGGCTCCTCCAGAGAAGACTTTCCTGACAACGTAGGGTCCTTCGTAATTAGGGGTCCACTTGCCCCTGTGATCTGTTTGTGGTGGGAGAATCTTTTTCAAAACAAGATCGCCCGTCTGAAAGCTCTGAGGGCATACCTTCTTGTCGTAAGCTTTCTTCATCCGGCTCTGATATAACCGACCGTATGCTAAAGAAGCTAGTCTCTTCTCATCCATTAAACTGAGCTGATTCAGTCTATCTTTCACCCATTCTGCCTCGTCAAGTTGGACATTATGTAAAACCCTTAGGGAAGGAATCTCGACCTCCAACGGTAACACTGCCTCCATCCCGTATACCAATGAGAAAGGGGTTGCCCCGGTTGATGTGCGTACCGTCGTACGATAACCATGCAAAGCAAAAGGTAGCATCTCGTGCCAATCCTTATATGTCACAACCATCTTCTGGACAATCTTCTTTATGTTCTTATTGGCCGCTTCGACAGCGCCATTCATCTTAGGTCGGTAAGGAGAAGAGTTGTGATGTTCAATCTTAAAATTTTGACACAGCTCTTTCATCATCTTGTTATTCAAATTCGAACCGTTGTCGGTGATAATCCTCTCAGGGATTCCATATCTGCAGATAATATCTCGCTTGATAAATCTGGCGACCACTTGTTTGGTGACATTGGCGTATGATGCTGCTTCCACCCACTTGGTGAAGTAATCAATTGCCACCAAAATGAACCGGTGTCCGTTGGATGCCGTAGGCTCGATCTTACCAATCATATCAATTCCCCACATCGAGAAAGGCCACGGTGATGACATCACATTCAGAGGACTTGGAGGCACATGGATTTTGTCCGTATAAATCTGGCATTTATGACACCTCTTTGGAAACTTGAAACAGTCTGTTTCCATAGTTAGCCAATAATAACCTTCCCGCAGCAGTTTTCTCGTCATAGCATGCCCACCCGCATGTGTACCAAATGTACCCTCATGTATCTCTTCCATGAGCAATTTCGCCTCTTTCTCATCTACACAACGTAGCAACACCAAGTCGTGGTTTCTTTTGTATAGGACACCGTCCGGGTTCAAATAGAAATTACCAGCCAATCTCCTGAGAGTCTTCTGATCTCGACTGGATGCCCCAGCCGGATACTGCTTGTTCTTCAGGAAATTCTGGATGTCAAAGTACCAGGGTTGACCATCGGGAGCCTCGTCAATGGCAAATATGAATGCAGGCCTATCAAGCCGAGAGATAACAATCCGGGGAGCCTCGTTCCAGAAGTTAACTTTATACATTGAAGACAATGTCGCCAGGGCGTCAGCCATTTGATTTTCTGCTCGTGGCACATGATGCAATTCCACCTTGTCAAAGAAAGGCAACAATCTCCTTGCATAATTCATATATGGTATCAAATTGGGCTGACGTGTCTCCCATTCTCCTTTAATCTGGTTCACCACTAGAGCTGAGTCTCCGTATACATCCAGATGTTTGATTCGCAAATCAATAGCTTCCTCCAGACCCATGATGCAAGCCTCGTATTCAGCCTCATTATTGGTAACGGGAAAAGTCAATCGAGCAGTAAAGGGGATGTGCGACCCCTGAGGAGTGGTGATAATTGCCCCTATCCCGCTACCATAGGAATTCAAAGCTCCATCAAATATCAACTGCCATTTGGAACCCAACTCTGGTCCTTCGTCCGGCAACGGTTCTTCACAATCTTTCATTTTCAGGTACCTGATATCCTCGTCACGAAAATCAAACCTCATCGATTGGTAGTCCTCAACAGGCTGCTCCGCAAGGTACTCCGACAGGACGCTACCCTTAATAGCCTTTTAAGAGACATATTGGATATCGTATTCGGTTAACACCATCTGCCATCGGGCAATTCTTCCGGAGAGGGCTTGCTTCTCAAACACGTATTTGATTGGATCCATCTTTGAAATTAGCATGGTTGTATGATTCAGCATGTATTGCCTCAAATGTTTGGCGGCCCAGGCTAGCGCACAACACGTTTTTTCGAGCATTGAGTAACGGGACTCACAGTCTGTGAAATTTTTACTCAAGTAGTAGATCGCATGCTCTTTACGTCCGGTCTCGTCATGTTGACCGAGAACACAACCCATACTTTCCTTAAGAACCGTCAAATACATAATCAAAGGTCTCCCGGCCACTGGGGGTATCAAAACAGGAGGTTCCTGCAAGTATTCTTTTATCTTGTCGAACGCCTTTTGACAATTTTCGTTCCAGGTCAACACCTGATCCTTTTTCAACAACTTGAATAACGGTTCGCATGTCGCAGTTAGGTGAGATATGAACCGGGCTATATAGTTCAACCTCCCTAAAAACCCACACACTTCTTTTTCTGTTTTTGGCGTCGGCATTTCTTGTATTGCTTTTATTTTCGCAGGATCAACCTCTATTCCTTTTTCGCTCACAATAAACCCCAGCAGTTTACCCGATCTCACCCCGAAGGTGCACTTGTTAGGGTTCAGTCTCAACCTGAACTTCCTAAGCCTCTTGAACAGTTTTAGCAGATTAACCAAATGCTCCTCCTCCGTCTGGGATTTGGCAATCATATCATCAACATAAACCTTGATCTCTTTGTGCATCATGTCATGAAAGAGAGTCGCCATAGCACGTTGATATGTTGCCCCAGCATTCTTCAATCCGAAGGGCATCACTTTGTAGCAAAATGTTCCCCAGGGAGTAATGAAGGTAGTCTTCTCCATGTCTTCTGGCGCCATTTTGATTTGATTATAGCCCGAGAAGCCATCCATGAAGGAGAATACGGAGAACTGAGCAGTGTTATCAACCAGCACATCAATGTGAGGAAGTGGAAAGTTGTCTTTCGGGCTCGCCCTATTCAAATCACGGTAGTCTATGCACATTCGCACTTTACCGTCTTTCTTCAGCACTGGTACTATATTAGCGACCCATGAAGGATGAGTTGTAACAGCTAGGAAACCGGCATCCCACTGTTTTTGAACTTCCTCCTTGATTTTCACAGCCATGTCTGGTCAGGTTCTTCTGAGTTTCTGTTTAACAGGCGGACATTCCTCTCGCACTGGCAGACGATGCACAACCATGTCCGTATCTAACCCAGGCATATCCTCGTACGACCAAGCAAATATATCACCATACTCTCGCAGTATCTCAATCAGCCTCTGCTTGACGTCGCTCTGCAGCGCAACCCCTATACGGATATTTCTCACAACTTCTTCCGACCCCAAGTTAATAATCTCAATTTCCTCCTGATGAGGCAGAATGATTCTCTCTTCCTATTTCAACAAACGAGTCAGCTCCTCTGGCAGTTCGATATCCTCAACAATCTCTTCCTCTGCTTGGAATACCGGGTGCTCGAAGTCGAAACGAGTCATAGGCGGTTCGTATGAGATGTCATCTGAAATATTAGTCCTGCAAAGGAAATGGTTAAACGTTTCAACATGCAAACAAAGCAAATAACCACGTTGCCATTTATTGTTAAAGTAAAAACAAGAAAAACAGGGATCACAATATTTGAATATGAAAAACGCCTTTATTTCATGATTAAAACAGTGCAATACACATAATCAAGTAGCCCTAATGTAACATCACTATGCCCCGGGTAGGACATAGGATTATTCAACAATTGATAAAATAAATCATTACTGTTTAAAAGTCACTGGGACAACTTCCCGGATGGACCAGTTGCAGAGACTTTGTCCTGGCACGCTTGGCTTGATCCACACGTCCATATCGCAGTCGCTATCTCCGTCTTCCGCATCGGAAATAGCGTTGATAGTGTCGAAGCACACCCCGCTTGGCGTAATCGTGACCGGTCCCTTGAACCTGGGCGCTCCTGAAGAGGACGCTGACGATGTCGGTCGATACCCTAGTCCAAACTTGTCATTCTTCACGGGAATCTCCAATACCTGCCCCCAGCCTTTAGTCTCGCCAGTCTACACTAAAGCCTGAGCCTCTTTTTAGGATGACACTGCCACATCTGATGTTTTGCTGGAACCCTGAGCTTTGTCTTTAATCCGCAACCCTTCGAAGGCTTGACAAGGTGTCTCGTGTATTTCTCCGTCGACCTCAACATATCTGAATGATGACAGGTGACTGACCAAAATATCCTCCTCTCCGCAAATGGTAACAACACTATCACCCACCATATACTTCAACTTCTGATGCAATGTGGATGTTACGGCCCCTGCAGCGTGGATCCATGGTCGTCCAAGAAGGTAGCTATAAGCTGGATGGATATCCATGATGTAGAATTCGGTATCAAAAATTTCCGGCCCCACCTGCAGCGGTAATGTTATTGACCCAAACACTGATCTTTTCGTCCCGTCAAACGCCTTCACAACCAAATCGCTGGGCGTGCAAATAACCCCTCGTATGTCCAATTTCATCATGGCTTTCTTTGGCAATACGTTCAACGACGATCCAGTATCCACCAATACATGCGACATTACGGTGCCCCGACACTCCACCGATATATGCAAGGCCATGTTGTGCTCTCGACCCTTGGGCGTTAAGCCAAAACCTGTGAAACCCAGGCTATGTCCAGCATTGACATGCACCATTACCCCCTCTAACTGATTTACAGAAACTTCTTGGGGCACGAATGACGTATCCAGTATTTTCAGCAAGGCGTTCCGGTGGGCCTCAGAACATAACAACAACGACAAGATAGAAATCTTCGACGGCGTCTGCTGTAGGTGTTCAACAATTTTGTAGTCACTCTTGCGAATCAGTCTCATGAACTCCTCTACGTCCTTGAGCGACGTATCCTTTTCTTTCGAATGAGAGGGCCCGCTTTTACTTACTTTAGCTTTACCCTTGGCCAACCTCTCTGCTTCTACGTCAGGTGAGGTAAAGATCCTTCCGCTACGGGTCATGCCCCCCGTACCAACAACATTATCAACAGTCCCAGTTGGTTGGCTATTCACCGCAATCTTTTCACCATTGCAATACACTTCTAAACCGTATGTCCACGGGACAACTTTCGTACTCTCAAAGGGAACAGGCCCCGCTTTGGTAATCGTAATAGTTGGCTGCTTGGCGGGCGCCACTATCGTTATAGTCTTCCTCGGGATCGTCACCGTTGCAATATCATTCTGCTCTTCACCAAATGCCTCCACAGGCTTCTCAACCGCAGCTCGATCAAATTGCAAGGTTCCTTCGTCGATCATGGCCTGAATGCCCTCCTTCAAATTATTACAGCCATCTGGCTGGGTCCAGCACTCTAAACAGTATTCATCACAACCGGGAAATACTCCCCCTCTGAGCAACCTGCTTTTCACTTCGCTCAATGGTGTCTTCAACTCATTAACATCCAACACCAGGTTCAAATTTTCTTCTGTTAGGATGGCATTTGCCCCATGATTAGGCATAGGCTGCTGTACAATATTAGGCCCCACTTGGCCAAAGTTGATGGCTTTACTGTCCAACAAGTCTTGGACTTTACGCTTGAAAGCATTACAAGCTTCTACATCATGTCCGGGCGCCCCGGAATGAAATTCGCAGTGCTTACTGGCATCGTACCCTCTAGGAAGTACTGGCCCTGTAGGTGGTTCCAGTGTTCTTTTCTCGACAAAATTCAACCCCAGCAATGTCTGAAGAAGCTCTGCATATGTCGACGGAGGTTTATCAAATACCCTCTTCGGCTTTACATTCTAAAACCTTCCCTGACCCTGATTCTGCCTTTGCTGCTGCTGCGGTTGTTGTTGTTGTTGTTGTTGTTGAGGAATTGGAATAGTAACACTGGCTATCTGTTGAGGTTGAATGTACTGATTTCTACCTCTGCCCCGGCCTCTACCACCAAATACAGCACTTTTATCACCCTGTCGTCTTCCGCCGAACGCTTTTCTCGCACCCCCGGCTGAAGTAGATTCGCCTGCCTGAATCTTTCCAATTTTAATTCCATTTTCGATCCTTTCTCCCATAAGGATCATATCAGAGAAACTGCCCATCGAAACATTGAGTAACTTGTCATAGTACATTCCAGTAAACGTCCCCACAAACATGTCATTCATCTCCCTTTCAACCAAAGGAGGGTGCACTCGAGCTGCCATATCACGCCACCGTTGCGCGTACTCTTTCAAACTTTCACCATTTTTCTGCGACAGGCTCTGCAACTGAACCCTGTTTGGCGCGAAATCGCTGTTATATTTGTAATGCATCACAAAAGCATTAGCCAACTGCTTCCAACTTCTAATCTGAGTGGGTTCCAGTCCCATGTACCACTCCAACGATGGTCCCGATAAGCTATCTTGAAAGAAATGCATGAGCATCCTTTCATCATTGGAATATGCAGACATCCTTCTATAATAAGAACGCACATGGACCTTTGGGCAGGTATCCCCTTTGTATTTGTCAAACGTTGGAGCCTTGAATTTCAACGGCACCCTCAGCCCTGGTACCAACCCCATAGTAGTCATATCTAACCCAACGGAGTTCTGATCGACCACACCTTTCATCTGCTATTCTAGCATTCTGATCCTCTGAACAGGGTCAACAGGGCCTTCAGGTCCCATGCCTCTTCCTGAGAAAGCGTCCTCCTCTTGATCCACATTCCAGTCATTTCCATACCCATCGTAACCCATGTTACGGCCAAATCCTTGCTGATTGAACACAGGACCCTGTCCTCGGTTGCCTAACCCCAGATTGACCCCAGCAGGTCCAAAACCATTGTTGAAAGGCAGTGCTCCAGCACCATTCACATTCACATTACCGAATCCCCCATTACCGTAGTCATACCCCTGATTGTTGCCGTAACCGTCATTACCAAAGCCTTGATTGTTGAACTCGAAGTTCCCGTCCTGATTGACATTGCCATACCCATTGTTTTCGAAGCCAACATTGTCAACGAATCCTTGATCAGCATCCACGGTGTTGCCTTTGTTGTTAACAACATGCCCATCACCACCATTCCCAGTATTTCCGTTACCAGCGCCAGCACCTGCACCAGTACCAGTGTTCCCGTTGACAGTCACAACAGGTGGAGTAACAACTGCCGGTATCTCATTCTCCCGGCGAGGAGTTTCAACAGAAATATGGTCAGTGTTGCCATTCCCATTTGCCCGCGTCAGCAGCGGCTGCACCAAAGTCTGAAGATTCTCCTGGCCCTTGGCCATGCTCTCCATAGCTTGCATGAACAGAGTCAGCTTCTCACAGATTTCCTGCATCTCGACCTGAACTTGATCCATTATCTTCTTGCAGTTGTTTCTGGTTGAATAGCGGTGGACTTTTTGGTCGTCAATCCTGAAAAAACCTGTGAGATGCAGGAAATAAGATACAAATTCAACAAGTGACTGGTAATGCAAAATGAACATGCAAATGCAATATGTGTCTGTGCGTTAGGGAGATCAACCCCTGATTCTAGTGCCAAAGTGCCAGTGCCGTGACAGTGATAGTGAGAAGGAGTTTGGATCCAATCATGGAAAAACGTCTCATATATTGCTGCAAAGAGCCCATCAAGTCAGAAATACAATATTACTGAGTGTACAATAAGAAGGCATGACCTCAACCAACAATCCTGGTGATGGCCAGCACAATGCAAATAAAGCATACACAACAGTACATAAGGTAATCAAGTGAGACCATATGCCTGATACTCCTCTAACAATCTCTTAGTCTTGGGATGATTCGGCTGAGAAAGCAACCCTTCGACGAGCGAGTCTCTTTGCCTGATAACACGCTGGAGATCACCAATGGATTCCTCCCAAACACCTTCTCCAAAGCAATCTTCTAGCTTCCGCTTCTGGGACGCAGACTCTTTCTTGCGCTTGAAAACTCTGTTCAAGGCATTCTGAACATCATATCTCCGCATAACCTCTTCTTCAAACTTCTTCTGGCTAGCTTTCAACTGACCTTCCAGCTCAGAGATCTGCAGCTTCAGTTTGTCTTCTCTTTCCTTATTGCCGGTCAGCGTGGCATTCCAGGTTTTGTTGAATGCAGAGATTTCCCGGTAGGCTACCTCAAGTGCTTTCTTCTTAGACTCCAGCATATCATGGGAGCTCTTGAAATCTATCCCCAAACGTTCACGCTTCTTCCGTTGTTCAGTCAGTTCTGTGCCTAGGTAGTTCACCAGCTCTATTTGTTGCTTGAAGGAATATACGGCTTCATTCCTTTCGCTCCTGAGTTGCACTAGCTCTTCTTCTAACTTCTCGTTGGCTTTCATCAGCTCTTCTTTCTCCTTCACAACCTGCTCATATCTCTCAATAGTCACAGTAGTTGGCTCCTCAATCACGGGGAAGCAGGAGGTAATACTGCAGGAAACGACATTAGCGCCTGCTTTGCCCTATCTTGGATCCAGACTTGGTACGGAGATAGGCTTGACAATCATTCTTACCCAACAACGGCTTACCCCTTTTGTTGATATTTTTCCAAGCATGCTGAAGATTGGACAATAGTTCTCCCTTCAAATCACCTGTGAAGTACAGAGATTCCTGTACTTCCTCCTCTTTTGGCGGGCTTTTCAAAGCATAATCGAATTGCCTGATCAATAATGATGGATTGTAGTTAATGCACCCTTTCCTCCCAATCAAAGGAACGTTAGGATATCCGGCGCAGCTATAGATAATCTCTGATCCCAGCAAATCTCTATCAAACCAGACAACATCTTCTGAAGAAAGTCCCATCAGATGCTCAGACCAATCCACTGTATCTGCAGACTAAGCGAAAATACCCTTCTAGGGCAGGTGACTATCAAACCACATATACAACAAAGGCACACAGCAAGAGACATTCTTGCCCCTCCTATTCTCGTTCTTATAATGCAGAGAATGATAGAAGTCTCCAATCAGTGTAGGTACAAGATTGCCTAAAGCAAATATATGGAATGCATCGAAATCAACAAAGTCAGGCATGTTCGGGAACAGTACAATGCCATAGATACACAGAGCAAGAATAGCATTAAACACAATCCAACATCCACTCTTGGCATACTCTTGTGCTTTCCCAACCAAGAACTTGAGAGAAAAACCAGAAACTCCATTCCACGAGGTTAACAGCAACTCTGAGGGGTCTAAATGCAAAGCAACTGCCAAATCTTCCAGCCTGGGCTCCACACCCATACAAATGAAGGGTACCCTGTTCTGAATGGTTACCTCCAAGATCTCAGCATATTCCTCCATAGTCGGAGCTAGAATGAAGTCAGGGAAAGTAAAACACCTCAGTGGGGGATCATAGAACTGCATCAGCGCGTACAATCCGTTCCGCTCATACATGGATGGTTTATAAACCAACCTAAGCAGTTTCCCATAACTCTTTCTGAAGCTTCTCTTCACATCATCATCAGCTAGAGACATCAAACCAAGCAAAGAAGAAACATCTGGAGTAGGCAACTTGTATGCCACCGTCTTCTTCAAAGTATCCATAATAGCAGCAAACAGAAATCCGGGCAACTAGAATCAGAGGTATGAAAATGCACCTGCAGCACAGACACACGTTAATGATATGCAAAATGAGTATGAAACAATGCAATATGCAAACATGCAACAGGGATCAAGTGATATATTGCTGAAGAGATCCATCCACAATATCTGTCTCAACAGTCCCACAATACTGCTCAAACCTGGTCTCAACAGACCCATAACAATGCTCCAACCTGGTCTCAACAGACCCAAAACACTGCCCTGATGGAGAACCCCAAGTAATCACATATAATGATCCAATGCTAAGAAGACCGGGTAGTCTGGAGGCCAAGTTTCCTGCATGCCCCAATCCCTCTCACAAATAGGTGTCCTATTGTTGCACCCTAAAATTTGCTCAACCTATTTCACCTGATTTATGTTTTAATTGCATTGTCATTTGCATAGTAAATCATGTACATAATCTAATCATTTGCATAGCATAGCATAGCAAGGAATCCAACAAGGGATCTAGTGCCATTCTTATCTAAAGAAGCACATCAAGTTTTTAGTCAAGCTTAAGACCATCCAAGTCATCAAGAAATTTTTGAAGCTTTGAGAAGTTTGAGGGTCAACCAGTGGACTTCTCTCCTAATTTGAGGTGTATTGAGGGTCATCAATGGGGGTATGAGCTATGAATTGAGGGTATAGAATGTGTACAAAGCTTATGAAATGCCTATAGGTTCATATTGAAGATGAGACAAGTCATTGATTCAAGTACAAGAGCCACAGTTGAAGTACAGTCAACTAGGGTTTCATCTGGGTCAACCCTAGGTCAACTGAGTGATTGAAGAGCATCAAGGCTTAATTGGAGGTTTTGGGATTCATTAATTGATATGTTGATACATGTGTGGTGTTGTGCCACGGATAAATCAAAGAGAATCAAGAGTAGGAGGAGTTGCCAAATTAGGGTTTCAGTGTAAAATCCCCTAATTTAGGCCTGACTTCCAAGCTAGATAAGTCAAAATGCAAGCTTCAAATGGATTCTTGGACAACATGAAACTTGTATAGCTTCTCAATAGCTTTAATTTTAGTACTAGAAGTCTTTAAGAAGATTTGTGGAACTCAAGTTATGGTTCTTGCAAGTTATGGGTCATCAAAGGACACTGAAATTTATCTATGAAAGTCACTTGACTTCCAAGCAACTTTTGCCCATCAAGGAGTTTTCAAATGGATTCTTGGCCAACATAAGAATTGTAGGGCTTGATCTTGGATTTAATTTGAGTACTAGAAGTCCTCAAGAATATTTGTGGAACTCAAGTTATGGTCTTGGCAATCCAGGGGTATTTTGGGAAAGTTGAATTATAGGTTATTTTCCAACATAGGTCAAAATCTCTATCTTCCACTCCTCAAATGAAAAAATGTTCAACATGAGATGTGCTTAAAATGACGTTTTTGGGCTAGGTAAGAAGTCATGAGAGCTTGGAAGGGCTTGTATCAAAAAATTGCAAAAATGACCTAAAATAAGGGTGAATTTTAAATGAACCAAAGAGGAAAATTGAGATTTTTGAGCTATAGGTCCAAACCAAGTCATATGACATACCAAATTGATTGGAAAACATATTTTTAAAACAATGACATTGCCACATTTTTGAGTTGAGGGATAATTTCATGACTTCCTTTGTAAAGTGGTTACTTACATTATAAGTCACATATGCAAAACCACTCTTTAGAGCATGACCAAGGCCTTAACCCTTGCTAATTCCTTCAATATATCATCTAAGGAGAAATTGGATCAGAATGAGGTGCAAATACAAGCTTAGAACTCAGCTGCCATGTATGAACTTCTCATGACATTTTCAAATGCAAGAGATATTGAACTTCTCATTGGATCAATCTAGAAGTTTCTAGATCATTCATACACCTTCTATATAAGTATTAGAAGAGGTTCAAGGCATTGGTTGGTGCAGATTGAGAGAGATTGGAGAGATTGAGTTTTGAGTTTTCATCTTGCAAATCCAAATCGGTTACACAAATTGGAGAAGTTTCAATCCAAATTTTTGCATTCAGAAGCTTGATCATGTGTTGGTGATTGATTCCAGATAGATTGTTGATCAAGAACTGTGAAGAATCATGAGATAGCACTTTGAGTTTTCATCTTGCAAGTCAGAATCAGATTTGGCAATTCAAGAAGATTCAACTCCAATTGATGCATACAGAAGCTTGGTAATTGATCATAGAACGGGTCTGGAAGATCTTGGAGCTTGATTTGAAGATTTGCTTACTCTGTTCATCCAAGATTTGCAGGTATGTAAACTTCATTCTATGGCTTGATTCATGTAGATTCATTAGGTTTTAGATGGTGATATTCATTGTAGATCATGACTAGGTGGATTCTGGTAACAATTGGCACGATTTAGAGGCAAAGTTAGGTTGAGCACATTTTCTGGTGAGGCTCGTATCTGATGATTCTTGATGATATAAACCTAGTTTGATAGTGGATTTTACTCAGGGTGAAGTGGTGATGAATCTAGGATATTCAATTTTGAGTTTGGGGAGAATTTTTGTTTAAGCAGTTTCTGAACATGCATTCGTGTTTTGAGAAGGAGAAGGTTTCAACACAATTGGAGGATATGGTTGAGTTCCTTGTGGAAAAATGATTTGAATGATGTATTTAGGTTAGGGTTTTGGTGAGGATTAAGGGAACTGAGGTTTGGGGACGACGGTGGCTCCACCTCTGGCCACCGTCTGGTCATGTTTCCCTCCAAGCTTTCAAATGAGGAAGAAGGTGTTATTACCCTTGGATCAGTAGTAGACCTTTGACTCAATTTTGATCCCACGGCCACGAGCGAGTCTTAATTTGTGAAGGATTTCTGAGAATGATGAAACGCACCGTTTTACTAAATGTACTTGGATGGGCTTAACGAAATCTTGCTACTAACACCCCTTGTCCAAGGCCCAATGGAATTTACACGCGAAGTGATTACTATTCATACCAAGACTTTTCCATTTTTATTTGATTTTTCATTTCATTTTCTGATTTTGTTTGGGCCTAGCGCGCGCTTCCTATTCACACCCCCTCCTGGGCCCAACTCTGGTTAATAAATGGGATCCATTGCTATTTGACACGCCTGTTTGTCAATTTTCTTTAATTTCTTTTATTTTCATGGTTTTAGCATAGTTAGTAAAAAATTCACAACAAATTGGAAAATGATCATTTTTGGATGGGAGTTTTTTCCCTATTTTCATGAGGACCTCTAGAAAATAATAAAACAATAAAAACATTAATTCATGAATTTTTCATTTTTTGGTATATTTTACAATATTATTGCATTTATTTTGCATTTTGTTGATACTTAATTTTTCTGAATTTAGTATGTGAGATTGGTGCATGATTTTTGATTGATTCTTGTAAGGTTGATTAGATTAGGGAAGTATGTACCCCTAGGAATTTTTTCATATTTTTGTGACTAAAACTTAGATTAATTTGAGAGGTAGATAGGAGAGGTATCAAAATTAGGGTTTCACAATACTTAGGTGTGGTTTAGAGAATAGTTTGGAGACTTAAGGTTTGATTTAGGCCTTGGGGTTTATGTGAGGTATAGGGTACATAGTTAGGTTCCCTTAGAAATTAATATAGGATTTTATGATGAGTATTACTATTTTCTTTGATTTTTTCAAATTGGTTGTTGATTGTGTGTTGCCATCTTGGGCATTTGGCTTGTTTGCTTGGTTTGGGCTATTCTGATTGGGCTTGGGGCTTGAGTTTTGCTTGTTGGAGATAATGGAGACTTGAAGATGATTGGAGACAAAGGATAGAGCTTGGAGCATGAAGATTCTTATCCTTGAAGGTTGCTTTTGAAGACTTAGGAGATAGGAGATATAGGGAGAGCTTTAGATTAGACTGATTTCTTCTGTCAAACATAGAGAGCTTCTTGTGCCTCTATTCTATCCCACGACACAAGGTCCCCCAAAGAAGTTCCATCTCTCCTTAGGAGGGATATAGAGCAAGCTTTGGTTGGGTAGAACCTTGAGGATACTTTTACTTGTTGTGTTAACATCTTAGTGATTTCCTTGGGTTATCATTAAGCCTTTTAACAGTTCAACTTCATAATTGTTTCTTTTCTGGAGTGGTTACATTGAATATGGGAACCTATGAAGCATGGAGTCATTGAAGATTGGTGAAGGTAAAGCCTGTGCCTGTCAAAGCTGGGTATCTGTTGAAGACTAGGGTCCTACTGCTGTTTGAAGCTGCCTATTGGTTGAGGTTCAGTGCTTGCCAGAGCTTGGAGATTTGTGGAGACAGGAGCTTATCTAAAGCTTGGGGATCATTGAAGATTGAAGATGGGGCCTTTACTGGAAGTTGTCACTGTCAACTCTTTTGCTGTTAATCGACTGTAGCTGTCAGAGCTGTAGCTGTCAGAGCTGTTACTGTTTGAGCTGCCTGCTGTAGGAGCTGGTGTTGCTGTCAGAGCTGGTGTTGGGTTTTATTTCTTTTTCTATATTGTCTGTTGGCTTGTTCGGCTTGCCCCTTAGGTTTGAAGTGAAGCTGTTTCACTTTGCCTATTGTTTTCCCAGGTTCGAGGATGAGTGGGACTCCCTTGCCTCGCTTGGACTGCTGCATCTCATGCATTTTACTGTTTACTGTATATCTATTTCTTTTGCTGTTTATCCCCCAGGATCTCTGATTTCCTCTGTGCAGTAGGGAATTATGACAGACATTAGGTCTTAACCCATGCATGACAACATTAGGGTAGTTTTGATTCCCATTTCAAACCCCAGGTTTTTTAGAATTTCTTTCTCTTCTTTCTCAAAACAATTCAAAACACAGTAATAAGGATAATCGATGTCGTACGCTACGAGCCTTAAGCTATTTGAGAGGGGGTTGCTGGAGGGTCACTCTTCAGTAATCTGATTGCATAGTGTGTTACCCTTAGGGTGACATACGACGTAGTCACTCTCAAATCATAGTCTCTAGTGCGTCAGAGATTGCAAACAAACCAAAAAACAGTTCTTGCGTAAAAGACTGAAAACAAACATCAAAGTGTCATTTTTGTCCGCTTGGACTCCTAATCAAGAAAAGCCTTTTCAGAAGGATCTAAAAAACAGTCAGACGAATCTGTGTCTTCCATGGCCCGAACTACGTTTGCTCTGATCTTTCATGCTGTATGGAAGTACGTAGGCATAGGATGCAATATCCTAGCGAGCAACCTTCCCCCCTTAACCTGTAGTTAGGCGAACTACGTTGACTCTGATTTCTCGTTCCAGACGGGAATACGTAGGCATAAAGTGCGATACTTTGCCGAGTCATTTTCTTTTCTTTTGACCCTTGACCCTTAGTTTAGATAGAATAACAATCCGTACTAGAAAACAAGCGTGGATCCCGTCGAGTACGACGGACGTGAGGGGTGCTAATACCTTCCCCTTGCGTAACCGACTCCCGAATCCAGGATTTGGTTGCGATGACCACCCCTTTCCCGTCTTTGCGTTAGGTTTACTTTGAGCGTTTCCTTTCCCTCTTGTGGGATAAATAACGCACGGTGGCGACTCTTCTGTTTAGCCGGCACCAATTTTCGCAGTAGCGACAGCTGGCGACTCTGCTGGGGACAGGAATATCCCCTATGCGAGTCAATCCTAGCGCTTGTTTTCCCGTCGTGGGTGTTGTATAGAGTTACTTTTTTGTCTTTACTTTCCGCATTTTATTATCAGCTATATATTGTTATTGCTGTTGTGGGAAGGGGGTGATCTGCTGAGAGATAAGTCGGACCTGGGCTTGAGGTTACACATAGACTTAGAAGTAGAGAGTAGTGGTTAGCCTGCTTGCTTAGCTCGCACCAGCTAGCCGCGAAATTTACGCTCGGACGAGATTCTCTTTGATGCTTCTTGCCTGGACCTTAGGGCTCGACAAGTTGTCTGACCCGAGGATTGTCGACTCTGGGGACCTATCAATTGGGATTCAACTAAGTGAGGCCGCTTCAAGGGATGATGATGCCACACCTCCTGGGTATCGTATCATCGCTCCTGAAAGTCTGTGACGTTGAACCCGCATAGGATGCCGTACCTCGTCTGCGAGTTAAGTTCACACCTGTGAGGGGTAGGTAGATTTGTTTGCAGGAAACCTTTGACCTCAGAATACCTGGTTTATCTCTGTCAGTGAGATATGGTTACAGGGTTCATTTGAGTGGTTGGTTTGAGATGAAGATTTGATGGTTCTCAGGCTTCAATACAAAGCAGCACAGTTCATCAGCATTGCACTTGGTCCCTTGTTTGCATATGCATGTGCATTTTCATGACTGCATTTCATTAACGTGTATTTATGTTGCAGGTGTGATCATTCCCCTCTGACTCTAGTGTATTTTCCGGCCAGACATGGAGTCCCTGAAGAGGACAGTTGCTTATCGGTTGCATTCGCCAGATATCAGTTCCTTGCTGGGTCTAGTTGCTCTAACAGATGAGAGAGTGAGGGTTGAGTTCAGAGTATCTTATGGGAGATTGTTTAGTTTGTTATACAGACCTTCAGCATTTGAGACGACTGGGGTGTATACTTTGATGCAGTTTTATGAGTCGCAGCTGAGATGTTTCTTATTTCCCGACTATATTCTGGCACCCACTTTGGAGGAGTATTCTGCGATGTTGGGAGTTCCTGTGTTAGACCAGATGCCCTTTATACATGTTGATGCCGAGCCTGAGTTGGCTACACTTGCTGAGATTGTCAGTTTAGACGCTTCTGAGTTCCCAGGAGGGTTGGTCAAGCTAAACGGAGCTTATGGTTTTCACCTGTCTGTCCTGGTTGAGAAGGCTACACAGTGCGCGAGGAGTGGATGTTGGGTTGCCTTCAGTGTCATTCTAGCTGTCTGCATCTACGGGATTGTCTTGTTTCCGAACGTGCTAGATTTTGTCAACTCAGATGCCTTCTTGATTCTTGCCTCGAAGAATCCAGTTCCTACTCTCTTGGGTGATGTTTATCATTCCATTCACTACAAGAATGAGAAACGTCGTGGCAAGAATGTTTCCTGCTGTCTTCCTCTTTTGTACAGGTGGTTCCAAGGGCATCTTTCGAAGACAGGCCCTTTTGTTGATGCTGTTGATACTTTGGATTGGTCTTCCCGGTTGATGGGGCTTTCTGCTGAGAACATCATTTGGTTTGATCGGAGCATGCTTGGCACTGATATTATATATAGTTGCAGTGGCTTTCCGAATGTCCCCCTGATTGGGCGGAAAGGTTGTATTAACTATAACCCTTCGCTGCTAGTAAGGCAGTTCGGTTATGCTTTGAGGGACGCTCCTATTTAGAAGGAGATACAGGAATCTCTGTATCTCACGGGCTTATTAGACACGGCTGTTTTGATCAGATTGAGATATGCATGGGCTAACGTCCATAGGAGAGGGAAAGCTTTGCTCGGTGAGAGCAACAGCAAGGCTTATGATCCTTATTTGGCTTGGATCTGCGAGAGAGCTAGTATGTCCTTGATGCCTTATCCTACTGCGGAACCCCTGTATCTTCTAATGATTGAGGTACCTACGTCGGCAGAAAGTGAGAAGTATAACAAATTATTGGCTGAAAACGAAGAGTTGAAGAAATCCAATGATGAGTTAGAAAAAGAGATCTTCCAGTTGCGTCATGAGAAGAATGAAGCTACCTTCACTGTGAAGGAACAGACTGAATTGATTAACCGGTTGGGTTCAGAGCTGACAGAAGAGACCAACAAGAAAGAAAAAGTAGGAATAGCCTTGAATGGTGTTAGCAAGGTGCTTACTTCCAAGAAGGAACTTTTAAGCAAAGCTTATTCCCGTCTCAGCAAGTGGGAAGCATTGTGGAATGTCATGCTTACCAAGCGGAAGGAGCGTGAAGACGAACTGAAGTTGCAGATTGCCACACTAGAGGCGCAGATTAGGGCCCAAGACGCAAAGATTGCCGAAGAGACATCACTTAGGAGTGCTGCTGAGCTTAGAGTAAGTGACCTTGATGAGAAGCTAAGAGGTTATGAAGTGAAGGTCGGCTCTAAGAGATGCAGACTCGACGAGAGTTCTGGCGAAGGAACCTGCCAGGATGACGCCAAAAAGCTGAGATCCACTGCCGAGCGGCATGCCTTACTGATACAAGAGCTGATCTCCAGACTGGGTCGTTCAGAGACGCTGGAGATATTGGAAGACGTCAGAGCATGCCATTTGTCCTGATTTATCTTTGCCTTGTTTTGTTATCTGTATTTGTATTTTGACCATCGTCAGGCTTGTTGGTCGAGGTCCCTTCAGTTGTACTCTTGTACTCAGCCTCTTGGCATTTGTTTGTATATGAGGGTTTTCTGATTCCTTGCTTGCTTGATGGGGACTCCATTGTCGTAATGGCCTTCTCTCCGAAACTAGAATCGGGAGGGAATATAACCAGTAGCATGTTTACACATTTGCATCCGCATTCATATTGCATGACCCATATCCTCGAATCTGTATCTTATTTCCTGCATCTTCAAGTTTTGCAGGATTGACGAACAAAGAGTCCACCGCTACTCAACCCGAAACAACTGCAAGAGAATCATGGATCAAGTCCAAGTGGAGATGCAGGAAATCCGCGAGAAGCTGAATATGTTCATGCAAGCAATGGAGAACATTGCTAAGGGCCAGGAGAGCCTCCAGACTTTGGTACAGCCGCTGCTGACGCGGGCTAATGGGAATGACAACAATGACCGCAATTCGGCACACGTTGAAACTATTCCAGAGGATGGCCCCCCTACGCCTGTGGTTCCACCTGTGGTGACCCCACCTGTTGTGGTTGTGAACGATGGCGCCGGCGCTGGCAATGGTAACACAGGGAATGGAAATGAGACTGTTGTCAACAATGTTGGATTTGGGGACGCCAACCAAGGCGGTGGTAACAACGATGGCGGTAATGGTTTTGGAAAATATGGTTTCGTCTACAATGATCAGGGATTTGATTATGTCAATCAGGATGGGAAGTTCGGCTTCAACACTCAGGGTTTCGGTCACGACGGTTTTAGTAACGCTAACCAGGGATACGGTGGATTTGGTAATATGAATGGTGCTGGGGTGATTCCTGTCAACACTGGGTTTGGACCTGTTAGGGTCAACCAGGGTTTCGGTAACGGGGGACGAGGTCCCATGATCAATCAACAAGGGTTTGGTCGCAACACTGGTTACGACGGATATGGAAATGAAAATGTGAATTGGGGTGAAGACCGCCAGGAGGACGCCTTTTCTGGAAGAGGCATATGGTTTGAAGGGCCTGTTGATCCTGTGCAGAGGATCAGATTGCTTGAAGAACACATGAAGGGGGTAGTGAATCAGAACTCCACCGGTTTGGATATGACTACAATGGGCTTGGTACCGGGGCTGAGGGTGCCATTGAAATTCAAGGCTCCCACTTTTGACAAATACAAAGGGGACACCTGTCCTAAGGTCCATGTCCGCTCTTATTACAGAAGGATGTCCGCGTATTCAGATGATGAAAGGATGCTCATGCATTTCTTTCAGGATAGTTTATCAGGACCTTCACTTGAATGGTATATTGGGCTGGAGCCCACGCAGATCAAAACCTGGAAGCAGTTGGTTGATGCTTTCGTAACACATTACAAATATAACAGCGATCTGGCGCCAAACCGGGTCCAATTGCAGGGTTTGTCACAGAAGAACGGTGAAAGTTTTAAAGAGTATGCGCAAAGGTGGCGCGATATGGAAGCGAGGGTGCATCCTCCTTTAATTGAAAGGGAGATGAATGACATGTTCATTGGGACATTTACGGGGGTGTTCTACGAAAAATTGTTTAGTGTGTCATTGAGCAGTTTCTCAGATTTGATTCTTATGGGGGAGATGATCGAGAACGGGATTAAAGTTGGAAGGTTCCAAGCAGGTGAGTCTACTTCAACAGGGGGTGCCAGAAAAGCATTTGGTGGTAGACGACAAGGGGATACTAGTGTCGTGTTTGGTGGCAGGGGCAGGGGCAGAGGAAGAAATCAGTATGTTCAGCTGCAGCAGATAGCCAGTGTCACTATCCCGCTTCCTCAACAGAGGCAGCCTCAACAACAACAACAACCACAGCAGCAGCAAGGACAGAATCCTGGCCAGAGAAGGGTACAGAATGCGAGACCGAAAAGAGTGTTCGACGCACCTCCTTCTACGTATGCAGAACTCCTCCAGACCCTGCTAGGGTTGAACTTGGTTGAAAAGAGGACTTTGGCACCGCCTACAGGGGCGGTACTCCCTTACGGGTATGACGCCAACAAGCATTGCGAATTCCATTCCGGGGCACCCGGGCATGATATAGAATCTTGTCAGGCATTTAAACACAAAGTTCAGGATCTATTGGATAGCAAAGCTATCAACTTTGGACAGGTGGGTCCAAATATCGTACAATAGCCTATGCCCAATCATGGGGCAAACGCCATCTTGACAGAAGAGAATTTGAATCTAGTGATGGATTTCAATAAGCTGAAGACACCGTTGGGTGAGATTAAAAGCACGTTGTTAAAAGGGGGTGTATTCCCGGGGTGTGATGAATTTTTCTTGGATTGTTGGACCCAGCCAAAGGGTTGTAATGAGCTGAGGCAAGGCATTCAGGCTATGATGGATAAGGGTACCTTGCAATTTGATAGAACCACGGTGGTAAAGCCTGTAGAGGCGTTGTGTGATGAGCAGAACGATGTTGCGACGGTAACGATTCCGAGGAAAACAATAACGATAACGGCGCCCGCCAGGCGGCCGACGATCACAATTACCAAGGCAGGACCGGTTCCCTTTGAGAGTACTAAAGCCGTGTCGTGGACTTATGGATTGGAGGTATATTGCGATGGTGAGAAAATTGAAGTCAATGGACAACCAGCTGGGGTTGTAGATAATGTTGTCGGGACAGGGGGTATGACCAGAAGCGGAAGAATCTTCACGTCACCCGAGGTAGAGGCAGAAAGATTAGCCAAGGGTAAAACCAAGGTAGCTGAGGGTGGTCCTTCTCATTCGAATGAAAAGGAAACGTCACTTAAGGATGTGGAGGAGTTTATGAGGCTCATTCGTAAAAGTGATTACAAAATCGTCGAGCACCTCCAGCAAACGTCGTCAAAAATTTCCATCCTATCATTGTTGTTATGTTCCGAGGCCCATCGGAATGCTTTGCTGAAGATTCTAGACACGTCATTCGTTCCTCAAGAAGTTTCTGTTAATCAGTTAGAAGGGGTGATGGCGCATGTCAATGCGGGGCACAGTTTGGGCTTCACAGACTTTGACTTGACTCCAAGAGGGCGAGAGCATAATATGGCATTGCATGTGTCAGTCGAATGTCGGGGCACGGTCATGTCCCACGTTTTAGTAGACACTGGATGTTCCCTGAATGTGCTACCGAAGAAAGCAATGATGAAATTGGATGTCAGGGGGATTATCTGCACGCCTAGTGATTTAGTGGTGAGAGCGTTCGATGGAACGAGGAGGTCAGTTTTCGGATCAATAACATTACCGTTGCAGGTGGGGCCTGAAATATTTGAAACTGAATTCTATATAATGGACATCCAGCTAGCGTATAGTTTCCTTCTTGGGCGCCCATGGATTCATGCTGTCGGGGCAGTCACGTCCACGTTACACCAAAAGTTGAAGTATATGGTGGGGGATAGTGTCGTCACCGTTTGTGGAGAGGAAGATATTCTGGTTAGCCATTTGTCTTCGTTCAAATATGTCGAGGTCGAAGGCAGAATACACGAAACACCATGTCAAGCCTTCGAGGGGTTGCGAAGTAAAGACAAAGCTCCAGTGCCAAGTAAAACATCAGACGTGGCAGTGTCGTCCTACAAAGAGGCTCAAGCTCTAGTGCAGGAAGGCAAAACCAAGGGCTGGGGGCAGGTATTGGAGATTCCCGTGAAGAATGACAAGTTCGGGCTTGGATATCATCCTTCGTCATCAACATCCTCTTCAGGAATGCCCAAGTTCAGAGGGCCGATAACCATCACGCCAAGCGGGGTGAGCTTCGAGACTATTAATGCTGTTTCCGATTCTGAAGAAGGAGATAACGACTGTGATATGGACGCGTGGATCAAGCCAAGCGTGCCAGGACAAAGTATCTGCAATTGGTCTATCCGGGAAACTGTTCCCGTGACAACTAAACAGTAATGATTTGTTTTCTTAATTGTTGAATAATCCTGTGTCCTACCCGGGGCATAGTGATTTTGCTTAGGGCCATTTGGTTATGTACATTACATTGTTTAATCATGAAATAAAGGCATTTTCATATACAAATGTTGTGATCCTTGTTTTTCCTGTTTTTATCTTTTACAATAAAATGGCAATGTGGTTATTTGCTTTGTATGCGTTTTGAAGCATTTAACCATTTCCTTTGCAGGATTACTATTTCAGATGACATCTATGAACCGCCTATGACTCACTTCGACTTCGAGCACCCGGTATTTCAGGATGAGGAAGAGATTGTTGAAGATGGCGACGTACCAGAAGAGTTGACCTGGTTATTGAAACAAGAAGAAAGAATCATTCTGCCTCATGAGAAAGTCATTGAGATTATCAATTTGGGGTCGGAAGAGGTTGTGAGAAACATCCGTATAGGGGTTGCGCTGCAGAGCGACATCAAGCAAAGGTTGGTTGAGATGCTCAAAGAGTACAGTGATATATTTGCTTGTTCGTACGAGGATATGCCTGGGTTGGATACGGATATGGTTGTTCACCGTCTGCCACTACGAGAGGAATGTCCGCCTATTAAGCAGAAACTCCGAAGAACTAGACCGGACATGGCTGTGAAGATCAAGGAGGAAGTTCAAAAACAGTGGGATGCTGGTTTCCTAGTTGTTACCAAATATCCCTCATGGGTTGCTAACATTGTGCCAGTGCCGAAGAAAGACGGTAAAGTATGAATGTGTGTAGACTACCGTGATTTGAACAAAGCGAGCTTAAAAGACGACTTTCCACTACCTCACATCGATGTGCTGGTTGATAATACTGCTCAGTTCTCTGTATTCTCCTTCATGGACGGATTCTAGGGCTATAATAAGATTAAAATGGATCCAGAAGACATGGAGAAGACTACTTTCATTACTCCTTGGGGAACATTTTGTTACAAAGTGATGCCCTTCGGATTGAAGAACGCTGGGGCAACATATCAACGTGCTATGACGACTCTCTTTCATGACATGATGCACAAAGAGATCGAGGTTTATGTTGATGATGTGATTGCCAAATCCCAGACGGAGGAGGAGCATTTGGTTAATCTGCTGAAACTATTCAAGAGGCTTAGGAAGTTCAGGTTGAGACTGAACCCTAACAAGTGCACTTTCGGGGTGAGATCGGGTAAGCTGCTGGGGTTTATCGTGAGCGAAAAAGGAATAGAGGTTGATCCTGCGAAAATAAAAGCAATACAAGAAATGTCGACGCCTAAAACAGAAAAAGAAGTGCGTGGATTTTTAGGGAGATTGAACTACATCGCCCGGTTCATATCTCACCTAACTGCGACGTGCGAGCCGTTATTCAAGTTGTTGAAAAAGGACCAGGTTGCGACCTGGAATGAAAATTGTCAAAAGGTGTTCGATAAGATAAAAGAATACTTGCAGGAACCTCCTGTTATGATACCCCCGGTGGCTGGGAGACCTCTGATTATGTATTTGACGGTTCTTGAGGAAAGTGTGGGTTATGTTCTCGGTCAACACGACGAGACCGGGCATAAGGAGCATGTGATCTACTATTTGAGTAAGAAGTTTACTGACTGTGAGTCCAGATACTCAATGCTCGAGAAGACGTGTTGCGCACTAGCCTGGGCCGCCAAACGTTTGAGGCAATACATGCTGAATCATACAACCATGCTAATTTCAAAGATGGATCCAATCAAATACGTGTTTGAGAAGCAAGCCCTCTCCGGAAGAATTGCCCGATGGCAGATGGTGTTAACCGAATACGATATCCAATATGTCTCTTAAAAGGCTATTAAGGGTAGCGTCCTGTCGGAGTACCTTGCGGAGCAGCCTGTTGAGGACTACCAATCGATGAGGTTTGATTTTCGTGACGAGGATATCAGGTACCTGAAAATGAAAGATTGTGAAGAACCGTTGCCGGACGAAGGACCAGAGTTGGGTTCCAAATGGCAGTTGATATTTGACGGAGCTGTAAATTCCTATGGTAGCGGAATAGGTGCAATTATTACTACTCCTCAGGGGTCGCACATCCCCTTTACTGCCCGAGTGACCTTTCCCATTACCAATAATGAGGCTGAATATGAGGCTTGCATCATGGGTCTCGAAGAAGCTATTGATTTGCGAATCAAGCATCTGGATGTATACAGAGACTCGGCTCTGGTAGTGAATCAGATTAAAGGAGAATGGGAGACACGTCAGCCCAATTTGATACCATATATGAACTATGCAAGGAGATTGTTGCCTTTCTTTGACAAGGTGGAATTGCATCATGTGCCGCGAGCAGAAAATCAAATGGCTGACGCCCTGGTGACATTGTCTTCGATGTATAAAGTTAACTTCTGGAATAAGGCTCCCCGGATTGTTATCTCTCGGCTCGACAGGCCTGCCTTCATATTTGCCATTGATGAGGCTCCCGATGGCCAACCTGGTACTTTGACATCCAGAATTTCCTAAAGAACAAGGAGTATCTGGCTGGGGCATCCAGTCGAGATTAGAAGACTCTCAGGAGATTGGCTTGCAATTTCTATTTGAATCCTGACGGTGTCCTATATAAAAGAAACCACGACTTGGTGTTGCTACGTTGTGTAGATGAGAAAGAAGCAAAGTTGCTCATGGAAGAGATACATGAGGGTACATTCGGTACACATGCTGGCGAGCATGCTATGACAAGAAAACTGCTGCGGGAAGGTTACTATTGGCTGACTATGGATACCGACTGTTTCAAGTTTGCAAAGAGGTGTCATAAATGCCAAATTTATGCGGATAAAGTCCATGTACCCCCAAGTCCTCTGAATGTGATGTCATCATCATGGCCGTTCTCGATGTGGGGAATTGATATGATCGGGAAGATTGAGCCTACGGCATCCAACGGACACCGGTTCATCTTGGTGGCAATTGATTACTTCACCAAATGGGTGGAGGCAGCATCATATGCCAATGTCACCAAACAAGTGGTCGCCAGATTTATCAAACGAGATATTATCTGCAGATATGGAATCCCTGAGCGGATTATCACCGACAACGGTTCGAATTTGAATAACAAGATGATGAAAAAGTTGTGCCAGAATTTTAAGATTGAA
Source organism: Lathyrus sativus (assembly GCA_963859935.3). Taxonomy (NCBI): domain Eukaryota; kingdom Viridiplantae; phylum Streptophyta; class Magnoliopsida; order Fabales; family Fabaceae; genus Lathyrus; species Lathyrus sativus. The sequence continues at coordinate 300,908,234 of OZ012736.1, read as the reverse complement.
CATCACAACTCTCCTCCTTACCCACCCAAGATGAATGGCGCTGTTGAAGCGGCCAATAAGAACATAAAGAAGATTGTCCAGAAGATGGTTGTGACGTACAAGGACTGGCATGAGATGCTACCTTTCGCATTGCACGGTTATTGTACGATGATACGCACATCAACCGGGGCAACCCCTTTTTTATTGGTATACGGAATGGAGGCAGTGTTACCATTGGAGGTTGAGATTCCTTCCTTGAGGGTTTTACGAGATGTCCAACTTGACGAGGCAGAATGGGTTAAAGATGGACTGAATCAGCTCAGCTTAATGGATGAGAAGAGGCTAGCTTCTCTCGCATACGGTCGGTTGTATCAGAGTCGGATGAAGAAAGCATATGATAAGAAGATATGTCCTCGAAGCTTTCAGACGGGCGACCTTGTGCTAAAGAGGATTCTCCCGCCACAAACAGATCACAGGGGCAAATGGACCCCTAACTACGAAGGTCCATACGTTGTCAGAAAAGTCTTCTCTGGAGGAGCCTTGCTACTATCTACCATGGATGGTGAAGACTTTACATCGCCTGTGAATTCGGATGCAGTTAAAAAATACTTTGTTTGAAAGTGACCCGCTGGACAGTAAAAAGAGAGTCCAGGCAAAAATGGGGCATCCTGGCGAACCGAAAAAAATGAATAAAAGGTTCGGGCAAAAGTTAGGGATAAAATCGAAAAGATGTACACCCGCGAAGTCGAAAACCTGCATTGGGCGACTTCGGAAAAAAAGGGTATCCCGGTGAATTGAAAACCCGCAAAGGGCGGTTCACGCAAAAGTTAGGGATTAAACAAATGACTGCGGTCCGAATCTGATACTACATTGCTTAGTGGTTTGGGAGTACCTGAGGGTCCGTTTATCCAACACAATCTCTTCCAAAAATTGAATATCGGGAAGGCGCCAGAGTCAGGCGAGTCATAGGAGGATCAACTCATGATGTTCGTCCGCACCACGTTGCCGACATGTGTACAAATATTGTTTTGTATTTTTATGCTTTTTGTACATATATGCATGTGTGTGTGCGTAACTTCCTCTTTTCAGGAGTTGCATCCGATGTACAAAGCTTCCCCTATTTATAGGCTCAATCAATAAAACATGTTATTCAGTATTTGATGTTTGTGCTTTACTGTTTTGTATGTGGAAAACGATGATGTTCCGATGAACTCGCATGTGCATAACTTTGCTGGCCCTTGCCAATAATTGCTAAAACTTCGAATTGACTGAAGTAATGTCGCGGACACTAACCCGAATAGATTTGGTTGTATAGATTTGTCTTGTCTCGTTTGTGTTTTGCAGGGTTCTCGCCCTTGAAGCGGACAATCAGAAAATGGTGGCCCCAACCAGAGGCCCTGGAAGAAGGACGTGACCTTATTTCCCAGCAGGTCGCACCTTATCCCCAGAGGTTGAGATGATGTTATCCCTTACCGAAGGAAGGATTAGTTTCCCCAGAAGAGTATCCTCATGGAAGTTGTCCACAGGATATTCCCCGCAAGACAAGATCAGTATCCCCTGCAAAGGTTATACTCCCTAGAGAGTCAAAGATGTGCACGTTCAATCCCCAGCTGGGAGGATTTCCGCGGCGCATAACCAAGTTGGTAAGTTCAGAAGGATTAGCCCCACCGAGGACGGTTTTCTTTCTCCCCGCAGGTCGTCGTGCTTTCGTCAGGATGATTATCCCCAGCGGAGTGGTAGTTCCGAGTTTGTAAACTGTACCCAGACAGTTGTCCCCCAAAAAGGTCGATCCTCCCCCCAGCTGAGTTAATCTTCCCAGCAGGTGTTATTCTTTCCTCCCAGTGGAAATTGATGTGTAATCTCTCCCCGGCAGAGTTGGTTGTATTTCCGGCATTTATTTTGCCAGAATACTTTGTGATATCCGTTCATCCCCAACAGGGTGGTATTTGTCCTCAACAGCCGTGTTGAAGCAAGCTTGTCAGAGCTCCCCAGCAGCTTGAACCTGCATTTGCATCTGCATACATTATCATGTTTGCATCTACCCAAAAAACGCGTAGCATTTCCATGCCGTATGGAGCATTACGCCATTGCCATACATACGCATTATGAAACATAAATCAGGTTGGTTAACCCTTTGCTTTCAGGTGTGTTTCTCAGCAGGAGTATGAAGTTACAACTCAGATCTATTACCAGATAATCGAGGTCTCGCCGTGAGACATGTGATGACACAGTTCTTGTTAATCCCCACAGAGTTACTGGTTGAAGTTTCTCTTATCCGACCAGTGGAGTGTTTTTCTTCAGGTTTGCTGTTGCGACAGCATTTCAGGGTTTCATAAATCAAAATTTCAGAAGAGGTCACTTGTTTTCCCGTAAGAATCAGGCAGATGAACTTTCCTGTATGAACCAGGCAGATATGTTATGTTTTCCCGTAAGAATCAGGCGGATGAACTTTCCTGTATGAACCAGGCAGATGTGTTATTTTTTCCCGTATGAAGCAGGCGGATGGGTTTTCCTGTAATCAGGCAGATGACTTTTCCCATATGAAGCAGGCGGATGAATTTTCCTGTAATCAGGCAGACGACTTTTCCCGTATGAAGCAGGCAGATGAACTTTCCTGTATGAACCAGGCAGATGTGTTATTTTTCCCGTAAGAATCAGGCGGATGAACTTTCCTGTATGAACCAGGCAGATGTGTTATTTTTTCCCGTATGAAGCAGGCGGATGAACTTTCCTGTATGAACCAGGCAGATGTGTTATTTTTCCCGTAAGAATCAGGCGGATGAACTTTCCTGTATGAACCAGGCAGATGTGTTATTTTTTCCCGTATGAAGCAGGCGGATGAACTTTCCTGTATGAACCAGGCAGATGTGTTATTTTTCCCGTAAGAATCAGGCGGATGAACTTTCCTGTATGAACCAGGCAGATGTGTTATTTTTCCCGTAAGAATCAGGCGGATGAACTTTCCTATAAGAATCAGGTAGATGTGTTTTCCCGTATGAAGCTGGCGGATGGATTTTCCGGTATCCAGACAGATGATTCTCCCGTGATAGACAGAGTACGTGGTTGTGTTCCGATATATGACAAAAGTATTTTCCCCAAGGGAGTCACCGTGATTTCCTCGTGTTACTGTCCCCAGTAGGGTCCTCCTCAGAGTCGTTTGTGGGTTGGGACCGACGGAGGTAGCTACTGCAGAAGCAGGCAGAAAAACAGTATTCAAATAATTTTCCCGTATGGAGCAGGCGGATGAACTTCCCTGTGATCAGGCAGATGTGCTTTCCCGTATGAAGCAGGCGGAGGGATGTTTCTGTAATCACTATTCAGATGTGCTTTCCCGTATGAAGCAGGCGGATGGGTTTTCCTGTAATCAGGCAGACGACTTTTCCTGTATGAAGTAGACGGATGGGGTTTCCTGTGTATAGGCAGATGATTTTCCTGTAGGGATTGGCAGATGAGTTCCTTGTGACGGAAATGTTTCCCCAGCGAAGTCGTCGGGATTTTCCTGTGTTAACAAAATATAGCGTCCTAACATGGATAAAGCTTTATCCCCGCGATGATAGAGTCTTTTTCGGGCTGATGAAAATAATCCCCAGCACGGTCTCTAATTGATCAGTTTGTTGTCGTAACAACCGGATCCAGTCAGCAGATGTTGTTTTCCAAGCAGTTTGTGCAGTTTATTTCTGTGGTTGGCAAATTTCCAGGTTCTTGGTATTCAACTGTCTCGTACCTCGATTGTTTGAAGGCCGTTCACTCTTCACCCAGTCGGGTCCAAGCCGTTTGAATAGGGGCAGCTGTTGCACCCTAAAACTTGCTCAACCTATTTTACCTGATTTATGTTTTAATTGCATTGTCATTTGCATGGTAAATCATGTACATAATCTAATCATTTGCATAGCATAGCATAACAAGGCATCCAACAAGGGATCAAGTGCCATTCTTATCTAAAGAAGCACATCAAGGGTTTTTATTCAAGCTTAAGACCATCCAAGTCATCAAGAAATGTTTGAAGCTTTGAGAAGTTTGAGGGTCAACCAGTGGAATTTTCTCCTAATTTGAGGTGTATTGAGAGTCATCAATGGGGGTATGAGCTATGAATTGAGGGTATGGAATGTGTAAAAAGCTTATGAAATGCCTAGAGGGTCATATTGAAGATGATACAAGTCATTGATTCAAGTACAAGAGCCACAGTTGAAGTACAGTCAACTAGGGTTTCATCTGGGTCAACCCTAGGTCAACTGAGTGATTGAAGAGCATCAAGGCTTAATTGGAGGTTTTGAGATTCATTAATTGATATGTTGATACATTTGTGGTGTTGTGCCAAGGATAAATCAAAGAGAATCAAGAGTAGGAGGAGTTGCCAAATTAGGGTTTCAGTGTAAAATCCCCTAATTTAGTCCTGACTTCCAAGCCAGATAAGTCAAAATGAAAGCTTCAAATGGATTCTTGGCCAACATGAAACTTGTATATCTTCTCAATAGCTTTAATTTGAGTACTAGAAGTCTTTAAGAATATTTGTGGAACTCAAGTTATGGTTCTTGCAAGTTATGGGTCATCAGAGGACACTAAAATTTATCTGTGAAAGTCACTTGACTTCCAAGCAACTTTTTCCCATCAAGGAATTTTCAAATGGATTCTTGGCCAACATAAGAATTGTAGGGCTTGATCTTAGCTTTAATTTTAGTACTAGAAGTCCTCAAGAAGATTTGTGGAACTCAAGTTATGGTCTTGGCAATCCAGGGGTATTTTGGGAAAGTTGAATTATAGGTCATTTTCCAACATAGGTCAAAATCTCTATCTTCCACTCCTCAAATGAAAAAATGTTCAACATGAGATGTGCTTAAAATGATGTTTTTGGGCTAGGTATGAAGTCGTGAGAGATTGGAAGGGCTTGTATCACAAAATTGCAAAAATGGCCTAAAATAAGGGTGAATTTTAAACGAACTAAAGAGGAAAATTGAGATTTTTTAGCTATAGGTCCAAACCAAGTCATATGGCATACCAAATTGATTGGAAAACATATTTTGAAAACAATGACATTGCCACATTTTTGATTTGAGGGATAATTCCATGACTTTCTTTGTAAAGTGGTTACTTACATTATAAGTCACATATGCAAAACCACTCTTTAGAGCATGACCAAGGCCTTAGAACTCAGCTGCCATGTATGAACTTCTCATGACATTTTCAAATGCAAGAGATATTGAACTTCTCATTGGATCAATCCAGAAGTTTCTAGATCATTCATACACCTTCTATATAAGTATTAGAAGAGGTTCAAGGCATTAGTTGGTGCAGATTGAGATAAATTGGAGAGATTGAGTTTTGAGTTTTCATCTTGCAAATCCAAATCGGTTACACAAATTGGAGAAGTTTCAATCCAAATTTTTGTATTCAGAAGCTTGATCATGTGTTGGTGATTGATTCCAGATAGATTGCTGATCAAGAACTGTGAAGAATCATGAGATAGCACTTTGAGTTTTCATCTTGCAAGTCAAAATCAGATTTGGCAATTCAAGAAGATTCAACTCCAATTGATGCATACAGAAGCTTGGTAATTGATCATAGAACGTGTCTGAAAGATCTTAGAGCTTGATTTGAAGATCTGCTTGCTCTGTTCATCTAAGATTTGCAGGTATGTAAACTTCATTCTATGGCTTGATTCATGTAGATTCCTTAGGTTTTAGATGGTGATATTCATTGTAGATCATGGCTAGGTGGATTCTGGTAACAATTGGCACGATTTAGAGACAAAGTTAGGTTGAGCACATTTTCTGGTGAGTCTCGTATCTGATGATTCTTGATGATATAAACCTAGTTTGATAGTGGATTTTACTCAGGGTGAAGTGGTGATGAATCTAGGCTATTCAATTTTGAGTTTGGGGAGAATTTTTGTTTAAGCAGTTTCTGAACATGCATTCGTGTTTTGAGAAGGAGAAGGTTTCAACACAATTGGAGGATATGGTTGAGTTCCTTGTGGAAAAACGATTCGAATGATGTATTTAGGTCAGGGTTTTGGTGAGGATTAAGGAAACTGAGGTTTGGGGACGGCGGTGGCTCCACCTCCGGCCACCGTCTGGTCATGTTTCCCTCCAAGCTTTCAAATGAGGAAGAAGGTGTTATTACCCTTGGATCAGTAGTAGACCTTTGACTCAATTTTGATCCCACGGCCACGAGCGAGTCTTAATTTGTGAAGGATTTCTGAGAATGATGAAACGCACCGTTTTACTAAATGTACTTGGATGGGCTTGTTAGACTAAGGCACGGATCTAGAAGGGGGGGTTGAATAGATCCCTTTTAAAAATTTGAGTGGCGCTACCAATAAAATTGGTTTTCAAAATTGTTTTCAAATGCGGAAGCGGCCTTGGAAAATATAGTCTAAAACGAACAACTATTGGAGAGCCGGATATGCGTCAAGCAGATGAATTTAAGACGATAACGGATAGTAAATCACTACACACTTTTATGCAAAACTCAGATGTGATTCACTCGTACTATTTCCTTATTCCAATGATCAAAAATTACACCAAAACTAGCAGCAAAATTAAGGCAATTTTAGTTCAGCACTTTTGTCGAACAGTTGGTGTGCACAAATACCTTAAATGATATTTGTGTTGAATGAGTGATTGAAAAAGCCTTAGTACAGTATTTCTATTGTACTTAGTAGTTAAAAAACAGTGTTTCACCAACTCACTCAATCAATACTACAATTTGACAAAATCACTTATTCTAGAATCACTTAATTTTTAAGCTGTAATTGAAAATGCAGAAAATAAAGGAACACAAGATTTGATGAGGCAGTTCCCCCAGTCGTCCTCGCGTTGGGGTACGTCTGCCCTCAATTCTACAATGAGAATTGAGATATGTATTGAATAGATATCACCTGTTTGGTAGAACAGTTATACACAAGAATCGATAGACAATTGATACAAACAATCTTAATGTTGCTGATAATTTCTACCACTTCTTGCCCCTTGATTCAAGATGAATCAAGTCCTCCAATTTGATGTGAATGACCTCCGATTGCAGCCACCTTATTGACAACTCTTCCGTTGATCAAACCTTCGGCACGGCTGATCTTAGACACACCCAAATTGAACCCGGAACGTCTTCAACCTTTCAACGCCCTAGCTACTAGATTGATCAACCTTCCGCTAATCAATCACCTTCGCACTCGCTTGATTGTTGAACCGACGATTCCGTAACAAAAGCCTTCAAAACCTGTAGTCTTGATAGGTAAAACCTCAAAGGTTTTCTCCCAAGAAACACCTGCACCAGCTTCCACTCGAACCGGATCTTCAATCACGCGTTCGAACCTTATCACCGTCGAGCAAACCACAAACCGCAGCAAAAAATTGATTATCTGTAATTTGAGGATTTGTGAGTTGATTGAACGATGAAGATGAAGAACACTGATGCACCTCTTTCACGTTTCTTGACCTGAACACTTTCTCACAATGCTTTCAAAAATGTTCTGTTGTTAAAATTGAAAAGACAGCTATTTATAGTAATATACAAAACAGACAGTTGACAGATCAATGAAACATAGCAGAATTTCTGTTTCTGCGCGCGAACGGTCGACCATAGGGTCGGCGTGCGCTGAGCCGTGTGACACTCAAACTGTCATGCGCCGAGTCAGCGGTCGACGCATGATCTTCATGCGCTGAGCCGTCAGATTCTTAAACCTGCATGCGCCAAGTTAACGGTCGACGCATGACCTTCATGCGCTGAGCCGTGTGAACTGAATGAAACTGTGTGCTGACGGTATGGTCGGCTCATGGTTCAAAAATCTGCAAAAACATAAATTTCTACAGCTTTTTGTGCATTACGTCATTGTAAAAATTGAATCATAAGTAGCGTGAATGATTTAAACGAAAGAAGGATATCTCTTAGCAAGTTGTCATCATCAAAAACCAGAGGCACGCTTGTGTTGGTAGATACTTTGCCTTCACATTCTCCCCCTTTTTGATGATGGCAACCTACTGTTACGCAACACGTGATAGGTATAGGTATGCTCCCCCTTTCTTTTACAATTATAGCGGTCGTAATCATCGTCTATCTACTGCTCGGTTCTCCCCCTTTGACAACATCAAAAAGAGGTAAACTCGTGACACAATAACAACACATTGAATCATGCATAAATGAGATACCAACAGATGAGAAGTAAACAACAGTTATACATACGATGGAGATAACAGTTAATAGATTACAGAACCACAAAAATGTCATGATAGCAACATAGAAGTAAGCAACAATCATAGTGAGTTTGGGCAGAAAAGCAAAACACAACAAACAAAATGAATGCAAGCCAAAACAGGAAACAACAAATGACATATGAGCGCATGCTAATAGCCCCGTCCACGTCCGCGACCACGACCACGCCTGTCATAGTAATGAGGATGGCGTTGGGGATGAGCTAGATCAGTAAATTCTTCTGTGATGTTATTCAAAAAGTCAAGACTGTCGACAATGGCGCGCTCTTCAGCTTGATGACAGTGAGTTAGAGTCTCGAATCGAGCGTCCAGCTGAGTCGACATTCCACTGATCCGTTCATTTTGGTTATGCAGTTCAGAACGAATTTGTGCCATTCTTTCATTTTGATCCCTCATGAATTTTTGCTGTTGTTCCTGCATATTGGTCATAAAATTTCGCTGTTCCAACTGCATCGACTGCATCATTTCTAAAATCTCCGAATTGTTTGACGGTTGTTGAGGAGAAGGTGGGTCTGCAGTGCTTGGTTGATACGGCTGATAGAATTTGCCAAGGGTGGTCCACCCGGTGTATTGCCATTCACCCCAGCCTTGGTTATTCTCCTCATCCTCATTTTCCTGTTGGTTTGAGTAGGCAGACCAGTTATTGTGTTGATTGTCATCTTGATATGTTTGTTGATAGTTTTCAGAAGGCACGTATGGTTGATGACCTTCATTAATATCGTGGTCCAGCTGAGTCTCATCAGCGGTTTCTTGTGCCTCTCCTGCATTGTCACCTTGATTGTCTTCATCTTCACTTGAGCTTCCTTCTGCTTCTTCATCTTCTCCACCCTCTGACTCATCAGCACTTTCTTCACTCGAGGAGGCAGCTGCAGCCATGGTTGAGCGCCGATAAAATCTGTACTTTTTGAGCGACTGCAGAGTTTAAAGCTTCCTGAATGAATGAGCCATAGGCGAGCGCGGTGCCTCGCTTGGAGTCTCTTAGTTCATACATCCGGCTTGTAATATAGTAATGGTCGACTCAATATGCAACAAACAGCAGATTTTTGTATTTTACCATATTCAGAGGTACATGCTATGCAAAAATGATGTCATGACATATAAGAAAAAAATATCTATATACATATGCAGTAGATGTCATACAAATTTAGCGTAGTATAAGCGATATGATTTGAGATCAACAGGATTATCAAACAAAGAGAGAGAGAAAGAACAATATCACCTTGATGCCTGATTTGCTTGATACACAACATACTTATACTTACACGAATATCAAATTGTTAGAAGTACAACAGCATGATTATTTGAATGAAATAAGATAACATCAGCAAATATTATTCCCGTTCCGAAATGTCGAGGATGCCAAGTTCTCGGCGGATATGAAAGAAAGGTTCCGTTGCTAGCGGCTTTGTGAAAATGTCCGCTAGTTGGTTTTTAGTGTCAACGTGTTCAAATACAACATCACCTTTCTCAACATGGTCCCTAAGAAAATGGTGTCGAATTTCTATATGTTTAGTGCGAGAGTGTAATACGGGATTTTTGGTAAGGTTAATAGCGCTAGTGTTGTCACATAGGATAGGAATACGTTCAAGTTTAAGATTGAAATCTAGTAGTTGTTGCTTAATCCACAGAATTTGAGCACAACAACTACCAGCGGCAACGTATTCCGCCTCGGCCGTTGATAAAGCAACTGAAACTTGTTTCTTGCTATGCCAACTAACCAAGGAGTTTGAAAACAAATGACATGTACCACTAGTGCTTTTCCTATCCGATTTGCACCCGGCAAAGTCGGAATCGGAGTAACCTACCAACGAGCAATCACTACCCTTAGAATACCACAATCCATACTTCGGGGTACCTGACAGGTATCGAAGAATTCGTTTAACAGCTTTTAGGTGGGATTCTTTGGGACATGATTGGTATCGTGCACACATGCACACACTAAACATAATATCAGGACGTGACGCAGTAAGATAGAGAAGTGAACCAATCATACCTCTATATCGTTTTACCTCTACGTCCTTGCCATTTTCATCTTTATCCAAATTTACGCATGTAGGCATTGGGGTGTCTATGGCCTTGGATTTTGCCATGTCAAATCTCTTGATCAAGTCCAAACAATATTTTGTTTGGCTCACGAATGTCCCTTCTTGGAGTTGTTTAATTTGCAGGCCGAGGAAGTATGTGAGCTCCCCCATCATACTCATCTCGAATTCGCCCTGCATGAGGTCAGAAAACTCTCTCACGAGATTCATGTTAGTGGATCCAAATATAATATCGTCAACATAGATTTGCACCAAAATCAAGTGCTTTCCTTGACGTTTAATGAAGAGTGTAGTGTCAACCTTTCCTCGTGAGTACCCCTGATTAAGTAAAAACTTACTTAGTCGCTCATACCAAGCTCTAGGAGCTTGTTTGAGACCATATAAAGCTCTTTTTAACTTGTAAACATGTTCAGGGTATTCATGAGATTCAAAACCGGGAGGTTGAGACACATATACTTCTTCATTTATGTGACCGTTAAGGAACGCACTTTTAACATCCATTTGAAATAACTTAAAATCCTTTGCACATGCAAAGGCGAGTAAAAGGCGTATAGCCTCGAGTCGGGCAACCGGCGCATAAGTTTCCTCATAGTCGATGCCTTCCTCTTGGTTATACCCTTGAGCGACCAATCTCGCTTTATTACGGGTTATTACCCCGTTTTCGTCCAACTTGTTCCTAAACACCCATCGGGTGCCGATTACTCGATGGCCTCGCGGAGGAGGGACAAGGTCCCATACCTCGTTTCTTTTAAACTGATTTAGTTCCTCTTGCATCGATAAAAACCAGTGCTCATCGAGTAGGGCCTCTTTGGGGTTTTTAGGCTCTATTTGTGAAACGAAAGCGAAGTGATAACAAAAGTTACTTAGCTTAGATCGAGTGGTGACTCCCTTTGTGATGTCTCCGAGAATATTGTCAATTGGATGATCTTTACACGACTTCCAAGCTTGAGGGAGATCATCGTTTGTAGGCGGATGAGCTTCCTCAGTTACCTCATGGTGTGCATCCTTATCCTCCTCAATTTTGACTCTATCGGGTTGATCAATCCCCGTTTCGCCACCTTTGAGTATGTCTTCTGTGGATGTACCTGCACCATGAACAACACTATCCTTTCCGACATTTCTCGGATAGGACTCATCAAACGTAACGTGCACAGACTCTTCAACAGCTAGTAATCTTTTATTATAAATCCTATATGCTTTACTTGATTGCGAGTACCCTAGAAAAATGCCTTCATCGGCTTTTGAATCAAACTTGCCCAAGTTTTCCTTTCCATTGTTTAATACAAAGCACTTGCATCCAAAAACATGAAGGTGAGAAACATTAGGCTTTCGCCCTTTTAAAAGTTCATACGGAGTTTTGTTTAGAATGGGGCGGATGAGTACCCTATTCAAAACATAACATGCCGTACTAATGGCGTCGGCCCAAAAGTATTTTGGTAAACCACTATCATTAATCATTGTTCTTCCCAATTCTTCTAAAATTCTGTTTTTACGCTCCACAACCCCATTTTGTTGAGGAGTTCGTGGAGCCGAGAAGTTATGATCGATGCCATGGTTACCGCAATATTCTTCAAATAAATGATTTTCAAATTCACCTCCGTGGTCACTTCTTATTGACACAATGTTTGTATTTAACTTATTTTGGGAGAGCTTGGCAAATCTCTCAAAAGCGGCAAACGTGTCACTTTTACTCACTAAGAAGATGGTCCAACAGAACCTAGAAAAGTCGTCCACTATTACGAATCCGTAATAGTTTCCTCCTAGACTTTTGATCCTAGACGGCCCAAACAAGTCCATATGAAGTAGTTCAAGAGGTCTCGTTGTTGAAATAATCTTTTTGGATTTAAAGGAGATCCTCGTTTGTTTTCCTTTTTGACAAGCATCACAAAGGTGATCCTTGGTGAACTTAATTTTGGGAAGTCCTAGTACTAGATCTTTTGAGACAATCTTATTGAGTAAGTCAAAGTTGACATGCGCTAAGCGCCTATGCCATAGCCATGAGTCTTCACTCATAGATATGAGACATTGATCGCTTGTTGGGGATACCACATTCAAGTCAAGCATATACACATTGTTTACTCTAAAACCAATAAACACATTCTTCTTATCACTTTCATGCACAATTTTGCAGCAATCTTTTGAAAAGGAAACATTGTAACCTTTGTCGCATAATTGGCTAATGCTAAGGAGATTATGTTTAAGGTTTTCGACAAGCAACACATCGGAAATTGTAGTAGAGGAGGGATTACCTATACTACCTTTACCTAGTATCGCTCCGCGGTTGTTATCACCGTATGTTACATACCCTTTCTTCTTAGCCACGAAGTCTATGAATAAGGATATGTCTCCAGACATGTGCCTTGAGCACCCACTATCAAGAACCCATCTTCTCTCGGTGGACTCGACACATTTCACCTGTCAAAATATAACTTAGAAAAGGGAGGTACCCAATGGCATATTGGGTCCTAATAGGTTAGCGACAAGACGGTTGCGTTTGGGCAACCATTGGTAGATGCCTTTAGGAACAAGAAATCTCCTAAATCGACATTTACCAATGGAGTGGCCTTTCTTGCAACAGTAAAAGCATACAAAGTCGACATTAGAATCACTTTCACTTGCTTGATCCCTAATTACATATGCATATTTTTGATATGGGTTTATCATACTTTTTCTAAAATCCTTTTTATCGATTGCAAATGTAATTTTAGGTTCAAGTGCCTTGTCTAATTTGGCCTTAAGGTTTCTAACCTCACCTTGCCAAATATGACAAGTATCACAACCAAAGTTGAAAGGATTACTATTGTCCTTACAATCCGATTCATTATCTTTCACAATGGAAGCCTTAAGGTCCTCTAATTTCTTTTCGGACTCTAAGACTTTGTGCTCTAAATATGTAAAAATTCTTCTATTAGAAGCAAGTTTCTTAAAGGCTTCAGTTGCTTCCTTGTGTAAAACATCGAATGCGGTTTGTAATTCGGAATGAGACATATTAGATGACATATTATATCTAGAGTGACGTACCTGTTTCTTTTTCTTTTTCTGATTTGCGGAGAGACATAGATTCACGGACTCTTCTTCATCACTAGAGCTTTCATTAGAGGAGGAAGAATCACTGTCGCTTTCCCACGCGATGTACGCCCTCCTAGGCTTTGATGCTCTCTTATGTGACTTCGATTGTTCCTTTTCTTTTCCCTTGTTGTTCATTGGACAGTCCGGTTTGTAGTGACCGGGCTTTCCACATTTATAGCACGTTCCTCTAGTCTTTTTGCCTTTTTGATTGTCATCTTTGGAGAACCTTGATTGCCTTCGGAAATTTACCAGGTTCTTCTCCGAATGTTGGATGCCGTTCTTTCTCACGTACCGGTTATACCGTTTAACGAACAGCCCCATGTCCTCATTTATGTCTTCTTCTTCGTCGTCGCTTGAAGAATAATCACTTTGCTCTTTTGCTTTAGACTTCGAGGAAGAAGCCTTAAGAGCTATGGACTTCTTTTCACTCATCTTTACTTTGTCCTTCTTTTCTTTCCTTTCATGTTGGTCAAGACTCAAGAGTACCTGTTCATGCTCTTGTAGTTTGCCAAACAATGTAGTCAGGTCTAATACCGTAAGATCATTTGCCTCTTTGATGGCGGTCACTTTCGGCTGCCATTCCCTGCTAAGACATCTCAAAACTTTATTAGTAGCAAGATCATTGGAAATAGGTCTTCCTAGTGAATGTAATCTGTTTATGAGATGAGTAAATCTCTTTTGCATGTCAGCAATGGTTTCCCCTTGCTCCATGAAAAAGAGATCAAACTCTTGTATAAGAGTGTTGATTCGAGCCAACTTAACATCGTTTGTCCCCTCATGGGCAATTTGTAGTGCATCCCACATAGTCTTAGCCGTAGGGCAATGGGATACACGGTAGTATTCATCTACACCTAATGAGGAGATTAGAATGTTCTTAGCTTTCCAATCGTAATTATACTTTCGCTCATCGTCGTCGGTCCATTGTGCTTCGGGCTTTGGCACAACTTCGTTATTCTCATTTGTCATGGTTATTTCAATCGGACCATTGAGAATAACGTTCCATATCTTTCTATCTATGGAATTAATGTGCACCCGCATACAGTCTTTCCAATAGCTATAATTTTCACCGTTAAAAACGGGAGCTCTATTGTACGCCCCTTTTGGTTCGTTAGCCATTATTCTATCAATGTTGTATTTGAAGCACCGGAGAACCGGAGCTCTTGATACCACTTGTTAGACTAAGGCACGGATCTAGAAGGGGGGGTTGAATAGATCCCTTTTAAAAATTTGAGTGGCGCTACCAATAAAATTGGTTTTCAAAATTGTTTTCAAATGCGGAAGCGGCCTTGGAAAATATAGTCTAAAACGAACAACTATTGGAGAGCCGGATATGCGTCAAGCAGATGAATTTAAGACGATAACGGATAGTAAATCACTACACACTTTTATGCAAAACTCAGATGTGATTCACTCGTACTATTTCCTTATTCCAATGATCAAAAATTACACCAAAACTAGCAGCAAAATTAAGGCAATTTTAGTTCAGCACTTTTGTCGAACAGTTGGTGTGCACAAATACCTTAAATGATATTTGTGTTGAATGAGTGATTGAAAAAGCCTTAGTACAGTATTTCTATTGTACTTAGTAGTTAAAAAACAGTGTTTCACCAACTCACTCAATCAATACTACAATTTGACAAAATCACTTATTCTAGAATCACTTAATTTTTAAGCTGTAATTGAAAATGCAGAAAATAAAGGAACACAAGATTTGATGAGGCAGTTCCCCCAGTCGTCCTCGCGTTGGGGTACGTCTGCCCTCAATTCTACAATGAGAATTGAGATATGTATTGAATAGATATCACCTGTTTGGTAGAACAGTTATACACAAGAATCGATAGACAATTGATACAAACAATCTTAATGTTGCTGATAATTTCTACCACTTCTTGCCCCTTGATTCAAGATGAATCAAGTCCTCCAATTTGATGTGAATGACCTCCGATTGCAGCCACCTTATTGACAACTCTTCCGTTGATCAAACCTTCGGCACGGCTGATCTTAGACACACCCAAATTGAACCCGGAACGTCTTCAACCTTTCAACGCCCTAGCTACTAGATTGATCAACCTTCCGCTAATCAATCACCTTCGCACTCGCTTGATTGTTGAACCGACGATTCCGTAACAAAAGCCTTCAAAACCTGTAGTCTTGATAGGTAAAACCTCAAAGGTTTTCTCCCAAGAAACACCTGCACCAGCTTCCACTCGAACCGGATCTTCAATCACGCGTTCGAACCTTATCACCGTCGAGCAAACCACAAACCGCAGCAAAAAATTGATTATCTGTAATTTGAGGATTTGTGAGTTGATTGAACGATGAAGATGAAGAACACTGATGCACCTCTTTCACGTTTCTTGACCTGAACACTTTCTCACAATGCTTTCAAAAATGTTCTGTTGTTAAAATTGAAAAGACAGCTATTTATAGTAATATACAAAACAGACAGTTGACAGATCAATGAAACATAGCAGAATTTCTGTTTCTGCGCGCGAACGGTCGACCATAGGGTCGGCGTGCGCTGAGCCGTGTGACACTCAAACTGTCATGCGCCGAGTCAGCGGTCGACGCATGATCTTCATGCGCTGAGCCGTCAGATTCTTAAACCTGCATGCGCCAAGTTAACGGTCGACGCATGACCTTCATGCGCTGAGCCGTGTGAACTGAATGAAACTGTGTGCTGACGGTATGGTCGGCTCATGGTTCAAAAATCTGCAAAAACATAAATTTCTACAGCTTTTTGTGCATTACGTCATTGTAAAAATTGAATCATAAGTAGCGTGAATGATTTAAACGAAAGAAGGATATCTCTTAGCAAGTTGTCATCATCAAAAACCAGAGGCACGCTTGTGTTGGTAGATACTTTGCCTTCACAGGGCTTAACGAAATCTTGCTACTAACACCCCTTGTCCAAGGCCCAATGGAATTTACACGCGAAGTGATTGCTATTCATACCAAGACTTTTCCATTTTTCTTTGATTTTTCATTTCATTTTCTGATTGTGTTTGGGCCTAGCGTGCGCTTCCTATTCACACCCCCTCATGGGCCCAACTCTGGTTAATAACTGGGATCCATTGCTATTTGACACGCCTGTTTGTCAATTTTCTTTAATTTCTTTTATTTTCATGGTTTTAGCATAGTTAGTAAAAAACTCACAACAAATTGGAAAATGATCATTTTTGGATGGGAGTTTTTTCCCTATTTTCATCAGGAACTCTAGAAAATAATAAAACAATAAAAACATTAATTCATGCATTTTTCATTTTTTTGGTATATTTTACAATATTATTGCTTTTATTTTGCATTTTGTTGATACTTAATTTTTCTGAATTTAGTATGTGAGATTGGTTCATGATTTTTGATTGATTCTTGTGAGGTTGATTAGATTAGGGAAGTATGTACCCCTTGGAATTTTTTCATATTTTTGTGATTAAAACTTAGATTAATTTGAGAGGTAGATAGGAGAGGTATCAGAATTAGGGTTTCACAATACTTAGGTGTGGTTTAGGGCATAGTTTGGAGACTTAGGGTTTGATTTAGGCCTTAGGGTTTATGTGGGGTATAGGGTACATAGTTAGGTTCCCTTAGAAATTAATCTAGGATTTTATGATGAGTATTACTATTTTCTTTGATTTTTTCAAATTGGTTGTTGATTGTGTGTTGCCATCTTGGGCATTTGGCTTGTTTGCTTGGTTTGGGCTATTCTGATTGGGCTTGGGGCTTGAGTTTTGCTTGTTGGAGATAATGGAGACTTGAAGATGATTGGAGACAAAGGATAGAGCTTGGAGCATGAAGATTCTTATCCTTGAAGGTTGCTTTTGAAGACTTAGGAGATAGGAGATATAGGGAGAGCCTTAGATTAGACTGATTTCTCCTGTCAAACATAGAGAGCTTCTTGTGCCTCTATTCTATCCCATGACACAAGGTCCCCCAAAGAAGTTCCATCTCTCCTTAGGAGGGATGTAGAGCAAGCTTTGGTTGGGTAGAACCTTGAGGATACTTTTACTTGTTGTGTTAACATCTTAGTGATTTCCTTGGGTTATCATTAAGCCTTTTAACAGTTCAACTTCATAATTGTTTCTTTTCTGGAGTTGTTACATTGAATATGGGAACCTATGAAGCATGGAGTCATTGAAGATTGGTGAAGGTAAAGCCTGTTCCTGTCAAAGCTGGGTATCTGTTGAAGACTAGGGTCCTACTACTGTTTGAAGCTGCCTATTGGTTGAGGTTCAGTGCTTGCCAGAGCTTGGAGATTTGTGGAGACAGGAGCTTATCTAAAGCTTGGGGATCATTGAAGATTGAAGATGGGGCCTTTACTGGAAGTTGTCACTGTCAACTCTTTTGCTGTTAATCGACTGTAGCTGTCAGAGCTGTAGCTGTCAGAGCTGTTGCTGTTTGAGCTGCCTGCTGTAGGAGCTGGTGTTGCTGTCAGAGCTGGTGTTGGGTTTTATTTCTTTTTCTGTATTGTCTGTTGGCTTGTTCGGCTTGCCCCTTAGGTTTGAAGTGAACCTGTTTTACTTTGCCTATTGTTTTCCCAGGTTCGAGGATGAGTGGGACTCCCTTGCCTCGCTTGTACTGCTGCATCTCATGCATTTTACTGTTAACTGTATATCTATTTCTTTTGTTGTTTATCCCCTAGGATCTCTGATTTCCTCTGTGCAGTAGGGAATTATGACAGACATTAGGTCTTAACCCATGCATGACAACATTAGGGTAGTTTTGATTCCCATTTCAAACCCCAGGTTTTTTAGAATTTCTTTCTCTTCTATCTCAAAACAATTCAAAACACAGTAATAAGGATAATCGATGTCGTACGCTACGAGCCTTAAGCTATTTGAGAGGGGGTTGCTGGAGGGTCACTCTTCAGTAATCTGATTGCTTAGTGTGTTACCCTTAGGGTGACATACGACGTAGTCACTCTCAAATCATAGTCTCTAGTGCGTCAGAGATTGCAAACAAACCAAAAAACAGTTCTTGCGTAAAAGACTGAAAACAAACATCAAAGTGTCATTTTTGTCCGCTTGGACTCCTATTCAAGAAAAGCCTTTTCAGAAGGATCTAAAAAACAGTCAGACAAATCTGTGTCTTCCGTGGCCCGAACTACGTTTGCTATGATCTTTCATGCTGTATGTAAGTACGTAGGCATAGGATGCAGTATCCTAGTGAGCAACCTTCCCCCCTTAACCTGTAGTTAGGCGAACTACGTTGACTCTGATTTCTCGTTCCAGACGGGAATACGTAGGCATAAAGTGTGATACTTTGCCGAGTCATTTTCTTTTCTTTTGACCCTTGACCCTTAGTGTAGATAGAATAACAATCCGTACTAGAAAACAAGCGTGGATCCCGTCGAGTACGACGGACGTGAGGGGTGATAGCAACTCGGCAAAGTATCTACTCTAAAGGTCCGGTCTAAAAAGAAAAGAAAATAACTCGGCAAAGTATCGCGCTTTATTCCTACGTATCCCCGTCTGGAACGAGAAATCAGAGTCAACGTAGTTCGCCTACCTACGGGAAAGGAGGGGAAGGTTGCTCGCTAGGATACGGCATCCTATGCCTACGTACTTTCATACAACATGAAAGATCAGAGCAAACGTAGTTCGGGCTACGGAAGACACAAGCTTGTCTGACTGTTTTTTATTACCATATGAAAGGGTTTTTCTTGATTAAGAGTCCAAGCGGAGAAAAATGACACTTTGATGTTTGTTTTGAATCTTTTACAAAAGAAATGTTTTTTAGTTTGTTTGCAATCTCTGACGCACTAGAGACTATGATTTGAGAGTGACGACGTCGCGTGTCACCCAAAGGGTGCCACACTAAGCAGCCAGACTACTGGAAAGAAACCCTCCAGCGACCCTTTCTCAAATAGCTTAAGGCTCGTAACGTACGGCATCGATTAACCTTATTACTGTATTTTTGAGTTGTTTTGAGATAAGAAGAGAAAGAAGCTCTAAAAAGCCTAGGGTTGAAAAGGGAATAAAAACTAACCTAATGTTGTCATGCATGGATAAGAATCCTAATGTCTGCCATAATTCCCTCCTGCACAGAGGGAATCAGAGATCCTAGGGGATAAACAGAAAAGAAAAGCGGGCAAATACAGTAAAATGCATGCAATGCAGCAATACAAGTGAGGCAAGGGAGTCCCGCTCAACCTCGAACCTGGGAAAACAACAGGCAAAGTGAATCAACATTCACCTCAAACCTAGGGTACAAGCTACACAAGCCAACAAACAATACAGAAAACAAAACCAAAGCAGAGGAGGCAGCCCAAGCAGCAGCAAACTCCCACAGTTGACAACACAAGCAGCAGCTCTGACAGCAACAAATTTCATCTCCAAACTTCAATAAAATTCAATCTCCAACTTTCAGGGAAGAGAAAGCACACTTCAAATAAGGCTCCTCAAACCTAAACAGTCAAGCTCCACAACTACAAAAAACTCTAGCTCAAAAGCAACAGTAAACCCTAGCTCCAATCCTCCAGCAAGCTCCTGATAGCAAAGTTGACAGTAACATAACTCCATCTTCAAGCAATCCTCATGAAAGGCATCTTCAACATCTTAGATCTTCATCCCCAAGCTCTAGCAAGCTCCACCAAGGAAGATTGATTATTGAGATCAAGTTATAATGAAGGGAAACCAGTGAAAACCAAAGGAAATCACTAGAAACCATCATCTGCAAAGAAGGGTATCCTCAAAAGTTCTACTCTTTAAGGCATGCCAATCATCTCTCCAAGGGAGAGATGGGCTTTCTTAAGAGGACTTTGAATCATAGGATAGGATGGAAGCAAACAAAGCATTCCATGCTTGAGGAAAGGAATGAACTAAGTCTAAAAAGCTCTTCCTAAAACCCTAATTTTTCTAAGCTCCTGACAAGCAATCCAACAGATGAGAAATCTTCAACTCCAAGCTTCTTCAAGTCATCCAAAGCAACCTCATTTGATCTTCAAGACATCCAAGCAAAGCCCAAGCCAAAATCACACCCAAAATAGCCCCACACAAATTGAATAAACCAAGCATCTAAGGGAGAAGCCCACAAACACCACACAAGTTGAAAAAATCAAATAAAATGCTAAAACTCATCATAAAATCCTAAGTAAATTTATAAGGGAACCTAATCCTATACCCAATACTCCATATAAATCCCAGAACCTAAATCAATCATTTAAACCCAAAACTATGCACTAAACTACAACTAGTTGTTTTAAAACCCTAAATCTAACACTCCTTATGTTCACCACTCCAATTGGCCTAAAATTTAATCACAAAAATATGATAAAATTTCTAAGGGTACATGCTTCTCTAAGCTAACTAATCCAACAAGAACCACTCAAACATTCCTCACCAAACTCTCATACTAAATTCAGAAAGAAAGCATATCAAACAAAGTGAATTAAAAACCAATAAAACTATAAAAAATTGCAATTAAAAATAAAATGCATGAATTTAATATTTTTTTATCCTATAAAATTCTAGAGATCCTAAGGAAACCAGGGAAAAAAGTCTCACTCAAAATGAATTATTTTTCAATTTATTATGAATTAATTCTAACTATGTGCAAAACATGAAAATGAAAGAAAATCAAAATAAAAATGACAAATAGGCGTGTCAAATAGCAAGATTATCTAGTTATCCCACCAGGTTGGGCCCAGGAGGGGTGTGAACAACAAGTGCGCCCTAGGCCCAAACC
Organism: Lathyrus sativus; assembly: GCA_963859935.3. Taxonomy (NCBI): domain Eukaryota; kingdom Viridiplantae; phylum Streptophyta; class Magnoliopsida; order Fabales; family Fabaceae; genus Lathyrus; species Lathyrus sativus. The sequence continues at coordinate 300,887,254 of OZ012736.1, read as the reverse complement.
CCACTAAAACAATTCAGAAAAAATAGATGGAAAATGGAAAAGCTAGCGTGGTAAATAACAATGTTTTAACGTGTAAATCCTCATGTGGGCCTAAGGTGGTGTGTGGATAGCAACTAGTTTCATAAGCCCAAAGCAAAACGTTAAGTGAAACGGTGCGTTGAGGGGAATTCAAAGTTTCTTCACAAAATTGAAACCAAACGTGGCCGTTGGATGCTCATCTGAGTCAAAGTCCCAGCTAGATCTAATGGCTATGCAGTCTTCTTCTCCATTTCAAATTCTGGGGGGAAATGAACCAGGACGGTGGCCGGAGGTGGCGCCACCGTCGTCCCCAAATGCAAACACCCCAAAACCCCACCAAAATCTAAAATGAGTACATGATCTTGCTCGTTTGTTTTCATTGAATCCAACCATGCCCTCCATTCTCATTGAAAACCACTCTATCTCAAAACACAATTCCAAGTTCAGAACATGCTCCACATTCAATCATCACCATTCTTAAAATTAACAAGCCTATCATCATCTACACATTACACTGATTAATCCTCACCATCTAAACATGCTTAATTCATCAAGAACTCAGAGAAACGTTCCTCAACAGAAATTGCATCGCCCTAAGTTTTGTCTCTAATCACCAATTTTTCCTACCAGAATCCACCCTAACCATGTCTACAATGCGTCTACACATCTAAATCCTATCAATTACACCTAAATTGAGCTATGAGTTGAAATTTGCAAACCTGTGAAAAGTTGATGAACAGAGATAGAATTCCTTCAAATTACACTCCAATCTTCTCCAGACACGATCAATGAAGTCTTGTGGAGCTTCTGTATGCACTGAATTGCCTTGAATCCTTCTTAATCCCCAAATTCGATTTTGAGTTGCAAGGTTGAAACTCACTATGCTCTCTCTCAATTCTTCAGATTTCTTGGCCAAAAAAACAACTGAATCAGTTATGATCCTTATATAGAACATGTAGGAATCATCTAGAATGATCTGGAATGATCCGTGTGACAATTTCAATTTCTCTTGCACTTGATAATCTCATGAGAAGCTTGCACATGACAGTTGGGTTTAGCTTGCTTCAGCAGCTTAATTTTGATCCAAAATCTCACCACATGACATTTTGAATTGATTGGAATTGGTTAGAGCCTTGTAGCTGATCTTGTGAATGATTTTGCATAGTTACTTGTAATATAAGAAAGCACTTTTCAAAGCAACTCATAAAATAATGGCTCATCTAAAAATTGTGACATTGCCAATGTGTTTGAAATCCAATTTCCATTCAAAATGACTACCCATATGCCATGTTTATGCCTTGTAATTCAAAAAATCATTTTTTCCTCTTTTGAATCATTTGAAAAATCTCCCTTTTTAGGCCATTTTGGAGCACTTTGTGAAATAAGCCAATCCAACTCACCATGACTTCATATCTAACCTAGAAACACCATTATAAACACATTTCATGTTGAACACTTTTTCATTTGAGGAGTGGAAGATAGAGATTTTGGCACATGTTGAAAAATGACCTATAATTCAACTTTCCCAAAATACCCCTGGATTGCCAAGATCATAACTTGAGTTCCACAAATCTTCTTGAGTACTTATAGTACTCAAATTAAAGGTAAGATCAAGCCCTATAACTCTTATGTTGGCAAAGAATCCATTTGAAAACTCCTTGAGGGGCAAAAGTTGCTTGGAAGTCAAGTGACTTTCACAGATAAATTTCAGTGTCCTCTGATGACCTGTAATTTGCAAGAACCATAACTTGAGTTCTACAAATCTTCTTGAAGACTTCTAGTACTCAAATTAAAGGTATTGAGAAGCCCTACAAGTTTCATGTTGGACAAAGATCCATTTGAAACTTTTGTTTTGACTTATGTGGCTTGGAAGTCCAATGTTATACAGGGGATTTTACCCTAGGAACCCTGTCTCAAACACCTCCAACCATTCTTGATTCTCTGAACTTGGTCTTGGCTCATACATACACATGCTTCAACATATCAACCCATGAATCCCTTTACCTCAAGTTAGGCTTTGATACTCTCCAATTGCTCAATTGACTCAGGGCTAGGTCTTGATGCCCTTTCTTGGCTCTCCTTGACCTAGGGTCACCCAGATGAAACCCTACTTGTACACCTCTCAACCCTGGCTCTTGAACTTGATACAATGACTTGTCTAAGCTTCAATAGGGCCCCCTAGGCATCCCATGAGATCCATACATACCTCAAGTTCACATTCCCTGTTGATGATCTTCAATACACCTCAAGTTAGGAGAGAAATCCACCTGTGGGCACTCAAACTTCTCATGACTTCAACCCTTCTCTGATGACTTGGATGGTCTCTCAGGCTCAGAGAATACCTCTAGATAGGCTTCTTTTGACATAAATGGTACCTGATCACTTATTGGATGACTTGATATGCTATGATATGCAAATGATTGCTATGTTATGCTATGCAAATGAAATGCAATGAAACATAAATCAGGCAAGGAAAGGTTGGACAAATTTTGGGGTGCAACAGGAGGCATTGCTTGTTCGTTTGACGAACGAGAAACAACTCCGAGGGGAGGAGATAGCTTTGGTGAAAGTGGCTTGAGGGGGGTGCTGTAGAAGGCAGTGTGACCTGAGAATTGGAATGAAGGATGCGGGAAGTGTATCCAGAACTATTTCCATCACGTAATTTTCGAGGACGAAAATAATTAAAGTGGGGGAGAGTTGTAACACCCATTTTAATTATTTAGTCATTTTATTACTATTTTAATTATTATATGTTGGTGTGCCCTTTGGTGGGGGTGTGTTTGATGATGATTGGTGGGTGTCCCTGATATGGGAGGATTATTGGTGTTGAATTGGTGTGAATATAATAATAAAATATATAGTAGTAATATGGTGGTATTATTATTATTATTATTATTATTATTAATTGTAGTAATATTATTAATATTGGAGAATATTATTATTATTAATATTATTACTATTATTATAACTATTAGTGAGAGAATATTATTATGATTATTATTATTATTATTATTAATATTATTGGTGGAGTATTATTACTATTATTATTATGGGTGAAATAATATTATTAATATTGCTATGTGTATTATTATTATTATTATGATTATTATAATAATAATTATTAGTAATATTATTTTTATTATTATTATTGTGATTAGAATTAAAAGAAAATAGAAGTGGAAGGGGTTATTAGGGATAGGAAGGAAGTAAGTTGAGAAGTCACGCTAGATAGAACGTGAGAAGAGGAAATTGAGAGAAGAGCGAAGAAAGGAGCGAAGAACGGAGAAGAAGAGGAAAGGTTAGAATTGATCAATCTTGGAGGAATTTGTCACCGATCAAAACAATTATCCAGGTAAGGGGAGAGAAACTGATTGGGATTGGTTATATACATGAATTGGGTAGAGGGGATTCCTTAACCCCATAGGAATTTATCGTTATATAAAGTTTTATATTGGCATGCTATGATTATTGTTGATGTTGTGGGATTGAGGAATGGTGATGATGCATTTTGGTGTATATATATATGGTGATGATAGTAACTGTAATGTTGATCCATTTTGTTGGATTGTTGATGTTACTGTAGTATTGATCCATTTTGTTGGATTGTTGATGTTACTGTAGTGTTGATAGTAACTAGGAATATAAAGTTGATGAGATTCTGTATTGTTACCGTAGTGTTGACAATGACCATGATTATAGCTTTGGGAAAATTATGTGTTATTTCCCTATAGTGTTGTTAACGACTATGGTTAGGACCTTGGTGAGATTCAGAGTGACTCTGAAGTGTCGGTAATGTACCGTAATGTCGGTTCTAGAGTAGAAATTATAGGATAATTTGTAAGTATAATATCTATTGGAATGTTTGTGATTGTGGATTGATGTTGATGAATTGTTGATTTTGGTGTATAGGCTGAGGTGTTGGTTTAGGGAGGTTCTAAGTAACCTCAGAGACTTTTGGTGAGATGTCTGAATTGGTCCCATAGTAAGAATTAGGAAACGATCGGTTTGAACTAGGTGCACAGTTGATACTAATTATAGAATGAGAGTTGGAGTTAGAATGTTAGGCTTGAATTTGACTCTGGTAGCACTGCAAAGCAGTGGGAATTTTGGTGTATCGCAGCATTCGCTGGGCTTCGCCTGGCGAATGGTGGCGAGGGTTCGCCTGGCGAGTAGTGGCGAGTGGTAGCAAGTAATTTTGAATTAAATCCCAGACTGAAAGGGTAGGAAGTTCGCCTGGCGAGTTTGGCCAGCGAAGGTTCGCCTGACGAATGCACAATAGTGGAATGGGGCTTCGCCAGCAGGTTCGCCTGGCGAAGGTTGGCGAGCATTCGCTCCGGGGCTTCGCCTGGCAAATGGGCCAACGAGCATAGCAGCAGAATGTGACTTTTTGTGATGTTTGGCCTTGAGCTTTGGTTTTGTGTGATCTCTTTGGCCATGCCGAAGTATGAGAATGGTGATGGTAGTATTTAAGGTGTGTACTTGGTGATAGTACGTGATTCCCTTAATACTTTATTTAAGTGGATAGTTAGTTGGTGTATCCCCGAGTGGTGGGATGTGTTTATATTTGGTGTTAGAGTGTGAAATTGCTCACTATTTGATTTGATTTATATGGTGTTGGTGTGTAATATATCTATACATATATGCATGATGTATGATGATATGATCAGGAGGATCGTGTGTACTTTGTGTGCCTGAATATAATAGTTGTGCATTGGTGTTGTGCATATCATGGTGTTTTGGTGGGATGAATCATATCTCAGGAGGAGCGTAAGTGATTCATCCGTACTCCTTCGTGGAGAATGGTGGGGGATTGATCATATCTCAGCAGGAGCGTAAGTGATCTGTCCAAGGTTCGATTGAATGAACCAATGAGTCGGTACCGTATGCATGGTGTTGTGTGGCATATTGCATTATTATATGTTATATGGATGTTTGAACAGTAGGTTCGTGATTGGCGTTGATGGGGTGAATATTGGTGTGTTTTACTACCTTTATTGCATGTATTAAATTACCGATATATTTTGATCATGTTTTCTCACCCCTTTGTTGTTGTTGTGGTCTGTGCTTCCTCGGAAGTACAGATAATCCAGGTACATAGATAGCTTGGATAGCGGTGTGCAAGTCGAGTCTTAGGATGCTCTGATACGTAACACGGGATATGGGTGTTTTATTTGTTTATGTTAAACTTGTTGAAAATCCTGTGACGTATCACATTTTGGTGAATTATAATAATAAAGATTTTATGTAAATCTGGCGGATGACCGAGAATGTTGGAATAATAATTTCCGCTGTATTATTTTGAAAATAATGAATAAAGTATTTTTGATAACTATTGGTGATGTGATATCCCACTATTTTTGTGAAAACTCTGATGTTTATTTATAATGTTTATATTTTATTTAATTTGAGAAGTGGGGTGTTACATTACGAGCCTTAAGTACTTGGAAAATGGTGATTGGGGGGGCCTTCTCTCAATTATCTAGAGTGTTTAGCGTATGTCCTTTGGACGACATGCGACGCATTCGCTTCTAGGTCATAGTCTTTAGTGCAACATGAATTACAAACAATAATCAATGCACTTCTTCTCTAAAAAACACAAAAAAAAACATCAAATCTTTTTATCCTTCGGATCTTAATTTGGAAAACCCTTTTCATAAGGAGAGTTTTGTTAACTCTTGGTTCTACCGCAAACAGGTAACGCCTAAGTCTCCAATGGTCGAGTTGCATACACCTAACTGCTAGAACTAAGTTTTAACCCTACTCGGGCCTAAAACATTTTGAACCAACCGGTGTTCTGGTTAGCCCGAACTACGTTTGCTCTGATTTCTCATACCAGATGAGAATACGTAGGCACAAGACGGTGATGTCTTGGCGAGCAACCTTCCCCGACCTTCACCCGTAGTTTTCCGAACTACGTTGACTCTGACTTTCCCATTGCACGAAGGAATACGTAGGCATAGAGCGACGATGCTCTATCGAGTCTCTTTTCTTTTCTTTTCTTTTGTCCCTATGGCCTGTAGCTAGATAATTCAACACCCTTTATATTAGACAACAAGCGTGGATCCCATCGAGTACGACGGACGTGAGAGGTGCTCATACCTTCCCTTTGCGTAACCGACTCCCGGACCCGAGATATGGTTGCGATGACTTGTCTTCTCCCTTTTCTGTAGGTTTTCTCTAATCGTTTCCTTTCCCTCTTTTGGGATAAATAAGGAACGGTGGCGGCTCTTCTGTCATTGTCGGCCCCTCTTTACAGCGATGCAACATAGTGTATAAGAATGTGTACAAAAGATGCTCCAACCATCTCAAACATTAGGCAAATACAGAATCCATTGATCAGACAAGTTAAGCATCAAAAGAGATCCAAACATAAACCAAAAACATATGATCAAGGCATCAAATGAACACTCAAATTCCCTACATGCATGTGCCTAAGTGTGTGCAAAAGGGTGGATCAATAATCAATTGGAAAGATCATGAATCAAGCCAATAGTTGGAAGACTAGGTCACATAGACACATGACACAATTAAATAAAAATAAAATATTAAAGTAAATTGAAAATTAAAATAAAAAATATGAAAATTTAAATAAGATATCAAAGTATTCAGAAAATATTTTTATGGAATTTTCAGGTATTTGGTGTCGTACCACAATTTTAGTTGGAACACTCAAAGCGGCAGCTACCTTGGGCATAGTAAGATCTTCTTCCATCTTCGGAAAGGGATTGAAATCTTTGATGGGTCGATTCAATACCACTTCAAACTCTTCCAAGGTTGGCACAATTTGAAAGTCAGATAATGTGAAACAACAAAGAGAAGTCTCATAATACTGAGTCAAGGCTATGAGAGCTTCAACATTGAAATCTTCACCTAGCACATTTAGAATCCTTCCAAAGTTAGTCTGGAACTTGTTATGCTTGATGGTCGTAATCTTTGAGCTCAGAGCTTTCAAGCTGTTAATCTTTGGCTCCTTGAACTTGAAAGTGAAAGTGCTCTTTCTATTGTCTTGACTTGTCATGATCGCTTTGTCAAATGCTCTAATCTGCAATGAATATAAGAAACTGAGGGCTTTGTTTTTTTATGATGAATGTATGCATGAATAAATTATGACAATTATTCCCAAATAAGGTTTCCAAATAAGCAGCTTTGAGATTTTGAGGCACGGATGAATGATACTTTGATTGCTCTCCTTACAAGGATCTCATAAGATAGGCCCTAAAGTTTAAAGGAACCCCAAAGTCATAGGTCCATACGACTGTTCATCAGACTTTCCATGAATATGAAGGTTAATGACTCCATCATATGAATCTCTTTTGGGTGAGGTATTCATATCGAACTACATAAAGAGAATTCCTCGATGCCCCATACTACACGACCATCAACATAGGGTTATAAACAAGGGTTTTAAAGTCATGGACTTCATTGACTATTTGTTGCGTATGTTAGTGATTACCAGGCAAACGGCTCCATCAAGAAAGTTTATTCTGAATGAGATCTTCGTATCGAACTACATGAGTACACCTCGGTGTCCCATACTACATGACCATCAACCCTAATTTTATCCAAATGTTTCAAGGTTCTAAAATGTCCTTAGATTCATGGATCTCAATGAAGACGTTGGTCGTACACGCTAAGAACTTGACAGTCACCAACATCCTCATTAGAATCTACTCTAAGTGAGGTTCTCATATCGAACTACGCGAGGACTCCTTTGTGCCCCATACTACTCAACCTCTCCTATCTTATGTGTTCACTCTAGGCTCGGGTATAAAGCCTTTCTCACAAGTTTGCAATCAAATTCTCCATTCCATAGAGCCAAAGAACCACAAATATAATATAAAATATGGAAAGCAATAAAGAAATTAAGCAAGTGGGAAAGATAAATAAACACTCAAACATGCGAAGGAAACCTAGACTAGGCTTGACTTGCTTTAGGGGTGAACCTATATTCCTCAGCAGAGTCGCCATCTGTCGTACCTCAAAAAATACGATCTTTGTGGTGCGCAAAACTAGGGTTTGCACGATCACGGATGGATTTATGAGAGTCGCCACCGAACTTTATTTATTCCCAAGAAGGGAAAGGGAAAATATCGAGAAAATTCATGGGAAAAAAAGATAGGATATGATCATTGCAACCATGTTGGGTTCGGATGTCGGTTATGTAAGGAGAAGGTACTAGCACTCCCTACATCCATCTTACTCGATGGGAACCGTCTAAGTTATCTAGACATGAAAGGTATTTGATATCTTATTGATTGCTAATGCAAAATGGATGGTTATTTGAGGGAAAAGAAAATATTTCTATTATTGAGTTCGTCTGATTTTTCAACCCAGTGCCTACGTATCTCAGAGGGAATCAGAACTCCGTAGTTCATGTAGAAAATATTTTTAATTTGTTGTATATTTTTTAGGGACAGTGCTAGGAAGCATGTCCTTTTTGAAAAATTTAAACGGAAAAGCCTGAAGGCAAAAAAGTTTGATATGTGTTAAATATTTTTTTAATTTTTTTTGAAAAGAGGTCAGAGATAACTTAAAGTATTTTTTGGATTTTTGAATAGGAGGAAAGATTTTAGTTTTAAAGGAAAATAAACATATCCTAATTCTAAGATCCTAAGGTTATGATAAAGGGGAAAAGCTACCTAATGTTATCATACAATAGTTTAATCCTAACGACTACACTTCTATCCTGATTCAATTTATCGAAGATACAACTGAATCAAGAATTGAGGGAAAATGTAAATCATATAGGCAGGCATCATAGCCTCACAAAAAGTTGACGAATAACTAATCAAAATTGGCATCAGAATTAAAAAAAATTAATTAATGTTAATTAGAAAAATAAATTAATCAATCAAAATCCCAAGAGTTCCAATTAATCCATAAGAATCTAAATACTAATGAAACAAACTAATAAGAAAATGATAATTTAAATAGAAAAGAAAAAAAACCTATTAAAAAATAAGGGTGTGGTTTTTTCAAAAAAAAAAACAAAAAAATTGATTAACGGGCTTATCTCCTCAAGCCCATAAAACTTATTCAGAAAAGAAGAAAAATAACAGAAAAAACATTGGGCCGGATATCTTCACCCGACCCAGCAACACAATAACAACATTGTAAGATAGAAGCAAATGTGAAACCATCATGCTCAATTCTCTTTCTCTCGGAATTCTCTCACGACCGCGTTTCGCCAGAAGAAATTTCGTCGTCTCTCTTTCTCACTCTCGTCCACCACTCTCTTCCTGCACCATTGTTTCTCTTTCTCGTTCTCGTCGGCACGTCATCCTTCTTCATCTTTCCCTCGCTCGCATTTTAAATGCTAAACCGGAACAAAATGAATACAAAGCTCTCCGAGTCGAGAAAAAATCAAATAATTGTTGACAGCAAGCAACAATTAAACACTATATGTGTGATACAAAGACAAGATTGAAAGAAAATACCCAGCGGAGCTTGTCTAATGCATCTTCAGCGACGGAGTTCGATTATACCAGTACGCTTTAAATGTTCTTACTCTTCTTTCTTGTTGTGTGTGTGATTGTATTGTTGCTGTTTTGCTGATGATAAAAGAAAATCGTGTGTACTGTTGCTTCTGCCTTCACTCCCCCGTATTTTTGAAAGATTAAACTTGATTTGGGCCTAAAATATTATTTGGATTTTTGGGCTTAGTTGTTTTGGACTTAGGTAATTTTAATTAATGTTTCTAGAAAACTCTTGTAATGTTTGGAGTGTCTAGATATTTCTTAAGGTTGTAGTATTCTCTAGAATGCTCTTGGAATTCCTAGAGTTGAGAACTCTCTAGAATTAGTGTGTCTAGAGTTCTCCTTAGAGTACTATAAATAGAGATGTAATTCTACACTTTAGCATCAAGCAAAATACAAAGTTCTCTCTTCCATAAATAATTCTTCTATCTATCAAGTTTCTCTTTAAGCCTCTAATATTCCCACACACTTTTCCTAAACACAAAAGGTCTTATTTCCAACAAAGTGGCATCAGAGCTTGAAGGTCCTCAAAAGATGGCGAATGGAGGTTTCCCTTTTCAAATACCGATACTCACAAAGAACAACTATGACAATTGGAGTATCAAGATGAAGGCGCTACTAGGAGCTCAAGATGTGTGGGATGTTGTTGAGAAAGGCTTCAAGGAGCAAGATGAAGCCTCCTTAAGCCAAGGTGTAAAGGCGACATTAAAGGAGTCAAGAAAGAGAGACAAGAAAACTCTCTTCCTCATTTATCAATCGGTGGATGAAGATACATTTGAGAAAACGACGCCCAAAGAAGCATGGGACAAGCTTCAAACTTGCAACAAAGCAGGTGAAAAAGATTCGTCTTCAAACTCTTAGAGGTGAGTTTGAACATTTATTTATGGAAGAGTCTGAGTTAATTTCTGATTATTTTTCTCGAGTATTGTCCGTAGTCAATCAACTTAAAAGAAATGGTGAAGATGTTGATGAGGTGAAAGTCATGGAAAAAATACTTTGCACTTTAAATCCAAGTTTTGACTTCATTGTTACCAACATTGAAGAAAACAAGGATTTAAACACCATGACTATTGAGCAACTTATGGGTTCCTTACAAGCATACGAAGAAAAACAAAAGAGAAAAACTAAACAAAAGGAGACTATGGAACAACTACTACAACTCAATGCAAAGGAAGCAAACTATGTGAGTTACAAGAGTCAAAGAGGACGAGGTCGTGGCCAAGACCGTGGACATGGACGTGGACGAGGACATGAAGGAGAAAGAAGAGGAAGTTACAACAACTACTCTAACAACTTCAACAATGGAGAAAGAAGTTGGAATCCACAAGCAACAAGAGGTCGTGGAAATGGAAATTCATGGTCAAGGTGCAACAAGTTACAAATCAAGTTCTTCAATTGCAACAAAATCGGTCACTATGCATCTGAGTGTAGATTCTCAAAGAAATTTGTGGAGAAAGCTAACTTTGTAGAAGAAAAAGGTGGAGAAGAAGAAACTTTGCTGCTCGCGTGCCAAAACCAATTTGAAGAGAAAAGAAACAAGTGGTACCTCAACACCGGCGCAAGCAACCACATGTGTGGCGATCGAAGCATGTTCATAGAGATCAATGAAGCGACAACTGGAAATGTCTCATTTGGAGATGACTCAAAGATACCGGTCAAAGGCAAAGGTAAAATTCTCATACGCTTAAAGAATGGGAGTCATCAATTCATATCCAACGTCTACTATGTTCGTAACATGAAAAATAATATATTGAGCTTGGGACAATTATTGGAGAAAGGATATGACATCCACTTGAAAGAACATAGTCTTTTCTTAAGAGATTGTGAGCATAAATTGATCGCTAAGGTGCCTATGTCAAAGAATAGAATGTTCCTCTTGAACATTCAAAATGATGTGGCAAGGTATCTCAAGGCCTTCTATACCGACTCTTCGTGGCTATGACATCTACGATTTGGACACCTCAACTTCGGTAGTCTAGAATGTTTGTCAAAGAAGGAGATGGTGAGAGGCTTGCCTAGTATAAACCACCCAGACCAAATATGTGAAGGATGTCTAATTGGGAAGCAATTCCGAAAAAGCTTTCCAAAGGAATCAACATCAAGAGCGACAAAACCACTAGAGCTGATACACACTGATGTCTGTGGACCAATCAATCCAAACTCTTTTGGTTAGAATAAATACTTTCTCCTATTTATTGATGATTATTCTAGAAAAACATGGGTTTATTTCCTGAAGGAGAAGTCAGAAGTGTTTGAAAACTTTAAGAAGTTCAAAGCCCTTGTGGATAAAGAAAGTGGTCTTTCTATTAAGGCTATGAGATCTGACCGAGGAGGAGAGTTTACTTCAAATGAGTTCAACAAATATTCTGAAGAGCATGGAATCCGCCGCTTACTAACAGTGCCAAGATCGCCACAACAAAATGGAGTAGTGGAGAGAAAGAACGGGACCATACTTAATATGGTGCGAAGCATGCCTAAGAGTAAGAAGATGCCGAAAGAGTTTTGGGCCGAAGCAGTGGCATGTGCGGTTTACCTGACAAACCATTCCCCAACAAGAAGTGTGCATGAGAAGACACCACAAGAAGCATGGAGTGGAAGGAAGCCAGGGATCTCTCACCTCAAGGTGTTTGGAAGCATTGCATATACCCACGTTCTAGATGAAAGGAGAACAAAGCTCGATGATAAAAGTGAGAAGTATGTATCGTGGGTTACGACTCAAGCTCCAAAGGGCACAAGCTCTATAATCCAAATAGTGGAAAGATTGTCATAAGTTGTGACGTAGAGTTTGAAGAAGAAGATTGTTGGGGTTGGAGTGTTCAAGAACACATGTACGATTTTCTTCCTTATTTTGAAGAAGAAGATGAAATGGAACAATCGATGATAGATGAACATATTACACCACCTGCCTCACCGACACCAAGATTGGATGAAAAAAGCTCAAGTGAGAGGACACCACGATTAAGGAGCATTGAAGAGCTTTACAATGTAACCGAAAACCAAAATGACATTAATCTCTTTTGTCTTTTTGGTGATTGCGAGCCTCTAAGCTATCAAGAAGTTGTTGAAAACGTAAAGTGGAGAGACGCCATAGACGAAGAAATAAAGTCAATCACTAAGAATGATACGTGAGAACTTACTACACTTCCACGAGGACACAAAGCAATCGAAGTAAGATGGGTGTACAAGGCGAAGAAGAATGCAAAAGGCGACGTGGAGAGATACAAAGCAAGACTGGTGGCAAAAGGCTATAGTCAAAGACAAGGAATTGACTATGATGAGGTATTTGCCCCCGTTGCTCGTCTCGAAACTATTAGACTTATCATTTCTTTGGCAGCCCAAAATGAATGGAAGATCTATCAAATGGATGTGAAGTCACCCTTCTTGAATGGTTTTCTCGAGGAAGAAGTTTATATCAAGCAACCAAAGGGATATGAAGTGAAAGGGCAAGAACAAAAAGTCCTCAAGTTGAAAAAGGCATTGTACGAACTCAAGCAAGCACCGAGAGCTTAGAATGTTCGAATCGACAAGTACTTTTGAGACAAGAACTTCATCAAGTGTCCATATGAGAATGCACTCTATATTAAAGCACAAAGTGGAGATATTTTGATTGTGTGCTTATATGTTGATGACTTGATCTTCACTGGGAACAATCTAAGCATGTTCGAAGAGTTCAAGAAAGACATGTCAAATGAATTTGAGATGACAGATATGGGGCTCATGGCATATTATCTTGGCATTGAAGTAAAGCAAGAAGACAACGGAATTTTTATCACCCAAGATGGCTATGCAAAATAAGTCCTTAAGAAGTTCAAGATGGATGATGCCAATCCGGTTGGCACCCCGATGGAATGTGGCAGCAAGTTGAGTAAGCATGAAAATGGAGAGACTGTGGATCCAACTCTTTACAAAAGTTTGATTGGAAGTCTACGTTACTTGACAAGTACAAGGCCGAATATTCTTTATGTTGTAGGAGTCGTAAGCTATTACATGGAAGCTCCAACAACAACTCACTTCAAGGCGGCAAAGAGAATCTTTCGATATATCAAAGGTACAACAAACTTTGGCTTACACTATTACTCTTCTAAAAATTATGAAATTGTTGGCTATAGTGATAGCGATTGGAGTAGAGACTTGGACGATAGAAAGAGCACTACTGGTTTTGTGTTCTTTATGGGAGATACTGCTTTCACTTGGATGTCAAAGAAGCAACCTATTGTCACATTGTCAACTTGTGAAGCCAAATATGTTGCCGCTACATCATGCGTTTTCCGTGCAATTTGGCTAAGGAACTTATTGAAAGAGTTAAAAATGCCACAAGAAGATCCTATGGAAATATGTGTTGACAATAAATCAACACTTGCTTTGGCAAAAAATCCTGTATTTCATGAAAGAAGTAAACACATCGACACCCGTTACCACTTTATAAGAGAATGCATCGAGAAGAAGGATGTGAAGTTGAAGTATGTGATGTCTCGAGATCAAGCTGCCGACATTTTCACCAAGCCACTCAAGTTAGAAATTTTCGTAAAGTTAAGGAGTATGCTTGGAGTCACAAATCAAGTTTAAGGGGGGATGTTGAAAGATTAAACTTGATTTGGGCCTAAAATATTATTTGGATTTTTGGGCTTAGTTGTTTTGGACTTAGGTAATTTTAATTAATGTTTCTAGAAAACTCTTGTAATGTTTGGAGTGTCTAGATATTTCTTAAGGTTGTAGTATTCTCTAGAATGCTCTTGGAATTCCTAGAGTTGAGAACTCTCTAGAATTAATGTGTCTAGAGTTCTCCTTAGAGTACTATAAATAGAGATGTAATTCTACACTTTAGCATCAAGCAAAATACAAAGTTCTCTCTTCCATAAATAATTCTTCTACCTATCAAGTTTCTCTTTAAGCCTCTAATATTCTCACACACTTTTCCTATACACAAAAGGTCTTATTTCCAACACGTATGTCGTCCTCTCTGTGTAGGTTGATAGGATCATGGAGTTAATTTTATGTAATTTGATTATTAAAGTTAGAAGTAGAATTTTTAGTAGTTGGGCTTTTGTTGTTTAATTGAGCTTTTAGTCATTGGGCTTTTATTCTGCTATCCATTAGTTATATTATATATGTACTCTCATATGAGATGAAATAGAATCAATCAATGAAATCTAAATTATCTTTTATTATCTTTTATTTTTAGTTATTTTAGTGTTCTTCCCCATTTATTGTAGAAACCCTAGTTTTATAGTTTTGATAGGAAAAGTTTTGATAAGAAAAACTCTATTATAGTTTCATAGTTTCGATAGGAAAAACTCTATGAATCATAAATTGAATGCACGATTCACTGCTGATTTCGTCTTTGAAAAAAAAAAAACTGTGAATGCCGATTTTCTTTATTGTGTGAAGAAATCTTTCCGTTTTCGAATTGCTTCAGTTTTGGAAATTAATAACTTTCTTTTCCATTATGTGATTGTAATTAATGAAGACGATTTTCATGCCATGATGACGATTTTTTTTCTGTTTTTGATTCGCTCACTTTTGATGTTTATTGATTGTTCTCATATTAATTTCCTCTTGCGTGTAGAATTTGGGAAGCCCTAGGATCTTCCTATGTCTTTATCACGTGTGGTCTGAGTGGTTTACCATGGCTACCGAATCCTGTCAACCGTCGCAAGCCACTCAAATTTCTGCACTAATTTGAAGTGCTGCTGTTGAAAGCATGTAGTCAATGTTGCGCATGACAATGTTCATAGAATGATTCTTCAAGTCATCATCTAGGTTGCCATCGAGATTAGGACGAAGGCAAACATGGACATCATGCTCTTCTGATCCTGGACGAAGTACTGATCCTGGTCCGTCATAGTATGCTTCAATATTGGGATCTTCAGGAATACGAGTTAAAGGAATGATTTCACAAATAAATTCTTCAGGGGGCAGTGCACGGAAGATGGATCCGTGAGCTTAGATGTCCTATCACTTATCCTCCAGGAAACATCGACACCAGGAACATCCAAGAAAGGCAAAGTAACCTTCTTCATCATTACCTATAAGAAAAATGTCTTTTCTTTTCTTGTGATTTGAGTGATGTTCGAGCGCTCTGTGAAATTCTAACGACGTATGATTTCACCTTTAATTTGAGATTTGTGACATCTGAACAAGCTTTGTGTTAAGCGTACAACCTTCTGTATTGTGCAATTTATTATGAAGCAAACGTGTGTTGTACCTATTAAGGATGACGTGAATTGAGGAGAAAATTTCTATTGGATGCCATCAAATGCCAGTAGTGCCGAATAGAATTGGGAGTTGGAAAACAGCAGCACCAATAGCCAGAGCAACTTTGGTAATGCTTTCTCATTCTTTACATCTCTTTGAAATCAAATTGCAATGACCGATATATTGGTTTGCACGACTTAGTTTTAGCTCTTGTATTATTTGGCACCGCAGTAGCATCCCTCTTAATGTCATCGGTATTATGCTTCAAGTTATCATTATGCTTGATTAGTGTCTAATTATCTCTTTGAACATGTTTTCGTTTTCGAGTCATGTTGGGTGAATTATTGACTCTGGATTTCTGACTCTTGTTTTTTTCACTTCGCGTGCGTCTGATGAAGATGGCTTTTGAGCTATGGATGCAGTTAGTTGATTTTTGGCGAACTTAGAGACTTGTCAGGATGGTCACGTCACTTTCCAGGAGATGGAAGAAGCAGGATCCATGAACTCAATCACAAGAAACAGGATTCAGGAACGCAATCACGTCATGCTGTTGGAGTTTTTCCCATCACGTTTTGCAGGAGAAAGAAATGCATACTTATGGTATTGGCAGATTCACAACAACGCAGTAATAACAACAATGGACATTGTAATGGTCGAGTATTGGGAATTGTATTGTATATTGGAACTTATTATAGTTTGTAATGAATTTGCATGGTTTGTAATAAGTTTGGCATATTAAGCAGAACCAACCAACTAGCCAAAGTACCTAATAGACTTGTGTTTTTAAATGATATTTCTTTGTCACAAATTTATCATGGTTTAAACAAACTTGGCAACCATTTATAAATTTGTACAACTTAACCATATCTTGAGATGCCTTGAACCAAATTAAATCTTGAAAATATATTGTATATAACTCAAAAGAAACATGGATAATCATATATTTCAATTTTGGTTCATGGCACACGTAGGACTGAGATACTTGAAACAGTTCTAAGAAATAATTTGGTGTGGATTCAAGATCTTCTTGAAATATGACATAGATCCATTTTAGTCATGACTTAAAGCTAACAGATTATACCTTGGACTTTAAGTAATATATTTAAATGCCACTTTTCACCTTGAATAAATTGAGCTTAATTATGACCATCCTTGACCTTTTGTTTCATGTCCTAGTACTTTGCAATTCCATGCACAAAATATCTTGTCTCGATGGTTAATACAAAATCAACGCCCCAAGGAAAACTTGAAGATGAAGATAAAACCTGAAAAAGAAGCATGACCAACAAGATGTCCTTGACATAAACCCTTAGTCTCGTGACCTTAGTGGATACTCATGAATAAGAAAACCTCATGCTCTTTAAGATGCTTACTATATGGGTGGGTGACATGAGTCCTTTGTGAAATATCGAATGAAATGGCCTAGATACTCGATGAATCCTTGATAAGAAGATGTTAATGATAATTTAACCCCGATTCCACAATTCATGAAGCAACCATCTAAGTTAATCTTGGATGATTCAAAAGATTCCAATCAATAGAAAACCCTAGGACCATTTAAATCAGAATCCATTGACCATGTCTTGAAGTATTCGACTGTGTAAACAAATATCGTCTCTATTTGAAATTAATGCACCGATATGATCTGGTTAGACATAATAAGCACGTACCCAGGATCACATGACCTAATTCTCAGAAGATCATTTCCAAAGGCCAGATGATCTTACAGAGATAAAGTCGAGAAAGGTAGGACTAATTTGGGGTATGACAGATGCCCCTACCTAATTGCCTTGAACCCGAGAGAATGAACTAATGCATGGCTTTCATTTTTAGGGTAAAAGTCAATTAGATATAAGAAGACCCCAAAATTTGTCAAAAAACAAAATAAGTAAAAGGAAATGGTATGATGTGAGATGAATAAAACAACGGGATTCTTTGGATTGCCAAAGCAGTACCTCTAACACAAATGAGATCTCTAGGTCACACGAAGAAGTACCTTATGAATTAAGGTTCTTTGGGTACCTTTAGAGTAGCTTAATAAAGATAATGATATACTATATATCGCATGAATCAGTACCTTATTGGTTACGGCTCTCCAGAGATATTTAAAGTAAAATTTCACGAGGGTACAAGATTCCTTAGACCATACGAAGTAGTACCTTATTAATCAAGGCTCTCTAAGGAAGCTAAGATAGCGTCTCAATAAAAGATATGGGGTTCTCTAGGCCAAATGAAGCAGTACCTTATTAATTAAGGCTCTCCAAGGATGCTAAAGCAATATCTCGATAAAATGAGACTCTCCATTTTAACGAAGTAGTGTCTCAACCAATGGTACAAGACTTTCTAAATTATGCGAAGTAGTACCTAGTGAAGGCTCTTCTGGTATACTAGAACAGTATCTTTACCAAATCATGAGATCCTTTGGGGTCGAAGCAGTGCCTTATGAATTAAGGCTCTCAGAGAACGCCAAAGCAGTATCTCAAAGGAAAATGAGATTCTCATAATCACTCAAAGGAGTACCTCATAAGAGTAAGGCTCTTTGGGAGTAACAGAGTAGTACCTCGAATGCTATATGTGAGACTTTCTAATTCTTATGAAGCAGTACCTTAGGGATCAAGGTTCTTGTAGAATATTAGAACAGTATCTCAACAAAAGCGCATGAGACTTCCTAGACCATGTGAAGCAGTACCTTATGAATTAAGGCTCACTTGAGGGCATTAGGACCGTATCTCAGCATATATATGAGAATCTCTGAATCGCACAAAGCAATACCTTTTGGATTAAGGCTCATTGGGGATCTCTAGAGTAGTATCTCAGACAAATGAGACTCTCTGGTTTGACGAAGCCGTGTCTCAAACAATAGTATAAGACTTTCTAGGGCATGCGAAGAAGAACCTGGTAAAGGCTCTTCGAGAAAACTAGAGCAATAACTTAACAAAAGGCATGAGACTTCCAAGACCATGCGAAGCAGTACCTTATTAGTTAAGGCTCTTATGAGGGCATTAGTGTAACGCCCCGATTTCGATTATTTCATTTTATTGAGTGTTTTAATTGATTTGAGTAATAATTGTTTTAATTGTGAATTTGATGTGTTAATATAGTATGTTTTAATATTTTACCGTTTCGGAGAGTTTAGGGTAAAATTTAGATTGGAGGGTATTTTGGTCTTTTGATAGAAATAGAATTGAGGGGAAAAGTATAAGAGGAATTGGAGAGAAAATAGAAAGAAAGAAATAGAGAGAGTTAGAGAGAAAGAAAAGAGAAAGAACAAGAGAAGAGAAGAAAAAGAGGAGGAAGAGAAGCAAAAACCTAGAATCATCAAGAATCAACATCCAAGCTTTCGATTAGTCGGGTAAGGGTGTGGAACTTTATTATTCTATCCATGTGTATGATCATGTATGTGTTGTGTGGATTGTTTGGTAGTTTTTCTACACTTTCTATTTCTAGGTTGAAGTTGGTTTAATCGGTAGAAATCATTGTTTAACGGTTAGAATCGAGAATAACCTTTGTAGCTTAGTCAGGATATGTTAGACTAAGAGTATTGAAACTAGTTTGGTGAGAATCGGGTGATATTTCGAGTTTCACAATTTTCGGTTAAAGTGAGGTTAAGATTTTGAGTGGAAATCGATTGTCGCGAAAGTTGAGTTTTATGACCCTAATATATCCGTATATGATTAGTAAGGATAAATAGGTATTTAATCGGGTGAAAACTATTTAATCGGTCGGGTTTTTGAGGGTTTTAAGCTCAAACCCGTAGCTGTTTTTCTGAGTTTCTCAGGTGTTAATCGGTTAACCATATACGTTAACCGATTAACACATTGTTGGGGGCCTAAAAGCTGAGTTTTTGGCCTAAAAACTGAGTTTCTGGAGTGGTTAATCGGTTAACCATATGCGTTAACCGATTAACACTGTAAGTGTGAGAAAATAATTTATTTCAAAACTTTGAAAATTCATAACTTTTTCACCGTTTATCGGATTTTGACGTTCTTTATATCAAACTGAAGCTAATAATATGTTCTACAACTTGGTGAAAAGAAATATTATTTTTATCCGACTTTTAGCCGATTTTACCAATTAATTGAAATTAATGATTTTGAGTGAGAAGAGCTTATATTAGCTAGAGCGTCCGGTTGTGATCGGTCTCGTGTCGTATGGATAAATGGTGTGTTTTTAATTGTTGTGTTGTGGGTAGCCATAAGGCGTGAATCCTAGTGAATTGAATGATGAATATATATATATGCATTGTGATATGTATGTTGTGAATGCATAACGAATGTATGCAATGAAATGTGATAAATGCATGAGTATGTTTGTATACATGTATGCATTTTATGTTGATTGATCCCGCGTAGGATCTGCAAAAGCCTCGTGTGCCCATGTGGGGTGTGAGCGATGGTTTATAGTTGATTGAGTCATGTTTGCATGTGAAGCATCATGATATGCATTTGTGCTATTTGATCTCGTGTAGGATCTGCAGAACCTCGTGTGTCCATGTGGGGTGTGAGCGATGGTTATATTTGATTCCGTGTAGAATCTGCAGAACGATTGTGTGCCCATGTGGGGTGTGAGCAATCGGGTTGTGTGCCCATGTGGGGTGTGAGCAATCCATAAACATTGTGTGCCCATGTGGGGTGTGAGCAATGGGTGAACATCGTAGGCCCGACGGGGAGTTACTTCGGTAACGAGCGATGGTTCCATTTTGGTTCTTCAATTGAACCTGTTGAATTGAGTCGGTACCGCATTTGCATCTGCATAGAGTCGTGAGTCGATCTCTATGAGTTACATAATCATCTTTATATGATGCATTGGTGAAAATAAACATGTATAGAGATGTTTATGTGAATTGGTGATGAAATAAACATATTGTGTATGTTTGTGTGTATTGATTGAAATTATGGATATGTGCATATTAAATATGTCGGGTGATTATCCATTATTTGTGTAAATGTACATTGCGGTGTATATGACGAGTGATAATGATTTGTGGTGAGGAACGAAGAATAGGTGTATTCTTTGTTTGTGCATATGTATATATATGATTTATGCATTGTTTATTATGATATTGTTTTTCACCCTTCTGCTGTTTTATGATGCTCTATGAGGCATTGCAGATTAGGTGTTGGTGATCCCTTTTTGTGAAGCGTGTCTTCATTTTGTTTTGGTCAGATGACTCTGATATGTAACACCGGGTAGCATAGGAAGCCTTAGGCTATTTTGATGAATACATTTGTATATGTTTTATTGGTGCTGCATGTTTTGTAAACACGACTGTTGTTGATGTATTAGAGGAGATGATGTGAATATGTATGTATGTGAATACATGTTGGTGGTGATTCAAACGTTTAGATTTTCCGCTTTTATTCTAAATATTTGAGATGTGGGTAAAAAGGACGAAGTTCCTAGATTGTGTGTTGCCCATTGTTGCATATCTATATGAGCAGGTGTTGTATGTATGTTTAATTTGAAGTATAATGTGGCATACTCTTTTTATACCGTGTTATGAATTACTCTGATGAAATTTTAATTAAGTGCCTAAATGATTAAATATATTATTTGGGGGTATAGAAAGGGGGTATTACATTAAGTGGTATTAGAGCCAGTGTTGAGTCAGTTGTGTCTGTCTTACTGTTATTTAACGGTTAAGTTGTGGTTTAACCTTGTTGTTGTTTCTGGGTTGCTCAGAATATGGCTGGTCGTAATGATGCTGCGATGGCTGCTGCCATGGAAGCGATGGCTAGAGCGGTGCAGGGTGCGCCGAATGCGAATGAGAATGATGAGTTCAGGAAGAATCAGCCACTGGTCTTCAAAGGAAGATTCGATCCTGACGGTGCTCAGATTTGGCTGAAAGAGATCGAAAGAGTTTTCAGAGTTATGAATTGTGCTGAGGGAAACAAGGTGAGACTTGGGACTCACATGCTGAGGGAAGAAGCCGACGATTGGTGGGTCGGTATGAGACAAGTTATTGAGGTGAATGAGGAAACAATCACTTGGGATTTGTTTCGTACGGAATTCTTGAGAAAGTATTACCCCGAAAGTGTGAAGGGGAAGAAAGAAATGGAATTTCTAGAGTTGAAGCAAGGCAACATGTCCGTGGTAGACTACACAGCGAGGTTTGTGGAATTGGTTCAATTTCACCCTCATTATGCGGCAGTGACGGCAGAGTTTTCTAAATGTATTAAGTATGAGAATGGCTTGCGCCCTGAAATTAAGCAAGCGGTGGGTTATCAAAGAATTCGAAGGTTTTCGGATTTGGTCGAATGTTGTAGGATTTTTGAAGAGGATAGCAAAGCTCGTTCCACACATTATAAGAGTGTGAATGAGAGGAGAGGGAAACAGCAAGTAAGGAGTGGACCGTATGTGACGCCTGTTGATAAGGGGAAACATAGGGGAAACTTTGATAGGAGATCCGGAGGTGGAGGTTCCGGTATGATTAAGTGCTTCAAGTGTGGTGAGATGGGACATAAGTCTTTTGATTGCGGAAAGACCGTTGCAAGGTGTTCTAACTGTGGAGGTTTTGGTCATGCTACAACTGATTGTAGAAGGAATGCGGTGAAATGTTTTAATTGCGGTGAAATGGGGCATATTAGTACTAAGTGTACTAAGTCGAAGCAAGCTCAGGCAGGTGGTAAAGTGTTTGCTTTAGCTGGGAAGGATACTACCAGTGCAGACCGTCTGATTAAAGGTACATGCTTTATTAATAGTATGCTTTTAATTGCTATTATTGATACGGGAGCGACTCATTCATTCATTTCTCATGAGTGCGCTAAGCGTTTGAACTTGTTTGTGACTTCTTGGAGTGGCGAGATGGTTATTGAGACTCCTGCTTCGGGGTCGGTAACTACGTCCTCGGTGTGTGTAAGTTGTCCTCTGACCATGTATGGTAGAGAATTTGTTATGGATTTGGTGTGTTTACCTTTGGAAGGTTTGGACGTAATCTTGGGTATGAACTGGTTGCAGTTTAATCGAGTTCATATAGATTGCTATCACAAGTTAGTAAGGTTTCCTTCTTTGGAAGATGATGAAGAGGTGAGTTTTCTATCCACTAAAGAGTTGAAGAAACTTTTAGCGGATGAAGCTCAATTGTTCGGTTTGTTTGCATCTTTGTCCGTAGAGAGTAAGATGGAACTTGATGTTTTTCCAGTGGTGTGTGACTTTCCAGAAGTGTTTCCGGAGGATATTACAGATGTACCGCCGGAAAGAGAAGTTGAATTTTCCATTGATCTAGTTCCGGGTACTAGACCAGTTTCGATGGCACCGTATCGTATGTCGGCATCGGAGTTGGTAGAATTGAAGAAACAATTGAATGACTTGTTGGACAAGAAATTTGTAAGGCCTAGTGTTTCTCCTTGGGGTGCTCCGGTGTTGTTAGTAAAGAAAAAGGATGGAAGCATGCGTTTGTGTATTGATTATCGGCAGTTGTACAAGGTGACAATTAAGAACAAGTATCTGCTTCCAAGGATCGATGATTTAATGGACCAATTGGTTGGTGCATGTGTTTTTAGTAAGATTGATTTGAGATCAGGTTATCACCAAATTCGCGTGAAAAAGGAAGATATTCAGAAGACAGCCTTTAGGACACGGTATGGTCATTACGAGTACTTCGTGATGCCATTCGGAGTTTCTAATGCACCGGGTGTGTTTATGGAATACATGAATCGTATTTTTCATGAGCAGTTGGATCGTTTCGTGGTTGTATTCATCGACGATATTTTGATTTATTCTAAGTATCAAGAGGAGCATGAAGAGCATTTAAGGATTGTGTTGAAAATTTTGAAGGAAAAGCAATTGTATGCTAAGTTGTCTAAGTGCGAGTTTTGGTTGTCGGAAGTCAGTTTTCTTGGGCATGTTATTTCTGGTAGTGGAATTAGTGTTGATCCATCCAAGATTGATGCAGTGAGACAATGGGAGACTCCTAAGTCGGTCACTGAAATCCGAAGCTTTTTAGGATTTGCAGGTTATTATCGGAGATTCATTGAGGGATTTTCAAAGTTGGCACTTCCTTTGACACAGTTGACTTGTAAAGGAAAAGCTTTTGTTTGGGATATTCATTGTGAAGAGAGTTTCATGGAACTTAAGAGACGGTTGACGACGACGCCGGTTTTGATTTTGCCGAATCCTACGGATCCTTTTGTGGTGTATTGTGATGCGTCATTGACAGGTTTAGGTGGTGTTTTGATGCAAGATGGAAAGGTTGTGGCTTATGCTTCGAGACAGTTGAGAGTGCATGAAAAGAATTATCCTACCCATGACTTGGAATTAGCGGCCGTGGTGTTTGTTTTGAAAATTTGGAGACATTATCTTTATGGTGCAAGATTTGAAGTCTTTAGTGATCACAAGAGCTTGAAGTATTTATTCGAACAGAAAGAATTGAACATGAGGCAAAGGAGATGGTTAGAACTTTTGAAAGATTATGACTTTGGTTTGAATTACCATCCGGGTAAGGCGAATGTGGTGGCCGATGCCTTAAGTCGGAAGTTGTTACATATGTCCGCATTGATGGTAAAAGAATGGGAACTTTTGGAAGATTTCAGAGACTTGAGTTTAGTTTGTGAAATGACGCCGGTAAGTGTGAAACTTGGTATGTTGCATGTTACAAATGATTTTCTTGTGACCATTTGTGAAAAACAAAAGTTAGATTTGAAGTTTGTTGATTTGATGATGAATGAGAGTGAAGATTACAAAGTTGATGATTTTGGAGTTTTGAGGTTTCGTGGTCGTATTTGTATTCCCGATGATTCGGAATTGAAAAAGATGATATTGGAGGAAGGACACCGAAGCAACTTGAGTATTCATCCGGGTGCTAATAAGATGTATCAAGATTTGAAGAAGATCTTTTGGTGGTCCGGGTTAAAGCGGGATGTTGCTCGTTTTGTGTATTCGTGCTTGACTTGTCAGAAATCTAAGGTGGAGCATCAGAAGCCTAGTGGGTTGATGCAACCGTTAGACATTCCGGAATGGAAGTGGGATAGTATATCCATGGATTTTGTTACAGGATTACCGAATACGCAAAGAGGACATAATGCTATTTGGGTAATTGTTGATAGGCTTACTAAATCTGCTCACTTTGTTCCGATTGATATTAGTTATCCTTTGGAAAAGTTAGCCGAGATTTACGTTCGCGTGATAGTGAAGTTGCATGGAGTTCCTAAGAGTATTGTGTCGGATAGGGATCCTAGATTTACGTCAAGATATTGGGAAAGTTTACAAAGTGCTTTGGGTTCTAAGTTGAGATTGAGCTCGGCGTATCATCCTCAGACGGATGGTCAAACCGAGAGGACAATTCAATCATTGGAAGATTTGTTGCGTGCTTGTGTTCTAGAGCAAGGTGGTGCATGGCATAGTTATTTGGCATTGATTGAGTTCACCTATAATAATAGTTTTCATGCAAGTATTGGTATGGCGCCATTTGAGGCTTTATATGGCCGGAGATGTCGAACACCTTTGTGTTGGCATGAAACTGGTGAGAGGTCGGTAGTTGGTCCGGAGTTGGTACAACAAACTACGGAGAAAGTGAAGTTTATTCGGGAGAAGATGAAAGCTTCTCAGAATAGACAAAAGAGCTACCATGACAAGAGAATGAAGGATCTTGAATTTCAGGAAGGCGACCATGTATTTTTGAGAGTTACACCGGTTACGAGTGTGGGTCGTGCTTTGAAGTCGAAGAAGTTGACTTCTCGTTTTATTGGTCCATATCAGATTACTGCACGAGTAGGTGTTGTGGCTTATCGTGTGGCGTTGCCTCCGAATCTTTCGAATTTGCATGATGTGTTCCATGTTTCGCAACTTCGGAAGTATGTTCCGGATCCGTCACATGTGGTTCCTATGGACGAGGTTGAGGTGAGAGATAACTTTACGGTAGAAGTTTTATCGGTTAAGATTCTGGATCGTGAAGTTAAGAAACTTAGAGGTAAGGATATTGCGCTTGTGAAAGTAGCGTGGGGAGGCGCTTCTGAAGGCAATATGACTTGGGAATTGGAAAGTGGGATGCGAGAGTCGTATCCAGACTTGTTTGAATCAGGTAATATTTCGAGGACGAAATTTTCTAAAGTGGGGGAGAGTTATAACGCCCCGATTTCGATTATTTCATTTTATTGAGTGTTTTAATTGATTTGAGTAATAATTGTTTTAATTGTGAATTTGATGTGTTAATATAGTATGTTTTAATATTTTACCGTTTCGGAGAGTTTCGGGTAAAATTTAGATTGGAGGGTATTTTGGTCTTTTGATAGAAATAGAATTGAGGGGAAAAGTATAAGAGGAATTTGAGAGAAAATAGAAAGAAAGAAATAGAGAGAGTTAGAGAGAAAGAAAAGAGAAAGAATAAGAGAAGAGAAGAGAAAGAGGAGGAAGAGAAGCAAAAACCTAGAATCATCAAGAATCAACATCCAAGCTTTCGATTAGTCGGGTAAGGGTGTGGAACTTTATTATTCTATCCATGTGTATGATCATGTATGTGTTGTGTGGATTGTTTGGTAGTTTTTCTACACTTTCTATTTCTAGGTTGAAGTTGGTTTAATCGGTAGAAATCATTGTTTAACGGTTAGAATCGAGAATAACCTTTGTAGCTTAGTCAGGATATGTTAGACTAAGAGTATTGAAACTAGTTTGGTGAGAATCGGGTGATATTTCGAGTTTCACAATTTTCGGTTAAAGTGAGGTTAAGATTTTGAGTGGAAATCGAATGTCGCGAAAGTTGAGTTTTATGACCCTAATATATCCGTATATGATTAGTAAGGATAGATAGGTATTTAATCGAGTGAAAACTATTTAATCGGTCGGGTTTTTGAGGGTTTTAAGCTCAAACCCGTAGTTGTTTTTTTGAGTTTCTCAGGTGTTAATCGGTTAACCATATACGTTAACCGATTAACACATTGTTGGGGGCCTAAAAGCTGAGTTTTTGGCCTAAAAACTGAGTTTTTGGAGTGGTTAATCGGTTAACCATATGCGTTAACCGATTACCACTGTAAGTGTGAGAAAATAATTTATTTCAAAACTTTTAAAATTCATAACTTTTTCACCGTTTATCGGATTTTGACGTTCTTTATATCAAACTGAAGCTAATAATATGTTCTACAACTTGGTGAAAAGAAATATTATTTTTATCTGGCTTTTAGCCGATTTTACCAATTAATTGAAATTAATGATTTTGAGTGAGAAGAGCTTATATTAGCTAGAGCGTCCGGTTGTGATCGGTCTCGTCTCGTATGGATAAATGGTGTGTTATTAATTGTTGTGTTGTGGGTAGCCGTAAGGCGTGAATCCTAGTGAATTGAATGATGAATATATATATGCATTGTGATATATATGTTGTGAATGCATAACGAATGTATGCAATGAAATGTGATAAATGCATGAGTATGTTTGTAAACATGTATGCATTTTATGTTGATTGATCCCGCGTAGGATCTGCAGAAGCCTCGTGTGCCCATGTGGGGTGTGAGCGATGGTTTATAGTTGATTGAGTCATGTTTGCATGTGAAGCATCATGATATGCATTTGTGCTATTTGATCCCGTGTAGGATCTGCAGAACCTCGTGTGTCCATGTGGGGTGTGAGCGATGGTTATATTTGATTCCGCGTAGAATCTGCAGAACGATTGTGTGCCCATGTGGGGTGTGAGAAATCGGGTTGTGTGCCCATGTGGGGTGTGAGCAATCCATAAACATTGTGTGCCCATGTGGGGTGTGAGCAATGGGTGAACATCGTAGGCCCGACGGGGAGTTACTTCGGTAACGAGCGATGGTTCCATTTTGGTTCTTCATTTGAACCTGTTGAATTGAGTCGGTACCGCATTTGCATCTGCATAGAGTCGTGAGTCGATCTCTATGAGTTGCATAATCATCTTTATATGCTGCATTGGTGAAAATAAACATGTATAGAGATGTTTATGTGAATTGGTGATGAAATAAACATATTGTGTATGTTTGTGTGTATTGATTGAAATTATGGATATGTGCATATTAAATATGTCGGGTGATTATCCATTATTTGTGTAAATGTACATTGCGGTGTATATGACGAGTGATAATGATTTGTGGTGAGGAACGAAGAATAGGTGTATTCTTTGTTTGTGCATATGTATATATATGATTTATGCATTGTTTATTATGATATTGTTTTTCACCCTTCTGCTGTTTTATGATGCTCTATGAGGCATTGCAGATTAGGTGTTGGTGATCCCTTTTTGTGAAGCGTGTCTTCATTTTGTTTTGGTCAGATGGCTCTGATATGTAACACCGGGTAGCATAGGAAGCCTTGGGCTATTTTGATGAATACATTTGTATATGTTTTATTGGTGCTGCATGTTTTGTAAACACGACTGTTGTTGATGTATTAGACGAGATGATGTGAATATGTATGTATGTGAATACATGTTGGTGGTGATTCAAACGTTTAGATTTTCCGCTTTTATTCTAAATATTTGAGATGTGGGTAAAAAGGACGAAGTTCCTAGATTGTGTGTTGCCCATTGTTGCATATCTATATGAGCAGGTGTTGTATGTATGTTTAATTTGAAGTATAATGTGGCATACTCTTTTTATACCGTGTTATGAATTACTCTGATGAAATTTTAATTAAGTGCCTAAATGATTAAATATATTATTTGGGGGTATAGAAAGGGGGTGTTACAATTAGGACAATATCTCAACACATATATGAGACTCTATGGATCGCATAAAGTAGTACCTTATGGATTAAGGCCCTTTAGGGGTTATTAGAGCAGTATCTCAAACACACGAGACTCTTCATCAGGATGGTCTCCCTTTCTGGGGATTGGATTTAGGAATTGGCAAGTGAAATTGGACTTTAGGTTTTATGAAGGTGACAACGAGTGTGAACTTTTGGTAGTTGCCAATTAAAACTGGACTTTTGGTTATGCGCTAAACGTTCTTGGATTATTTTTGGGGATCATGAAGATGCCAACAAGGGTGGACTTTTAAGTAGTTGCCAAAAAAAAGGTTGGAGTTTGGAGGATGAATTCAACTACTCGACATCTGAAGTGTGTTAACGTTGTGAGCGACATGGAACATGAATGTCCCAAACAAGCCCCAGAAGATTCATTGCTGTAGAGTTACATATGTACAGGTCCATGAGAGGACTATACTGTTTATGATGAAGAGCCGAGGTAGCTGGCCAATGGTTTGATGTTTCTACGAGGTGAGGGCACCATTGGGGACAACCAACCTTCCTTTAGGTTCTTTAAACACCAAAACAAATTTTATCGTTTCTCAAATATTACCCGAAGTTTCAAAACAGAGTTTATCAAAAATGAAATTAATTTGCAAACAAGTAGATAAAGCAAAAACTGAGCACAATTTAATGAGAAATTTCTCTTTTATTCATTTGACCCTTGAATGGGTAAACATGTACAAAGATGCAATTCCTTAATGACTGTTGTACCCCAAAATTGGACCAACCTTTTCTTTAAACTTGGCTTATGTTTCATCTCATTTTAGCATTTGCATTTGCATAGCATTGGATCTTATCAGGGGATTAGGAGGTGTTGTGTTTCCCATTCAAGAGGAGAGCTTTTTTGTTCAAGCTCAAGCCAAGGTACTTGTTCAAGTCATCAAGAGCTCATTGTCATCATCAGGATTAGGTTTCAAAGCTCCTTGAGAGGAGAAGTTTGTGTATGGGTGTCACCTCCTATCTTGAGGATCATCAGAGGATCATCAAAGGGTCATCAGAGGTTCATGAGGTCACCATTTTGGATAAGCAAGGTTCAAAAGCTCAATATGTATCTTAAGAGGTCTTTATGAAGTTTGTATGGTTATACATTTTGTAACACCCTAAACTTAATCGAAATATGTGAATTAATTATTTAATTGAGAATATTCATGTTTCGGTGAATTTCCGGTGGTTTTGTGAATATTGGAAAGATGTGTATTTTCGGGTATTTATTTGATTAATAGCATATAATATTAATTTATTAGTATTATTATTAATTAAATGGAATATAAGTGAAATAAGGGCAATTTGGGCATTTGAGGGAGTTAGTAAGGGTAATGAGGGAAAAGCCCAATTTGTGAGGCCCAAGACTAGGTTGGACAAAATTGAGTTCTGAAGGGGAATTTGAATTCATTTTGTGTTAACCGTGAAAGTTTGGTGGCCAGAGCTCTGAAGGAAAGGTTGGAGGCATAAGATCCCGAAGTTAATCGTGAAAGCTGTGAATCGACTAAGGTATAGGGAGTATCGTTGTTCATGATTTTCTATGTATGCCTTTAGATGTGTTTATGGTTGGTTTATGATTTAAGGTATTTTGGGTTGGTTGTGGGAAAATAGGGAATTTGATGATAAGGCTTTAAGGTTAGGGGTAATGGTATGTAACACTGAATATTGATATGAGAAGGGAAACCTTAGGCCTTCGTGGCCAAAACCTTAGATCGTGATATGTTTGACCCTGTAGGAATAGGAATGTTCAAATATGAGTAACTCTGATGCACTCAGAGCAATTGTAGGAAATAGTGATTTAGAGACTGCAAATGTTGCCAGATTGGCCTAATAAACCATAGATTTTGTGTCGTTCTCACCGTATGACCGTAGGGATGATTTAGGGATGTTTTGGGGGCATTGGGTAAGTGGATCGTATGAGAATTTGGACAAGAATCAGTTCTGGTCGTAATAGGTTTTTGCTGTCATCGCTCTGTTCGCCTAGCGAGCACGCCAGCGAAGACTCGCCACAGACTCGCCTAGCGAGCATGCCAGCGAAGACTCGCTACCGACTCGCCTAGCGAGTAAGCCAGCGAACGTAGCAGAGTTTGTGAAATTTGATTGTTTTGCAACAATGCCTTGATGTTTAATTCTGGGATGGATTACCCCGAGTATGACAGTGGGTTTTGGGTGATGCGTACATGATGTTATGATAGTTTCCTATTATGTATCGATTGAGTTAATATGATGAAATTACCATGATTTGATGAACTATGTGAAAACATGAGATATGATGATTTATGTGATGATGATGAATATGATGAATGATGATGCACCATATGCTGTATTGTGAGGATTATTATTGTGACGTGTGCATCCGGACTTCGGTTCAGGACCTCGATTACTTTGGCTTCAATCCCACTGTGTGGATGTGAAGTATTTTGATGTGCTCTGGTTCTCTAGCAGAATCGATCCTATTGATGGGGATCTATGGAGGGTTGATGGCCCAGTGTCCATCATGCTGTGATGATTGGTACCACATGCATTGAGTTGTGTCACATTGCATTTATGAGTCTTTTTGTATGAATTACGACGTGTGGCCTTTGAGGCATATTTGAGTAATATGAATGTGTTGAATATAATTATGATGTTGTTTATGCATTAAATGTTATACATTGATTATTATGAATTGTTTTACTCACCCTGCATGTTTGAATGTTACCTCTACGTGGGTAACGTGCAGATGATCCAGTTTAGCCGTGGACGCCGGCGAGGAGTTAGTTTTGAATTTTTTGAGTGTTTTAGTCTTTTGGTCAACCTAGAGGGTCTTGCTCTGATATGTAACATCAGGTTGGGTTCCTTGAGTTGATTTTATACTGTTGACTTTATTTTGATTAATTTCCCTTTTTAAGGAAAACTTTGATTTATGCTTTGAGTTCCGCTGTTTATGATGTTTTGATGTACTTTGGGAAAAACCTGTAGTTACGGAGTATGGACCTATTTTGATGACTTTGAGAAATGTACGCCCTTTTAGTGGCTTTTTAATGAGATTTATTTATTCACTCTGATTTCTGTGTTATTTTGCCTTGATATTTTTGGGGTAGAAAAAGGGTGTTACATTAGTGGTATCAGAGCATGTCGGTCCGTCCGGCCAAGTGTTTATGTTGTTAATCCCCTGTCAGTCGATAGTGTGAGAACGTTATCGATTAGTTGTTTCCTTCTAACCTTGTTGGTGGTTGTAGATGGCAGGAAGGAATGATCGTGCTATTGCTGATGCGCTGGAATCACTTGCCTAAGTGATGGCTCAGAATGGTGGACCTCCAGATGAGTTCCATGCTTTAGGAAAGTTTCATAGGAATAATCCGCCGACTTTTGTTGGTACTCATGATCCTGATGGTGCGCAGAAGTGGCTGAAAGTGATTGAGAAGATTTTCCGAGTTATGGCGTGCACTGATGCGAAGTAGGTACAGTTTGGTGCGCATATGCTGGCAGAGGAGGCTGAGGACTGGTGGGATAACACTCGCTAGAGATTAGAAGATGCGGGCATTGCAATAACTTATACTGTGTTTAAAGAAGAGTTTCTGAGAAAGTATTTTCCTGAAGATGTTCGGGGAAAGAAAGAGGTGGAGTTCCTTGAGCTGAAACAAGGTAACATGACTGTGGCTGAGTATGCGGCAAAGTTTGAGTCTTTGGTCAAGTTTTGTCCGCATTACAACCATGCTGACACAGAGATGTCGAAGTGTCTCAAGTTTGAGAATGGTTTGAGACCAGAGATTAAGCAAGGAATTGGGTATCAGCAGATTCATCGGTTTTTGAAACTGGTGGACAAGAGCATAATCTATGATGAAGATAGCCAAGCTCGATCTACTCACTACAAGCAGCTGAGTGAGAAGAAAGAGAAATGCCAGTTCAGGGGAAAACCGTATGTGACTTCTGGTGATAAAGGAAAGCAGAAGGCTTCTGATGGGAAAAAGCCAAGTGGGGGAGTGGCTACTTCTCCAGGGAAGTGTTATAAGTGTGGCGAGCAAGGCCACCGTGCTGAGAATTGTAAAAGCGTTGAGGTGTCATCGTTGCGGCAAGAGGGGTCATAAGGCTAATGACTGCAAAGACGAAGCTCCGACTTGCTTCAACTGTGGAGAGAATGGGCATATCAGTACCCAGTGTCAGCAGTCGAAGAAGACTGCTACTGCTGCTCAGATAAGTGGAAGAGTGTTTGCTTTGAGTGGTGTAGAAGAGGCAAAGACAGATAACTTGATCAGAGGTACTTGTTTTTGTCACACCCGTTTTTAATTATTTGGTTTTTCCGTATTATTTGTTTTTCGATGCATTGTGTGTGGAAATTGTTTGAGGAATTGAGTTCCATAATATTAGAAAAATATGATTAATAATAATAATAATAATATGATGATGATTAATAGTGTTGATACTATTATTATTAATATTATTGTTATTATTTTCATATTTAAAAATATTATTGGAAGAGTTTGGAAATGAAAGAAATTGTGGAAATAATATTTATTTGGGATATTAATATTAAATTTGATTTTTGGAATGAAGGGAAATGAGAATATTATTATTAAGATTAAGAATAAATAAAATTGGATTATTTGGGATTAAAATGAGGATTTATTACTAATGGAATTATTTAGATTAAAAGGTGATTTAGGGGTATTGAGGGCATAGTTGGCATTTGGGAGAATTTGGAAAGGGGAAGAACGCGTGAAAGGAACGAACACACGGTGGGAGAAAGAGCAAGCACAATCAAGAGAGCAAAGGCTGAAGCAAAAAGATCATCAAGCTGTGGATTTCTGAAGCTTCATCAACATCAGAATTGAATTCGAGGTAAAGGGGGAGATATATCGGTTAAATGGTATTACATGAATATTGATAGAAGGGGAATCCCTAACCCCATGTATGAGTATATTTGCATGTTGATGATAATCTGATGTTGCTTGTATGTCATTGTTGATGTGATTGTGGTGATTGAATGTGTTAATTCGTTTGCATGTGGCTGTGAGAAATTGTTTGTGTGCATTTGGGGTTTCCGGGAAAATTCGAAGTTGAGCCGAAAGTGGGTTATTTGAGCAGAATTGATAATTTGTCGGGTAGAATCGGAAATAAACCATGTAATTAAGTCGTAGTATGTTGTTTGGTTGCGAGTGGATGTTAGACTCGATTTAATCGGGCGGAATCGGTGATGGATGTTGTTTCTGCTGTGTAGAATTTTGCTGATACTGCAGGTGTTCGCCAGCCTTCGCTGGGCGAATGAGGGGGCGAGCCTTCGCCAGGCGAACTGGCCAGCGAGTGCTGGCAGAAGCTATTGTATGGCTTCGCCAGAAGTTTTGCCAGGAGAGTTCCAACGGGTGTTCGCTGCGGGGCTTCGCCAGGCGAATGGCCAGCGAGTGTTTTCTGCGGGGATTCTCTAGGCGAATGTGGCAGCGAGCCCGACAGCAGTTTGTGTTTCTACTGCTGTTCTGTTGGCTTCCTTTGTGGTTTTAGACCCTTGTTGGTCATGTTTGACAATGAGCGTGATCGCGAGCCGTAGTGAGTGTATGTGTGGTGCAGGATGTGAATTCCTGGATATTCACTTAATTGGAGGGATTGCATCAGTGTATGTTATGATACATGCATGTGGTGATATAAGGATGCTGAGTGCGATCAGATTGATGTGCTGGGATGATAGTTGGGTGTTGAGAGTATGTTGAGGTGTGGGAGGGCCGTGTGGCTGGCGTTTATAGCATTGGACATAATCGGTGGATTATGTGTTAAGTTTAGATAAGTATGGATGTGTATGTATGTGGATTCGTAGGATCGATACGTTTGTTGTGCGTTGTGTTTGTATGTTGTGTGAGGGATGTGGATCAGTGGGATCGATACGCCTTGAGTGTGTTGTGGTGATATGTTGTGATGAGAGGATCTGTAGGATCGATACGCTTTATATGTGTCGTGTTTATGTGTTGTTGTGATGATTGGGTCAGTAAGACCGATATGCCTTAGGTGCATGATGTGTGATATGTTGTGTGGTGAGTTGATCGGTAGGATCGATGCACTTTGTGTGCTTGTGTACGGATGCATATTACGATGCGATGGACCAGTGGGGTCGTGTGTGCTGTGCGTTATGCATAGTGTCTTACATTGCGTGTGGATGTGAGGTATGATACACTCGCATGCTCCAGTGGGGAGTGTGGACAGGATTTGGATCGTTGCTCAGATGGAGTGTATGTGACCACCCGTGTCCCAAGTGGGGAATGTTGATGATGTGCTCCCTGTGAGGAGGGTGATGGCCCAGTGTCCATCGGTGTGATGCTCCCTGTGAGGAGGGTGATGGCCCAGTGACCATCGGAGATGTGCTCCCTGTGAGGAGGGTGATGGCCCAGTGGCCATCGGAGATGTTCTCCCTGTGAGGAGGGTGATGGCCAGGTGTCCATCGGTGCGTGTGCTCCTTTGTGGAGGGTTGATGGCCAAGTGCCCATCGTTGATGTGTGTTCCTTTGTGGAGGGTTGATGGCCAAGTGCCCATCGTGGATGTGTGCTCCTTTGTGGAGGGTTGATAGCCTGGTGCCCATCGTTGTTGTGAATCGGTATCGCATATTCTCGAGTCAAGTGCATGTGTTGCATTGTGGTTTGTGTGAATTGTGGATATTGATGATGGGGCAGTAGGTCCAGATATGTTGTATGTGAAATAATGATTTATTGCTTCTGCCTTTTATTTCATGTACATTTATATACCATTATTATTTGATCGTGATTCTTACCACCCCTTTGTCGTTGTTGTGGTCTGTGATTCTTCGGAAGTACAGATAATCCAGGTGTTTAGCTAGCTTGGATTGTGGCGTCGTCGTAAGACTGCTCTGATACGTAACACCGGGGCTTTTGGGGAGTCTTATTGTTTACTGTTGATATGTCTGCCCCTGTGGCGTATCTGACTTTTGCGAGACATGTGATGATGTTTGATGATTATGTTATATATTTTTGGGCAGATGGCCGATGGTTGTATTTATATGATGATGTTGTTGGATGTTGGGGATGTACGTATACTTTGAGTTATGATGGACTTCTTTTTCCGCTGAAATTTTATTGGAAATCAGTTTTGATATGATTTGTGGAAATTCTGATGTGAATTGTGACATCCCGTTTGGGAGAGGAACTCTGATATGTGTTTATTTTAATTGTTTTATTTTGTTTTGGGGAACGGGGTGTTACAAGTTGGTATCAGAGCAGGTTGGTCCATCCGACCAAGTTGTCTTGTGTTGTAGTCTAATCCCCTGTATGCGGCATGTGTGAGAAATACTGTCGGTACATGTTGTTGTCTAGCTTTGTTGATAGAAGAGGAATGATTTGAGTGGGGGAGGACCTTGTGCTTCTCCCGCGTGCTGCACGTGTGGAATTGTAGCTCGATGTATGGTTGAACGTTCCTATAGTTGGGTAAAGATGGTTCATACCCCATCATGATTTTCAGCTGTCTATTGGCAAATTGAGGAACTGATCACCCTTAATCTCTTGTTGATAGCAGTTGGGATTGTGTTTGATGGAATGGGCGTGTCTTGCAAGCTTAGGTGGCGTGAGCAGGGAATTGTCTTGAGTTAAGCTAAGTGCTTAAGGGATTATTTTGAGGAGTCGACGTAAGTCGTGTTGAGGTGTTTATGTTAACAGAAATTTTGAATGCTAAGGAAAGTGAGCTAATTGGGGTTTGTCAATTAATGGTGATTGTCCAAAGATTTCCTGAGGAGGTAAGTGATTTACTACCAGAATGTGAAGTGAAGCTTGTGCAATGACTTCGTCCTTGGGACTACTCTGATATTAGTGACTTCATATTGTGTGTCTACGTTGGGATTGGAGAAGTTGAAGAGTCAACTTGAAGACCTGCTGGAAGAGAGGCTCTTTTGTTTGAGTGTGTTACCGTTGGGTGCACCAATTTTGTTGGTTAAAAAGGCATGAGGTTTTGTGAAACTTTGGGTGAACTATGGATAAGGGATCAAGGTGACTATCAAGGGTAAATGTTCGCTTCCAAGAGTTGATAAATTAATGGACCAATTGGTTGGAGGATGTGAGTCATGTGGTCACGTGATCTCAAGCAAAGTTATTGTGGTTGATATGTCAAAGATCAAAGTTGTATCGCATTGGGAGACTTTAAGGTCTGCTTTTGAGATTGGGAGTAATTGGGTTTCAAAATATTTAAACATTGAAAGTGTGTTGGATGGCCTCCTAGGTATGAAATTGTTGTTGTACATTGAATTGGGAGATCGCAGCTTTTTACGGAATCGAAATCGGACACTCCGAAGTCAGGTAACGGTCAAAAATAGGATTTCAGACTGTCATGTTCACCAGGTCCTTCGCCTAGCGAGCATGCTAGCGAACGGCTCCACGCTCGCTACGGTGTTCGCCTAGCGAAGGGGTCCTGGGCAGAAAATGTTGTTCTGGTATTTTTGTCGTAACAGGAGAACCGTAACTCGGAATGACACACGGTTCAAAGCGTTGGAAAGCTATTACAATGCTCT
This sequence comes from Lathyrus sativus, assembly GCA_963859935.3. Lineage (NCBI taxonomy): Eukaryota > Viridiplantae > Streptophyta > Magnoliopsida > Fabales > Fabaceae > Lathyrus > Lathyrus sativus. The sequence goes on along the minus strand of OZ012736.1, from coordinate 300,850,417 downwards.
ATGTGATGGTGAAGTAATGACATGGAGTTGAGTTTTATTGATGAGACATGGTTGGATGTTATAGTGAGTGCAGAAGGCACGGTTCGTGTTTTCGCCATGACTCACAACTTGTTTGTTCATTTGGCATGGGATTTTCCCTACTTATTTGAGTGAGGCAATGGTTGTGTTAACCGGTGATATTATATACATTCGAAGAATATAGAGGATCATATTGAAGATCGAGAATTTGAGTTATCATTGTGGGAGAATAAGCAGCTCGTATGTTGATTTTTGCCGAGCTCGACGAAACTATTTGTTGTGTTTTGTGATGCTTTGTTGATATGATTGGGGGATATGTTAAAGGCACCTTGAAGTACATGAGAGGAATCATCCGACCGGTGATTTAGAGTTGGTTGCAGTTGTGGTTGTGCCGGAGTTGGAGGCTTCAATCGTTTTGGCTAAGATTTGAAATATTTGGTGATCCTAAGAGCTTATAGTGTTTGTTTGAGTTGGAAGGGTTGAATATGAGGGAGGGGAAATAATTGGGACTTCTGAAGAATTACGGCTTTGAGTTGAATTACCATTCGGGTAAAGTGAACGTGGTAGCTAATGCGGTAAGTTGGAAATATTTGCATAATACCCATATTGATGGTGAGAAGATATAGAACTGATTGAGCAATTTGGTAATATAAGTTTAGCGAGTGAAGAGACTTCATATGGAGTTGAGCTTGTATTGTCAGAACTGACTAGTTGTATTCTTGAGAAGAATCGAAAAAGTCAGAAATCTGGGTTGAGTAGGTGGATTAGTTGAATTTGATGAACCAGAATCAACGAGTTGATTGACGGATTTGTGGGAATAGTACCATGATGTGTTGTGGTAGAGTGTGTGTTCCAGATGTCGCTAAGTGGAGTAGTGGTACTCTCGAAGAAATACATTGAGGTAGATGGATTATCCATCCCGACGCTATGGAGAAGTAACCAAATTTGAGTAAATTGTTTTGGGTAACCATAGATGAAGAGAGGCGTGGTGGATGTTGAATATACTGGATGGAATTATCGAGAGTCGAGGATTGAACGTCAGAGACCGTTGAGTTTGAGGCGGTTGCTGAATATTCCAGAGAGGAAAATCGGGTAGTATTTTCGTGAATTTGGGTGTTGAGATTTACAAAGAATTGGAAAGATATAATTTTAATTTGGTTTATTGTGAGTGGATTGACTATTCTATGTTGAGGATTTATGTGATGCATATTGAGAAAGTGGTGAAGTTGTATGAGATACGGTCGAATATTGTGTCAGATGGAAATTAGAGGTTTATATTAAGAATTTGGAGAGAGCTTGTGTGTTGGATCAAGGTGGATCGTGGGATGGTTAATTACCGTTGATTGAGTCGCCTACAGTATCAGTTACCACTCTAGTATCAGAATGGCGCTGTATGGGGCCTTGTGAGATAGGAAGTGTGGGACTCTCTTGAGTTGGAATGAATCGAGCAGGAGTGTTATGCTCAGATCTGAGAATTGTGCATGAGACGGCTGAACCGATCAAGAGGATCCAAGGAAGGATGTGTTTTGAGAATTACAATGGTAACCGGTGTTGGTCGAGCTTCGAAGTCTCGGGAACACACTCGGTGTTTTGTTTATCTGTGTCAGAGTGGCACAGTGGAAACAGAGGGGAAAGTAGCATGTTAGACTACTTTGCCGCTATCGCTTATGGATAGCATAATGTGTTTTCATTGGGGGAGTATCTTGAATCAGATGAATGATGTGCAAGTGAGAAATAATTTGACGGTTGAGGCATTGCTAGTTCGGATTGATGAACGAGAAGCAACTCCGGGGGAAAGAGAAACCTTTAGTGGGAGTGACTTGGAGAGGTGCTGCAAGAGGCAGTGTGACCTGGGAATTGGAAAGGAGGATGCGGGAAGCGTATCCAGAGCTGTTTTCATCAGGCATTTTCGGGGACGAAAATAATTAAAGTGGGGGAGAGTTGTAACACCCATTTTTAATTATTTGGTTTTTCCGTATTATTTGTTTTTTGGTGCATTGTGTGTGGAAATTGTTTGAGGAATTGAGTTCCATAATATTAGAAAAATATGATTAATAATAATAATATGATGATTAATAGTGTTGATACTATTATTATTAATATTATTGTTATTATTGTCATATTTAAAAATATTACTGGAAGAGTTTGGAAATTAAAGAAATTGTGGAAATAATATTTATTTGGGATATTAATATTAAATTTGATTTTTGGAATGAAGGGAAATGAGAATATTATTATTGGGATTAAGAATAAATAAAATTGGATTATTTGGGATTAAAATGAGGATTTATTACTAATGGAATTATTTAGATTAAAAGGTGATTTAGGGGCATTGAGGGCATAGTTGGCATTTGGGAGAATTTGGAAAGGGGAAGAACGCGTGAAAGGAACGAACACACGGTGAGAGAAAGAGCAAACACAATCAAGAGAGCAAAGGCTGAAGCAAAAAGATCATCAAGTTGTGGATTTCTGAAGCTTCATCAACATCAGAATTGAATTCGAGGAAAGGGGGGAGACATATCGGTTAAATGGTATTACATGAATATTGGTAGAAGGGGAATCCCTAACCCCATGTATGAGTATATTTGCATGTTGATGATAATCTGATGTTGCTTGTATGTCATTGTTGCTGTGATTATGGTGATTGAATGTGTTAATTTGTTTGCATGTGGCTGTGAGAAATTGTTTGAGTGCATTTGGGGTTTCCGGGAAAATTCGAAGTTGAGCCGGAAGTGGGTTATTTGAGCAGAGTTGATAATTTATCGGGTAAAATCGGAAATAGACCTTGTAATTAAGTCGTAGTATGTTGTTTGGTTGCGAGTGGATGTTAGACTCGATTTAATCGGGCAGAATCGGTGATGGATGTTGTTTCTGCTGTGCAGAATTTTGCTGATACTGGAGGTGTTCGCCAGCCTTCGCTGGGCAAATGAGGGGGCGAGCCTTCGCTAGGCTTTGCCAGGCAAACTGGCCAGCGAGTGCTGGCAGAAGCTACTGTCTGGCTTCGCCAGAAGTTTCTCCAGGAGAGTTCCAACGGGTGTTCGCTGCGGGGCTTCGCCAGGCGAATGGCCAGCGAGTGTTCGCTGCGGGGATTCGCCAGGCGAATGTGCCAGTGAGCCCGACAACAGTTTGTGTTTCTACTATTGTTATGTTGGCTTCCTTTGTGGTTTTGGACCCTTGTTGGTCATGTTTGACGATGTGCGTGATCGCGAGCCGTGGTGAGTGTATGTGTGGTGCAGGATGTGAATTCCTGGATATTCACTTAATTGGAGGGATTGCGTCAGTGTATGTTATGATACATGTATGTGGTGATATAAGGGTGCTGAGTGTGATCGGTTTGATGTGTTGGGATGATAGCTGGGTGTTGAGAGTATGTTGAGGTGTGGGAGGGTCGTGTGGCCGACATTTATCGCATTGGACATAATCGGTGGATTATGTGTTAAGTTTAGATAAGTATGGATGTGGATCCGTAGGATCGATATGCTTGTTGTATGTTGTGTTTGTATGTTGTGTGAGGGATGTGGATCAGTGGGATCAGTACGCCTTGAGTGCGTTGTGGTGATATGTTATGATGAGAGGATCCGTAGGATCGATACGCTTTATATGCATCATGTTTATGTGTTGTTGTGATGATTGGGTCAGTAGGACCAATATGCCTTAGGTGCATGATGTGTGATATGTTGTGTGGTGAGTTGATTGGTAGGATCGATGCCCTTTGTGTGCTTATGTATGTATTCATATTATGATGCGATGGGCCAATGGGGTCGTGTGCATTGTGTGTGTTGTGTGTTATGCATAGTGTCTTGCATAGCGTGTGGACGTGAGGTATGATACACTCGCGTGCTCCAGTGGGGAGCGTGGACGAGATTTGGATCGTTGCTCGGATGGAGTGTATGCGACCACCCGTGTCCCAAGTGGGGGACGTTGATGATGTGCTCCCTGTGAGAAGGGTGATGGCCCAGTTTCCATCGGTGTGATGCTCCCTGTGAGGAGGGTGATGGCCTAGTGACCATCGGAGATGTGCTCCCTGTGAGGAGGGTGATGACCCAGTGGCCATCGGAGATGTTCTCCCTGCGAGGAGGGTGATGGCCAGGTGTCCATCGGTGCGTGTGCTCCTTTGTGGAGGGTTGATGGCCAAGTGCCCATCGTTGATATGTGTTCCTTTGTGGAGGGTTGATGGCCAAGTGCCCATCGTGGATGTGTGCTCCTTTGTGGAGGGTTGATAGCCTGGTGCCCATCGTTGTTGTGAATTGGTACCGCATATTGTCGAGTCAAGTGCATGTGTTGCATTGTGATTTGTGTGAATTGTGGATATTGATGATGGGACAGTAGGTCCAGATATGTTGTATGTGAAATAATGATTTATTGCTTCTGCCTTTTATTTCATGTACATTTATATACCATTATTATTTGATCGTGATTCTCACCCCCTTTGCTGTTGTTGTGGTATGTGCTTCTTCGGAAGTACAGACAATCTAGGTGTTTAGCTAGCTTGGATTGTGGCGTCGTTGTAAGACTGCTCTGATATGTAACACCGGGGCTTTTTGGGAGTCTTATTGTTTACTGTTGATATGTGTGCCCCTGTGGCGTATCTGACTTTTGCGAGACATGTGATGATGTTTAATGATTATGTTATATATTTTTGGGCTGATGGCTGATGGTTGCATTTATATGATGATGTTGTTGGATGTTGGTGATGTACGTATACTTTGAGTTATGACAGACTTCTTTTTCCGCTGAAATTTTATTGGAAATCAGTTTTGATATGATTTGTGGAAATTCTGATGTGAATTGTGACATCCCGTTTGGGAGAGAAACTCTGATATGTGTTTATTTTAATTATTTTATTTTGTTTTGGGGAACGGGGTGTCACAGTTTTACTAATGATGTTGAATTGATTGCTATAATTGATACTGGTGCTACTCATTCATTTATCTCGCTTGAATGTGCTAAGAGGTTGAATTTGAATTTGTCTGCTATGAGTGAGAGTATGGTTATTGATACCCCGACTAATGGTTCTGTGACTACTGCTTTAGTCTGTTTGAGCTGCCCTTTGACTATATATGATAGGAACTTTGTGATGGACTTGGTTTGTCTACCTTTGAATCAAATTGATGTTATCCTTGGGATGAATTGGTTGGAGTACAACTATGTTCACATTGATTGTTATAGTAAGACTGTGAGATTTCCTGAGTTTGGTGATGTTGGAGAGTTGATGTTTGTATCCGCTAAGCAAGTGGAAGGACTCTTAGAAGATGAGACTAAAGTGTTTGCTTTGTTTGCGTCGCTTCGAGTTGATTGTGAAGCAGTGGGCGTGGAGCTACCAGTTGTTTGGGAATTTCCAGAGGTGTTTCCAGACGACATGAGTGACTTACCTCCTGAGCGTGAGATAGAGTTTACTATTGAGGTGATACCGGGCACTAGTCCTATATCGATGGCTCCTTATCGGATGTCTGCATCTGAGTTAGGGGGATTGAAGAAACAGTTAGAAGATTTGGTTGAGAAGAAGTTTGTTCGGCCGAGTGTTTCTCCGTGGGGTGCTCCTGTGTTGTTGGTGAAGAAGAAAGATGGTAGTATGATATTGTCTATGCACTATTGGCTGTTGAATAAAGTGACGATTAAGAATAAATATCCATTTCTGAGGATTGATGATTTAATGGATCAATTGGTGGGTGCTTGTGTGTTTAGCAAGATTGATTTGAGGTCTGGTTATCATCAGATTCGTGTTAAGCCTGATGATATTCCGAAGACAGCTTTCAGGACGAGATATGGACACTATGAGTATACTGTGATATCGTTTGGAGTTTCGAATGCACCTGGCGTATTCATGGAGTATATGAATAGGATTTTCCATCCTTATTTGGATCAGTTTGTAGTGGTGTTTATTGATGATATTTTGATATATTCTAAGTCTGAAGAAGAGCATGCGCAACATCTAAGAGTTATATTGTAGGTTTTGAAAGACAAGAAGCTTTATGCCAAGTTGTCTAAGTGTGAGTTTTGGTTGAAGGAAGTGAGTTTTCTTGGCCATGTGATTTCTAGTGGAGGAATTGCTATTGACCCGTCGAAGATTGATGTTGTGTTGCAGTGGGAGGCTCCAAAGTCTGCTACTGAGATTCGAAGTTTCCTTGGGTTGGCTGGTTATTATCGTAGGTTTATAGAAGGCTTTTCTAAGCTGGCGTTGCCATTGACTCAGTTGACTCGAAAGGGTCAAGCTTATGTGTGGGATGTTGCTTGTGAGAAGAGTTTTGTAGAACTCGAGAAGAAGTTGACGACTGCTCTAGTGTTGATTTTTCCAAATCTGAGTGAGTCCTTTGTGGTGTATTGTGATGCGTCGAAGATGGTCCTTGGAGGCATGTTGATGCAGAATGGTCAGGTTTTTGCCTACGCTTCCAGACAACTGAAGGTCCATGAAAGAAATTATCCTACGCATGATTTAGAGTTGGCCGTTGTGGTGTTTGTGTTGAAGATTTGGAGACATTATGTATTTGGGTCCAAATTTGAAGTGTTCAGTGATCACAAGAGTCTGAAGTATTTGTTTGATCAGAAAGAGTTGAACAGGAGGCAGCAAAGATGGCTTGAACTTCTGAAGGATTATGATTTTGAATTGAGTTACCATCCGGGTAAGGCTAATGTTGTGGCGGATGCGTTGAGTAGGAAGTCCTTGCATATGTCGATGTTGATGGTTCGAGAGTTGGAACTAATTGAGCAATTCAGAGATATGAGTTTGGTTGTGAAGAGACTCCTAGCAGTGTGAAATTGGGTATGTTGAAGCTGACTAGTAGTATTCTCCAAGAGATCAGAGACGGTTAGAAATCTGATTTGAGTATGGTGGATCGTCTCGCGTTAATTAATCAAGGTAACAGAGGTGATTTTCGGATCGATGAGAATGGTGTGATGAGGTTCCGAGATAGAGTATGTGTTCTCGATGTGCCAGAAATCAGGAAGAGAATTCTTGAAGAAGGTCATAGAAGCGGGTTGAGTATTCATCCTGGTGCCACAAAGATGTATCAGGATTTGAAGAAGTTGTTTTGGTGGTCGGGTATGAAGAAGGAAGTTGCAGAATTTGTTTATGCTTGTTTGACTTGTCAGAAGTCGAAGATTGAACATCAGAGACCGTCGGGTCTGATGCAACCGTTGAGTATTCCAGAATGGAAATAGGATAACATTTCTAAGGATTTTGTGACAAGTTTGCCGAGGACGTTGAAGGGATATGATTCGATTTGGGTAATTGTTGATAGATTGACTAAATCAGCTCATTTTGTACCGATGAGGGTCAATTATTCGTTGTAGAAGCTTGCCGAATTATATATTGAGCAGATTGTGAAGTTGCATGGTGTTCCATCGAGTATTGTGTCTGATAGAGATCCAAGATTTACATCGAGGTTTTGGGATAGTTTGCAGGCAGCTTTGGGTACTAAGTTGAGGTTGAGTTCTGCCTATCATCCGCAAACAGATGGACAGACGGAGAGAACTATCCAGTCTTTAGAGGATTTGTTGAGAGCCTGTGTCGTGGATCAAGGTGGATCGTGGGATAATTATTTGCCGTTGGTTGAGTTTACCTACAATAACAGTTATCATTCTAGTATCGGGATGGCACCGTATGAGGCTTTGTATGGTATGAGGTGTATGACTCCTTTGTGTTGGTATGAATCAGACGAGAGTGTTGTGCTCGGACCTGAAATTATGCAAGAGACGACTGAAAAGATCAAGATGATCCGAGAAAAGATAAAAGTGTCGCAGAGTCGTCAGAAGAGTTACCATGATAAGAGGAGGAAAGCACTTGACTTCCAAGAGGGAGATCATATGTTTCTGAGAGTTACACCAGTAACTGGTGTTGGTCGAGCTTTGAAGTCTCGAAAGCTCACATCGCGTTTTGTTGGTCCGTATCAGATTTCGCAGAGGATAGGGGAAGTAGCCTATCAGATTGCTTTACCGTCGTCGCTTGCGAATTTGCATGATGTGTTTCATGTGTCTCAACTGAGGAAGTACATTCCAGATCCGTCGCACGTGATTCAGATGGATGATGTACAAGTGCGAGATGATTTGACTGTTGAGGTATTGCCTGTTCGGATTGACGAATGAGATGTGAAGCAGCTATGAGGTAAAGAGATCGCCTTGGTGAAGGTATTGTGGGGAGGACCAGTTGGATAAAGTTGGACTTGGGAACGTGAAGATCAGATGAAGGAGTCGTATCCGACTCTGTTTTCTTCCGGTAATTTTCAAGGACGAAAATTCTTTTAAGTGGGGGAGAGTTGTAACACCCCAAATTTAATCGGAATATGTTAATTAATTATTTAATTGAGAATATTCATGTTTCGGTGAATTTCCGGTGGTTTTGTGAATATTGGAAAGATGTGCATTTTCAGGTATTTATTTGATTAATAGCATATAATATTAATTTATTAGTATTATTATTAATTAAATGGAATATAAGTGAAATAAGGGCAATTTGGGCATTTGAGGGAGTTAGTAATGGTAATGAGGGAAAAGCCCAATTTGTGAGGCCCAAGACTAGGTTGGACAAAATTAAGTTCTGAAGGGGAATTTGAATTCATTTTGTGTTAACCGTGAAAGTTTGGTGGCCAGAGCTCTGAAGGAAAGGTTGGAGGCAGAATATCCCGAAGTTAATCGTGAAAGCTGTGAACCGACTAAGGTATGGGGAGTATCGATGTTCATGATTTTCTATGTATGCCTATAGATGTGTTTATGGTTGGTTTATGATTTAAGGTATTTTGGGTTGGTTGTGGGAAAATAGGGAATTTGATGATAAGGCTTTGAGGTTAGGGGTAATGCTATGTAACACTGAATATTGATATGAGAAGGGAAACCTTAGGCCTTCGTGGCCAAAACCTTGGATCGGGATATGTTTGACCCTGTAGGAATAGGAATGTTCAAATGTGAGTAACTCTGATGCACTCAGAGCAATTGCAGGAAATAGTGATTTAGGCAGTGCGAATGTTGCCAGATTGGCCTAATAAACCATAGATTTTGTGTCGTTCTCGCCGTATGATCGTATGGATGATTTAGGGATGTTTTGGGGGCATTGGGTAAGTGTATCGTATGAGAATTTGGACAAGAATCAGTTCTGGTCGTAACAAGCTTTTGCTGTCATCGCTCTATTCGCCTAGCGAAGACTTGCCACAAACTCGCCTAGCGAGCACGCCAGCAAAGACTCGCCACAGACTCGCCTAACGAGCATGCCAGCGAAGACTCGCTACCGACTCGCCTAGCGAGTAAGCCAGCCAACGTAGCAGAGTTTGTGAAATTTGATTGTTTTGCAGTGACGCCTTGATGTTTAATTCTCGGATGGATTACCCCGAGTATGACAGTGGGTTTTGGGTGATGCGTACATGATGTTATGACAGTTTCCTATGATGTATCGATTGAGTTAATATGATGAAATTACCATGATTTGATGAACTATGTGATAACATGAGATATGATGATTTATGTGATGATGATGAATATGATGAATGATGATGCACCATATGTTGTATTGTGAGGATTATTATTGTGACGTGTGCATCATGCATTCGTGTGCATCCGAACTTCGGTTCAGGACCTCGATTACTTTGGCTTCAATCCCACTGTGTGGATGTGAAGTATTTTGATGTGCTCCAGTTCTCTAGCAGAATCGATCCTATTGATGGGGATCTATGGAGGGTTGATGGCCCAGTGTCCATCGTGCTGTGATGATTGGTACCACATGCATTGAGTTGTGTCGCATTGCATTTATGAGTCTTTTTGTATGAATTACGACGTGTGGCCTTTGAGGCATATTTGAGTAATATGAATGTGTTGAATATAATTATGATGTTGTTTATGCATTAATTGTTATACATTGATTATTATGAATTGTTTTACTCACCCTGCCTGTTTGAATGTTATCTCTACGTGGGTAACGTGCAGATGATCCAGTTTAGCCGTGGACACCGGCGAGGAGTTAGTTTTCAAGTTTTTGAGTGTTTTAGTCTTTTGGTCAGCCTAGAGGGTCTTGCTCTGATATGTAACATTGGGTTGGGTTCCTTGAGTTGATTTTATACTGTTGACGTTATTTTGATTAATTTCCTTTTTGAGGAAAACTTTGATTTATGCTTTGAGTTCCGCTGTTTATGATGTTTTGATGTACTTTGGGAAAAACCTGTAGTTATGGAGTATGGACCTATTTTGATGACTTTGAGAAATGTACGCCCTTTTAGTGGCTTTTTAATGAGGTTTATTTATTCACTCTGATTTCTGAGTTATTTTGCCTTGATATTTTTGGGGTAGAAAAATGGTGTTACACATTTCATCTGCAAGAGCCTCAGTCAAAGGATGTGGAGCTAGGGTTTCATCTGGACAACCCAAAGTCAACTGTGGACTTAAGGGGGTTCAAAACTTGGTTCTAAATCATTGAGGCATGGGAAGTCATCCCAAAGCATCTAGGATGTCAGGTTAAGATCAAATCAAGGAGATTCAGGAGTTTAAGAAGTTACTAAATTAGGGTTTCAGATGATTTTAGTGTAAAATCCCCTTCTTTAGTGCCTAACTTCAAGGACAATTTTCCCTATGATGCAAGCTCAATCTCACTTTCATGAAAACATGGGACTTGTTCATCATCTCTCAAGATTTCTTTTGAGTACAAGAAATCATCCATTGAATTTATACATCTCAAGTTATGATGCCAACAAGTTGGTGTCCTCAGATGAAGAGAATTTTGGTCAATTCAAAGTCAACTCAATTGCAAGGCATTTTTGACATGGAATAAAGCTTCTCCTCAACTTCAAGTGAACATGAGAGTTATTCCTCATGATCTTAGCTTTCCAAAAAGTTTTAGAAGTCCACATTCTCATGTGTACATATCAAGTTATGGTCTTCATAAGGCAAGGGTGTTTTTGGAAACATCATTATAGGTCATTCACTTCAATGACCATTTTCATGCACTTCAAGGCCTCTAATCCATTTTCAACCAACATGAAACTTGTGTCTAATTGCCTTGAATCCACAATGAACTCAAAATTCACGAGGATTGATGCTATATGTGATCATTGGAGCCATTTTAAAAGTGAAAATTTGACTTTTGGTCATGATTTGAATTTCATACATTACAAGCCATAATTTGAATTGGTTTATGTTCTTTTGGCATTATGATCTCATCATATTTTGGTCTTGTTAATCTTTACTGCTTTTGGACCAACAAAGATCATGTTATGTGCCACTTTTTCATATTTTACATCTTGAAAAGTCATGACTTGAAACTTGGTACAAACTCTTGCTACATGAACCAAATCCATACCATTGATTTCTACACATCCCATTTTCCATTTTTGCTAACCAAAGAGGAGTGATTGGTGATGAACCCATGTGTGGTGTGAAAGGGAATTTTTTTTTTGCAAAGATTTGAAATCACATAATGCAGCCAACATGGGCCTGCATGATCACTACAAAGCCCTCATATAAGAGTCAAATAACTTGCCCTAATGCTCAGAACTAGTGCAGCTGCGTGAGAGAGAAGAGAGAGCTCCAAAATTTCTCCAAAATTCGTTTCTTCGAATCTTGCATTCCCTGAGGTTTTGCTTCAGACATTGGCTGAAATCATCATCAGTGAAGCTAAAGGAAGAGATTGGAGGTGATAAACTGAAGCTTGCTTGAGGTTTGAAGAGTCAAAGGAACTGCTTCGTTTGGTAGGTTTTCTTCAACTTTTTCTCTCATTCTAGACTTGTATTAGGCTCATTCTGGCTTGCATCTGAAGTCATATGCTATATAGGAAATGTTTGTGTAATTTTCATGGATGTTTATTGAGGTTTCAAAATGTACACTTCAAAATTCGTGGCCTGATTCTAGCTTATTCAGGAACCTTTTTGGAAAATGATTGGTAGATTTGGGTTTCTTGTGAAAAGAGCTTTTGAATGGTACAAGATTCCACCATTTTTATTAAGTTTTAAGGCCTCATCTCCAGCGAGTTGGCCGGAGAAGACGACCGGATCCCTAGCTCCAGCATCTGGTTGTGTTTTAGGCGAGGATGATATGGTCTGCATGGACTCTTTGACCTCACGAGGTGTCTTGGCTTAGATGGCGCGTTGAATCTGACTGGGTTAAGTGAAACGCATCGTTTCACTTAAACCTAGATGAGTTTGATTTGGGCTTTGGTCAAATTGCTCTTCACGCCCCCACCATTTTGGGCCCATCAGCAAATACATAGGTTTCAATTCATTTTAATTTTACTTTTGCACCCCTTTCTCTTTTACATTTATTTTTATTTCATTTTATTTCTTGTTTCCATTTTAATTGATTAAAAATAGTTGTGATTTCAAAAAATTTCCACAAAAATATTTTCTTAACAGTTTGACATGTTATTTAATTTTCCAATATTTTCATTTTCATTTTCCATTTATTTTCATATTTTATTTGGAATTTAGCTTTTAATGTGTTTTATGGTTCCTATCTCATTTGATATTGATCATTTGAACCCTAATTGCAAATCCCATATGACCAATTCTTCTCCATCACTTAGGGGATGGATTGAAGTATCTTTGAGGGTTGATTTAGTTTATTGGTGATCATTTTTCATTTAGTTTTGCTTTGACTTATGTTGACCCTCGATAAACCCTCGACAAGGTGGAACACCATACCTTTTGGTTTTATTTGGTGGTGCCTTGAGGGAGCTCTTTGCTTGAGCTTTTGATTTCTGTCTGCCACTTGTTTTATCTTGGTTTGGGATTTTATTTGGGATTTGTTGAGCTTTCCTTCTATTTTTGGTGAATCTTGCAAGTCAAGTTACTTTTATGGTTGTTTACACATGCTAGTTTGACCTAGCTCTTTGGGATATGATCTCAAGTGATCCCATATGCATCTTGTGAGCCTTGTTACATTATTCTAACATGCTTAAGGTTCTGTTTTACTTGTCTTGGATCATCTACATGTGTAACTTGTATTGCAAGTCATCTTTGAGTCATGCTTCTCCACTTGTCTTAAGTGTTGATATTGTGTTAGAACTTGGTTTCTTTCACTTGCCATGATCTTACTTGTGCCTTGCCTCTTGTTTTAAGTTTGGTTTGAGCCTTTTCTCTTGTTGATTCACCTCTGCCCCATGTTGGTTTGATCATTGTTCATGATAATTTGGTGCATTTATGTACACTTTGAGTTTGTCATGAACATTGTTGTTGGTTTGCATTATTTTGTTTGCATTATTTTTCTTGTGTTACAAGAATTGTATGGTTGATATGTGCTTGTGGTGGTGGCTTCCCCACACTTTTTCCTCCCTATTTTCTTTGTGTGTACATCTTAGGATAGCACCATTCTTCTTTGGTGATTGATGGTTGACGGTTGTAGGAGCTTGCTTCTCCCATTTCATCTCATCCTTCTTGACTTCTTTAAGTTATTTATTTTGTGTTAAGTCTCTTGTGTTGTTGAGTCTTATGGCATCATTGCATTCTTACATTTGTGTTTGCATTTCATGTTTACATCTCTTATTGCATTGACTTGTTTAAGTCACTTTCATCCTTCATCTCTTCTCATCTGTGATTGAATTGCTATGTGTTTACTTGGTCTTTTGCCATGATCCCTTAGGATTCCTAGTCCCTCTGTTTAAGATGGGAGTAGGAGATACATTAGGCTTTCAATCCTTTGCATGATAACATTAGGTAGTTCCCCTTTCAATCCCAACTTTAGGATCACATTTCATGATAACATTACGGTGGATCAGTTCCCCATAAAGTTTGTGTCTTCTCTTCTCATCTGATAACTTCATAAGAAACTTAATAAAGGCTAACACTTGTTGTACGCTACAAGCCTTAAGTACTTGAGGAAAGATGGTTGGGGGGCCTTTTCTCACACTGTCTAGAGTGTTTAGCATGTGTTCTTTAGGCGATGTTGTACCCCAAAATTTTCCCAACCTTTTTCTTTACTTGGCTTGTGTTTCATTTCATTTCTCTAGCATCTTTGTATTGCATAACATGGTTGTTTGCAGGGGATCAAGAAAGGTGTGCATCTCAAGAGAAGTTTATCAAAGATTCCTAGCTCAAGCAAGAGGGCTCAGTTTAAATCATCTGAGGATTACAAGCTCATGGATATGGATATAAGATGTTGGAGAAGCTCATGGAGTGCTTTTGAAGCCATTATGGAGCTCATCTAAGTGGTTATATCATGTGCAAGAAGCCATAGTCAAGGGTTGCATCTTCCTAGTGCAAAGTCAACTGAGGATTTGATTGAGTGTGAGACTTGGTTTTAAGTCATTGGAGTCATGGATAGTTGTGTTGAGATATCTAGAATTTTATTTCAAGATCAAATCAAGAAGAATCAAGAGTGCGAGAAGTTACTAAATTAGGGTTTCAGAGGTTGTCAGTGTAAAATTCCCTATTTAGTGTCTAACTTCAAGACCATATATCTCAAGATACAAGTGTAATCTCACTTTCATGAAAACTTAATACTTGTAGAGAATGTTCTTAGCTTTCTTTTGAGTACTAGAACTCATCCATTGGGTTTCTAGAACTTAAGTTATGATGCCATCAAGTTATAGGTCTCAGATGAACCATATTTTTTAGTCAACATAAGTCAACCAACTTCCAAGACAGTTTTGACCTAAAATCATGTTTCTTCTCAACGTTTTATGAACATGAAAGTTGTTCCTTATGATCTTAACTTTCCAAAAAGTCCTATAAGTCCTTCATCTTATTTGTGGAACTCAAGTTATGAAGTTTGCAAGGCAGGGGTATTTTGGGAAAGTGAGATTATAGGTCATTTTCATTATAGGTCCTTTTCATGATCTTAGGCATTTCAAATGAAACTTTCTCCAACATGAAAGTTGCTCCAAATGATCTCAAATTCATCATGGAACACAAGATTGCCATGAATTATACTTGGATAAGGAGATTGGTGAAGAAATTTCAAAGTAAAATGGACTTAAAATCATGAATTCATTTGAATTAGTTTTGGAACTTTTTCATGCCATATTTGTACTCATTTTGATTCACAATTGTCCAACAAAACAAATGCACAAAGAAGTTTTGGGTCATGCAAGCTAGAACATGTGAAAATGCAAGTCACTTCAAGAGAAAGTTTTCATTCAAAACTTGATAATTGGACAATGTACAAGCCCAAAATTAATCCACATGGTCAATTCATGTTCTCAGCTGATGATTCAAATGAAATTCAAGGGAAATTGGAGCCAATTTCACGTGCGCATGGGCATGCTTTCCAAATTGGGCATTTCAAAAATTCAAAGCAACTAAGCCATATTGGGCCTCCAATCATTCAGGGATCCATAATATTTAAGCTCTAGATGAAATTTGAGAGCTCATTCATGCAATTTCATGGAGGGAGAGCAGAATTCGAACTTGGAAATTAGAGAGCAAAGTGAAAATTGTGAATCAGAATTGCAGCCATTTCAACTTAAATCAAAGAAAACTTCGTCTTCCTTGAGCATCAGTGAGTGGATCTGCACTTTCTTGAGCAAGCTTAACACCATTTGAAGCTCCAACGGAGAGACTCCGTTAGGTAAGCTTCTTTCTCAAATTTCTCACATGATAGGCATTTATTTAGGACCATTCTTGTTGCATCCGAAGTCCTACAACTAGTAGGCAAATTCTGGATGGTTAATTATGATGTATGTTGAGATTTGCAGTGGTGTGCTTGAAACTTTAACCGTTTGATTCTTTTAATTCAAGCATGATCAATGAAATTGGAGACCGGATTTGGATTCTACATGACTTGGCGTTTAATTTGATATAAGATTTCACGATTTTTGGTGAAGTTTGGAACCTGATCTCCGGCCACCTCGCTGGAGAAGACGACCGGAGCTAGGGCTCTAGCGTCTGGTTCAGTTTCAGGCGAGCTGATGTGTTTTCCATGTGTGCGTGTTTGACTCATTGACCTGACTGGATGAACGGCTGTGATGTGTTTGACTGGCTTGCGTAGAGATTGACTTGCCAAGTCAATTAATGATACACAACGTTTTGCTTGCTGCGTGGTTCTGGGCTTTAGGTGCTTTTGACACCCCCTCTCAATTGAAGCCCAATGCATTGAGCTGAATGGCTTGCTATTTGCACCACTTCCAATTATTTGTTTTTGTTTTATTTTATTTGATTTCTGTTTTCATTTTTGATTTTTAAAAATACCTCCAAGCTTGATAAATTCCACACAAAAATATTTTCTGATACTTTAATGTGTCATTTAATTTTTGATAATTTTTATTTTCATTTTTCAATTATTTTTCAATTAAAAGTGGAATTAGAGATTGGAGGTGTTTTAAAATTGTTTTTTCCTTGTTCTTTTGGTTCCATGCCTAGTTCCTTGACCAATTCTTATCTCCAAGGATTGAGACTTTTTCTCATATGAATTATGAATTAAAGAGTCTTATAGGATAATTTTTGCCCTGGTTTGGTTTATTTTTGTTTGATTTTTAAGTCATTTCTTTTGACCCTCGATAACCCTCCTTCAAAGTGGAGCACCCAAGTGAATCAATTTCTATGGTGATGCTTTGAAATGACTTTGGTTGTATGCTCTTGGCCTTTGGTTTCCAACTCATTTATGTGCTTTTGAGATTTTATTTGGATTTATTTGAGCCTTTTTCGTATTTTTGAGACAACTTGCAAGTCAAGTTACTTCTAAGGGTGGTTCATACGTACACTTGACCTAGTTTGGATGGGAAATGATTCTTATGAACTTCAAATGCTCCCAACTCTTCTTGATTCACCTTCGTAACATGTTGAAGTTGTTGAATGAAAACTTTTAGGTCATAAAGTGTTTTGGTTTTGGTTTTGTGTTGCATTCTTTTTAGGCTTTCCATTTGGTTTCAAATGTTGAAAGTGTTTAAGACCTAGGTCTTTTTCCATGCCTAATCTTGCAATATCTTTGATGTGTGTTCTTTCTTTCTTTGTGCATCTTCTTCCCTTGCTCTTACCTCTGTCCAAGGATCATAGAATCCCATTTGAGATGGTTTAGTCCCTTCTTTGGAGGTACTTTGAACATATCATGAATGGTGATTCCTTTTGAGGACTTTTGATATGTTTTCCCTTGTTTGATCTTGATGATGATTGTGGTTGAGACTCTTTGAGTTACTTGCTGCCTAAGTTTGGTATCCCATATCTCATCTTGATCTTGCTTTGCCTCTTGGCTTTCTTGCTTTGTTTTTGAGCTAGTGATTGATACATAAGTGATTGTAAGGATTCCATTCTTCTCACTTTATCTCACTTTGTTTTGAATTTGCTTATGTGCTTTTTTGTGCATTTTCTTTTGGTTCTTGCATCTCCCATTTGCATGCTTGAGGTTGAGATATGCTTGTGGAGGCTACTGCCCCACACTTTGTTCCTCCCTCTTTTCTTCATTCTAATTGTGCAGATATTGAAGGCCTTTCCTTCACGGGCTTACTTAGTGCTTGTGCTAAGGAGTTCAGGGCTAAGGGCTGGAGCGTAGGAAGCATTGGCTATCAGAACCCCCGGAGGGAACTAACTCCTTTCTGGCAAAGCTGCTTCATGAGGAAAAAAAAATAGGGTTCTCTTATTTATAGAGAATTCTAGTATGGATGAAGGAGTTCAATTTTGAATTCAGAAGCCCGGAGATGGTCAGGTGGTTTCTTGTAATTTTGGGAATCTTTTCGTTAACAAATATGGATTCCCCATAGTCTCAGTGTCTGAGGATTTAGGGGATCCTAAAATATAAGCACAATATGATTTCTTCATTATATATTTATATATTTTTAGAGAAAAAGATGGATTACATGTTTGCATACTTTCTTTCTTCTTATGCTTCCTTCTTCTCTCTTCTTTGCCATGTTCCCTTAGGATCTCTAATCTCTCTTGTTCAAGATTGATTATGATAGACCTTAGGCTTGAATTCATGCATGATAACATTAGGTAGCATTCCCTTTTATCCCAATCATAGGTGCACTTTGTATGAGAACATTAGGTTGAGTCTTAGTCTCCCTTTAGAGTTGTGTCTCTCTCTTCTCATCTTCAAACCTCTTCAATTCATCTAATAAAGAATAATTTGTGTTATACACTACGAGCCTTAAGTACTTGGGGAATGATGATTGAGGGGTCTCCTCTCAATTGTCTAGAGTGTTTAGCGTATGTCCTTTGGACGATATGTGACGTATTCGCTCCTAGGTCATAGTCTTTAGTGCAACATGAGTTTTAAATCATAACTCAATTCACTTCTTCTCTAAAAAACACAAAAAACAAACTTCAAACCTTTTTATCCTTCGGGATCTTAATTTGGAAAACCTTTTTCATAAGGAGAGTTTTGTTAACTCTTGGTTCTACCGCAAACAGGTAACGCCTAAGTCTCCAATGGTCGAGCTGCATACACCTAACTGCTATAACTAAGGTTTAACCCTACTCGGGTCTAAAACATCTTGAACCAACCTGTGGTCTTTGTTAGCCCAAACTACGTTTGCTCTAATTTCTCGTACCAGATGAGAATACGTAGGCACAAGACGGTGATGTCTTGGCGAGTAACCTTCCCCCACCTTCACCCGTAGTTTTCCGAACTACGTTGACTCTGACTTTCCCATTGCACGAGGGAATACGTAGGCATAGAGCGACGATGCTCTATCGAGTCTCTTTTCTTTTCTTTTCTTTTGTCTCTGTGGCCTGTAGCTAGATAATTCAACACCCTTTAGATTAGACAACAAGCGTGGATCCCATCGAGTATGACGAACGTGAGAGGTGCTCATACCTTCCCTTTGCGTAACCGACTACCGAACCCGAGATATGGCTGCGATGACTTGTCTTCTCCCTTTTCTGTAGGTTTTCTCTGATCGTTTCCTTTCCCTCTTTTGGGATAAATAACGAACGGTGGCGACTCTTCTATCTTTGTCGGCCCCTCTTCGCAGCGATGCGACAGCTGACGATTCAGCTGGGGACCTTCCCATCCCCTATGCAAGTCAATCCTAGCGCTTGTTTATTTATCTTTTGGGTGTGTATATATGTGTTGTACTTTATCTTTATTTCATTTTTACTTTCTGCATTGTATATATCAGTTTGCTGTGCTGTTGGGGGGAAATGATCCATTGAGGGAAAAGCCAAAACCCAGGCTTGAGTACAACATAGCATTAGAAGTGGAAAGTAGTGGTGAACCTATATGTTTGGCATGCACTAGTTCCCATGAAATTCATGCTCAGAAGATATTCTCTTTGATGACTTCCTTTCCAGTCCGTTGGACCGTTGAGAGGATTTTAGATATGAGGATTGTCGACTCTGGGGACCGATCATTTGGAAGTCATCTAAGTGAGGCCGCTTCATGAGATTATGGTGTCAAATCAAAAATGGTGAATGTATCATCGTTTCTCGAAAGTCTGTGACGCTGATGACCGCATAGGATGCCAGACCTTATCAGAGATAGGTTCATACCTGTGAGTGAGAGGGTTATGCAGGAAACTTTGACCTTCAACCTACCCTGGTTTTCTTGTCAGAATGAACCTACAAACTCGATACAGTGGGTCCTTATGATGGTGCTATGTTCTTGCTAGAGCAAAGCGCTGGTTCTTCTCAATCAAAGGCACAACAATCTTGATCCCCTGTGTGCATTTGCATTTGCATTTTCATCTTGCATTTTCATTGACATGTATTTATGCTGCAGGTATACCTTTTTCCCTCAATTCTAGTGATCTTATTCTTCTCAGACATGGAGCATACCTTGAAGAAGACAGTGGCTTACAAGTTTCCTACTCCAGATATTGGAACTTTGTTGAGTTTTATTTCTGTGGCTGACAGGAAGGTGATGGATGATTTCAAGAAATCTTATGGGAAGCTCTTGAGCTGTGTCTGCAAGCCTTTAGTGTATGAGTTGGGTGGTCTCCAAAATCTGCTTCAGTTCTATGATCCTCAACTGAGGTGTTTCTTGTTTCTAGATTATATGTTGGCACCTACTCTATAAGAGTTCTCTGTGTTGTTGGGGTATCTATATTGGATCAGATGTCATTCTATCACAGTGACACTGAGTCTGATCTGGCTAAGCTTGCTGCTGCCCTCCATCTTGATGTTTCTGAGATTTCAGGGAAAATGGCTAAGAGAAATGGGATGTCTAGCTTTCCTTTATCTTTTCTGGTTGATAAAGCTCACTAATTTGCCAAGGATGGTTGTTGGGTTGTGTTTAATGCTATATTAGCAATGTGTTCCATATCTTTGCTTCAGGGAATCCTGTACCTACGCTTCTAGGCGACGTCTATCATTCTGTTCACTACAAGAATGAGAACCAGAGAGGGAAGAACGTATCTTGTTGTGTACCTTTGTTCTACAGGTGGTTTGCTAGCCATCTTCCCAAGATTGGTCCTTTCATTGATACTGTAGGTACTTGGGAGTGGTCTGAGAGGTTGATAGGATTGACTGCTGATAACATTATCTGGTTTGACAGAGACATGCTGGGTACAAAGATTATTTATAGTTGCGGTGGTTTTCCTAACGTCCCGTTGGTCGGAAGGAAAGGATGCATTAACTATAACCCATCCTTGTTGGTGAGACAGTTTGGATACGCTCTGAGAGATCCTCCTAAGGAAGAGGAGATACAGGAATCTTTGTATCTCAAAAGTTTGTTGGAGGGTGATACTTTGGCTAGAGTGGAGCATGCTTGGATTAGTATTCACAGGAAAGGGAAAGTTTCATTGGGAAAGAGTAACAGTCGAGCCTATGATCCTTATGTCACTTGGATCCATGACAGAGCAGAGAGAGTATTGATGCCTTTTCCATCCCGTGAGCCTCTATATCCTTTGATGATTGAGGAGCCCACTACCGTTGACATATAGAGGTATAATCAGTTGTGGGCTGAGAAAGAAGAGTTGCGCAAGGCTAATGAAGAGCTAGAGAAAGAGGTTACTCAGCTCCGGAGTGAGAAGAATGATGCTACTTAGGCAGCTAAGAAGCAAACTGAGCTGGTGAACAAGTTGGGTACAGATTTGACCAAAGCGATTCGCACTCGAGAATGTTTGGGTTTAGATCTGAAGGTTGTCAGTGACGTTCCTACCTCTAAGAAGAAGGAGTTGGATAGAGCTTATCTGGAGATCTCCAAGTTCAATGCATAGTGGAATGCTACTCTTACCAACAACAAGGAGCATGAGGATGTATTGAAGTTACAGATCGCCAAGTTGAAGACTCAGCTTACTTTGAAGGATGAGAAGATTACAGCAGAAGCTTCACTTCGACGTGACAATGATTGTAGACTGAATGAAGCTATTGCAACCTTAGAGGATTACAGGGCTAGAGCTGATACGAAGAGGTGCATGCTTGAGGAGGTCTTTGGCGAGGGAGCCTGGGAGGATTACGCTCAGGGTTTACAGTCTACCATTAGCCAGAGAGATTCACTCATTCAGGGATTGCTTATTAGACCAGATCATCCCGAGATGAAGGAACTGCTAGATGATTTTCAGTCTCGTCATCGTACTTGATACTTTTCATTCTCTTTGTAGTCCGTTGCTATATTATTGTATATTGACCATCACCAGACCTGTTGATTGAGGTCACTGTTGATTATATTGTACTCATTGCTGATTATACATTACCTTGTGGGCTTTTGTTTATGTATAAGGGGTTTTTCTCTATGCTTGTCTATGGGTTCTCCAGTGTTGTGCTGTTATCTCAAAACTAGAATTGAGGGGGAAATATCCCTAATGCATAGATAGATGTCTGCATTTTTGCATCCTTCTGCACTTTTGCATCGCAGGTGTATCGGAACCGTTAACCTTATTTCCTGTGGTTTGTTAGTTTGTTTCAGGATAGACAATCAGACAGTTCACTGTTACGGTACTAGAGGGAATCAACGCAAGGTCATGGAACAGATGCAGGCTGAGATGCAGAATATTAGGGACAGGATGGCCCAATTTATGGACTTAATGCAGGGTGTGGCAAATGGCCAGGAGAAACTAAGGACCTTGGTGCAGCCATTGATTGCCAAAGTTGACAATAATGGTGTGCTTCACGGAGGAACTGATGCTAATCCTCCTTGTGGTGATGGTACACCGCATGCTCATGCTAATCCTCCCTGAGGTGGTGTGTGCTATGCATGGAAACAATGTTCCTCAGTGGGAGGAGGATCAGCAAGAAGATGCGTTCTCTATGCGAGACATTGGTGCAAGGTTGCCATCTGAGGCTGATAAGAGGTTTAAGCTGATTGAAGAGAAGATGAAGTCTTTTGAAAATCAGAACTCCATGGGACTGGACATGGCCAATCTGGGGCTGATCCCAAACTTGAAGGTACCGTTGAAATTCAAAGTTTCCAACTTCGACAAATACAAAGGCATAACTTATCCTCGGGTTCATCTGCGTTCTTATTATCGTAAGATGTCCGCTTACTCAGATGATGAAAAATTGCTGATGCATTTTTCCAAGACAACCTTTTTGGACCTTCTCTTGAGTGTTATATGAGCTTGGAACCGGTTAATATTCGCAGTTGGAGGGACTTAACTGAAGCCTTTGTCAAGCACTATCAGTACAATAGCAACCTTGCGCCAAACAGGGTCCAGCTGCAGAATCTTTCCCAGAAGAACAACAAATGCTTCAAAGAGTACGCCCAGAGGTGGCGTGAGCTAGCAGCCAGGGTGAAGCCTCCCATGGTGGAGCGAGAATTGATTGATATGTTCGTTGCTACATTGTCGGGCGTATATTATGAGAAGTTGATTAGTAGTATGTCAGGTAGCTTTTCTGATCTGATTATTACTAGGGAGAGAATGGAGAATGGAATTAAGCTGGGTAAGATTCAGGCCGACGAAGGATCCTCAGCTAGAGGAGGAAGGAAACTGTTTGGCAATAAAAAGAAGGAAGGTGAGACTAATGTAGTGTCTAGTTCGCAGAACAAAAATAGAAATCAGCGTCCAAAATACATTCAGCAGCAGCAGGTTGCAAGTATCACAATACCAGCCATACCACAACAACAGCCACAGCAGCAACAGAATCAGCAAAGCTATGCGCCCAGACAATTTCAGGATCGTAGGAGAACCTTCAATAGGCAGTTTGACGCGCCTCCAATGCCATATCCTCAATTGCTTCAGCACTTGTTACAGTTGCAGTTGATACAGAAGAGAACCTTAGCTCCACTGACAGGTGCACCACCTCCTGGTTACGACGCTAATGCTCGTTGTAAGTTTCATTCAGGTGCACCGGGGCATAATATTGACAACTGTAAGGCGTTTAAACACAAAGTTCAAGACTTGGTGGATAGCAAAGCTATAAATTTTTATCACGACGCGCCCAATGTCATGCAGAATCCCGTGCCCAAGCATGGGGCAGCCGGGGTCAGCGCTATCATTGAAGATGAGAGTTTGAATCTGGTTTCAGATGTTAATGAGTTGAGAACGCCGCTGAGCTTCGTAAAAGACAAGTTGTTGAAGGGAGGTGTATTCCCGGGTTGTGATGAGTTCTGTGCTGAATGTTTGAGTCATCTCGAGGGATGTGACAAGCTGAAGAGTTATATTCAGAAGATGATTAATGATGGAGTCTTGCAATTTGACAGGGTTGCTGAGAAGAAGACTGAGGAAATGATAGCTGAAGAGAGGAACGAGGTTGCGACAATCTCGATTCCATATAAGACTATTACTATTTCAGCGCCACCGAGGCCACCAACCATCATCATTACCAAAGCTGGTCCTGTGCCATATGAGAGTACCAAAGTAATTTCGTGGAATTACAGAGCTGAGGTATATTGTAATGGACAGAAACAGGAGTTGAAGAATTTATCGGTTGATTATATGGATAATCTAGTTGGAGCTGGGGGAATTACTCGAAGCGGAAGCGTGTTCTCGTCACCTGAAGTGGTTGCTGATAGAGCTGATAAGGGGAAGAAAGTAGTAGTGGAAGAAACTTCTCAAGCGGGAAACAAGAATTCTTTGGAGAAGGAAGTGGAGGAGTTCATGAGATTGATAAGAAAGAGTGATTACAAGATTGTTGATCACTTGCAACAGACTCCCTCCAAGATATCTATTTTGCCCTTGTTGTTATGTTTGGAAGCGCACCGGAATGCTTTGTTGAGAATCCTGAATACATCACATGTACCCCAGGAGATTTCTGTGAACCAACTCGAGGGGTTGTAGCACATGTAAATGCAGGTAATGGGCTGGGATTCACGGATTTGGATTTGATGCGAAAGGGGATGAACCATAATTGTGCGCTGCACATATCTATTGAATGCCGAGGAGCCGTTCTGTCACACGTGCTTGTTGATACAGGGTCATCCCTGAATATACTTCCAAAGAAGGGTCTGATGAAATTGGATACCCGTGGTATAACGTGTACGCCAAGTGACTTGGTAGTACGTGCTTTTGATGAGACTCGTAGGTCCGTATTTGGAGAGTTGACGCTGCCGATTCAAGCTGGTCCTGAAGTGTTTGATGTTATATTCTACATCATGGATATTCAGCCAGCTTATAACTGTTTTCTTGGACGTCCCTGCATACATTCGGCAGGCGCCGTGACTTCTACGCTACACCAAAAGTTGAAATACATGGTGGGTGGCAGCATTGTCACTGTATATGGAGAGGAGGATATAATGATTAGTCATTTATCTTTATTCAAATACGTTGAGGTGGATGGCAAAATCCATGAGACTTTATGTCAAGCCTTCGAAACGGTACAGGTCAAAGATAAAACACCAGTTGTGAGTAAGGCGCCCGAAGTGGCCATGTCGTCTTTCAAAGAAGCCCAGGCAGTGGTGTAGGCTGGGGCATCACAAGGTTGGGGTCAAGTGCTGAATATACCCAACAAGCAGGAAAAATTTGGTTTGGGATACAACCCATCTTCATCCTCCCAGAGCGCGCCATGCTATAAGGGGCTTGTCCAGTTTACTAGCGGCGAGGTAATCTTCGAGCAGATTAATGTCGTATCAGACGAAAAAGGTGACAACGACTATGATATGGACGCTTGGATTCGGCCATGCATTCCAGGACAAAGCCTCAACAACTGGTCTGTTGAAGAAGTCATCCAAGTGACGACCGACGAGTAATGACTTGTTTTTCTGATTATTGTATAGCCCTATGTTCTACCAGGAGCATAGTGGTCTTTGTCTTCAGGACCTAATTGTTTATGTTAGAACACAGATTGGTGTTTAATCTTATCTTTATGTTTTGATGATAACTCTAATGAAATTTTGTATTAAGAAAATATATACTCTAATTTTGTTCAAGTGTTTTTGTTTCAGATATTAAAATAAATATTATTATGGAAGGAAAAATGCATCTGAACATTACTCTACGCAAGCTCTGAAGCATCAGAAGACTCTGAGCGCTGCCAGAAGAGACTCTGAAGCAGAAGCTGCAAAAGACTCTGAAGCATAGTTGAAGAATTGTATGAAGAGTTTCAAGCATTGTTTCAAGAAGACTCTTAAGTACTTTATGCTGCAAGTACAGAGGCTTTGTTATTCAAACTCTGCTCTAATTGAGATTCACGCTGAAAGCACTGGCTGCAAAACTCTGATAACATCAAGACTCTGATGTTGATAACTTTGAGACAGAAGCTTTGTTGAAGAAAATATTATTCAAAGATATATCCGTTGGCATATTCCAAACAACTCTTTCCTTATTCATGTATGGCACAGGAAATGAGACAAAAGGGATTTGTCTGAACATTCCTCTTCTGGGAAAGCTAGAGCCAATAGAAGACAAAAGGCTACAGCTACACAGCAAGGCACAGTCTTCAAGCATTGGACTTTCTAGTCTATAAAAGGACGTCTTCAACAACATTTCAAGGTTAACGAATTATTGACAAACTCATTGAAATTATTCAACAACTCTCATACAATCTTTCATAAGCTGAATAGTTTTTATTCGTTCTTAATCTAAGTGTAAAAGTCACAGTTGTGATAAAGCTTTTTAGAAGCAACTTAAACACTTGTTTAGTTTACATTAATTTGTAAAAGGTTCCTTAAGAAGGCCAAGTTGTGGTCAGGATTTCTTGAGAAGACTAAGACAATTGTTCTTAGTGGTTGACATTGTAATTTGTTTGAATATAGTGGATTAAGTCCTTGTGGAGAAAGGCAAATCACCTTGATAGGGTGGACTTAATTAGTTGAGTTCAACGAACCAGGATAAAAATATTGTGTTGTTTTTATTTCCATAATTATTTCAAAACCCTTATTCAACCCCCCTTCTAAGCGTTTTTCTCACCTTCAGTTTATGCTTGAACATCTTTTATCAATCAATCAAAGCGCGTTTTTCTACATTCAAATATTGTGATCCTTGTATTTCATGTTTTATTTTTAACAATAAAATGGCAAATGTGGTTTGTGCTTGTTTGCATATCATTTTAAGCATTTAATCGTCATCATTGCAGGTTTCACTTTGCAGATGACACCGCTCCAGAATCGTCTATGACTCGCATTGACTTTGATAATCTGATATTTCAAGCCGAAGAAGAGATTGATGAAGATGAAGACTTACCAGAAGAGCTAGCCAGACTTTTGAAACAGAAAGAGAAAATCATTCTGCCTCATCAAGAGGAAATTGAGATTATCAACTTGGGTTCTAAGGAAGTCAAGAGAAATGTCAAGATAGGGGCTGCATTGCAGAGTGATATCAAGCAAAGATTGGTTGAAATGATCCGAGAGTATAGTGATATCTTTGCTTGGTCATATGAAGACATGCCCGGTCTTGATACTAATATCGTGGTCCATCGCTTGCCATTGCGCGAAGAGTGTCCGCCAGTCAAGCAGAAGTTCAAGCGAACTAGACCAGATATGGCTGTGAAAATCAAAGAGGAAGTCCAGAAGCAGTTGGACGCAGGATTTCTCGCTGTAACAACTTACCCTCTGTGGGTTGTAACACCCCCTTCTATACCCCTAATAAATGGATATAATACAACTAAGCACATACAAGTTATCAGAGTAAAAAGGTTTTATAATAAGGTATAAAAGAAGAATGCCACAATTTCACCAATAAAACACTTTCACAATTTGCTCCATAAAATATGTAACATTTTCAATTTAAGCGGAAGATAAAATCATTTGATCGTTTTCAAAATATTAATCCACGTACACATAAGCTATCCAATTTAATATATATCATATCAGTTAGATTACAAAACCACACCAGCTGATACATCGCAATGTATCACAAAAGAATGACTGTACTAGTCTAACTACCCGGTGTTACATATCAGAGCAGTAGACTCAAAAGAATGAAGACTATTCTTCACAAAAGGACTCCAGCATCCTAATCTGCAATGCCTCATAGAGCATTATAGAACAGCAGAAGGGTGAGAAATATAACCATAATAATCAAGCATAAGATTACGTATATATATAGGTATCATATAACACATATTCACGTTTCTCACCACACTTCGTTCTCATAATCATAATCATATCACGTTCACATATATCAGCATTATGAACATTCACAAGCACATCCCTTCATGCTTAATTTCACAATCATTCACAAGCACATTTATACCACAACAATATTATGAAATGTGACTCAACATATCCAATGCAACTCAATGCTATGCGGTACCGACATTAGTTATCTTTTTTCGGTTTTCACTCTAAACCGGGTCCACCCTTCTAGACCGATAACTCGTTATCATTTTTCGGTTTTTACTTTAAACCGGGTCCACCCTTCTAGACCGATAACATCCAAGCCCGTCCCCTAGGCTTCAAACCCACCCTTCTAGGTTTGGGACAAGCCACTAGTTTCCACGAAACTAACAGACATTGCCTCTTGACTGAATGATGCATGTACAATCAACCAATCACAATAAATGCACTTAAGACCGTTCCCGCGTCTTAATCCCATGCATTCGAATAATTCACCCCTTCGAGAATTTCATTATGATTGCACATACAACATATATCAAACATTTATCAATGTATTCATTTCACACATCATCATATTCAACAACAATGCATACATATCACATATGTTCCCATGCATTCTCACAACAATCGCATACATATATGCACTCACAATTCATTAGACGATACACATACATTCCTCATTGTATTCCCATGTATCTCTAATTATCACAACAATCAAGGTATTCACATCGCAATACCAATCATACAATTATAAGATACGCACACATATTCAAAATGTTCTCATGCATACTCATTACATAATTGTACACAACAATCAAACATTCACCACTCATCAATTAATACACACATAATCATCATTATGTTCTCATGTATTTTAACCGATTACAATTAATCATTCATATCACAACTCTAGGATTCACGCCCGAAGGCTACCCACAGCAAATGTTATCATAATAGTTCACATACTCATTCATAACATAGAAGTATAAACATATACGAATCAACCAAACAATCCCCATTTGGATAACACAGCAAAGAAAATATACTGCCACATTCGCCTTCATTCGCCTGGCGAACCCTCGCAGCGAACCTTCGCCTGGCCTTCGCCTGGCGAACTCTCTCAGCGAACACTCGCTAGGCTTCGCCTGGCGAGACTTCCCAGCGAGCCCAAGTCAGTAGCTACTGACTTCATTCGCCACCGTTTGCCAGCACCTTCGCTGGGCGAACCTTCGCTGGGCGAACCTTCGCTGTCCCACTTCGCCTGGCGAACCCACCAGCGAAGTCTACTGGGACTTAAATATAATTATTCGCCAACATTCGCTAGGCTTCGCCTGGCGAAGCTTCGCCTTTGCTCGCCTGGCGAGAGCCAGCGAACCTGCGCAGAACAGAATCCTATTCTGTCCCTCCTTCACCAATCCATCATCAACCCTCTCTTACACATCCAAATCAGTATAAACAGCATCAATACATGTTACCCGACTATTCTACGGCATTATTACTCGATTTCAACCAATTAAATCATCAATCTACCGATTATCCAACATTTTGCCCTAAATGGAAAGTGATGGAAACTCCACTAAAACCCTAACCCAACATACATAACATCATACAATGATCAAATAGAAACATTTCTCACCCTTACCTCGATTAATCGGAGTTTTGATGTTGGTTCTTGATGATTTCCACTTTTCTTCTTCTTCTTCTTCTCTTCTCTTTCTCTCCTTTCTTCTTCTTTCCTTTTTCTTTCCAAAAAATGTTTTTCTATCTTTCTTTTCTTTTCTTTCTCTCTTATATATTCCTTTATTTTCCTTCCTTCCAATTTCCTTCTCAATCCTCTATTAATTCCAATTAATAAAAATTAATTCCAACATTAATAAAAATCCCACTAAATCAATTAATTACTATAATTAATTATTTAATGAAATTTGGGCTGTTACAACCCTCCCCCACTTTAGGAATTTTCGTCCTCGAAAATGTTACCTGGTTCAAACAGTTCTGGATAAGACTCCTTCATCTGGCTCTCAAGCTCCCACGTAACATTTCCACCAGCCGGTCCTCCCCAAGCGACCTTCACTAAAGCAATCTCTTTACCTCGAAGCTGCTTCGATATCCGATCCTCTATCCGCATAGGTGATGCCCCAACAGTCAGGTTATCTCTCACCTGCACATCATCTATCTGGACTACATGAGACGGATCCGCAATGTATTTCCTCAACTGAGATACATGGAATACGTCGTGAAGATTAGCAAGCGACGGTGGTAAAGCCACACGATAGGCCACTTTTCCTATCCTTTGCAAAATCTGATAAGGACCAATGAAACGCGGCGACAACTTGCGCGACTTCAGTGCCCTACCAACACCTGTCATCGGAGTGACTCGAAGAAACACATGATCTCCCTCTTGAAATTCAAGTGCCTTCCTCCTCTTGTCATAATAACTCTTCTGACGACTTTGAGCAACTCTCATCTTCTCTTGAATCATCTTGATCTTATCAGTAGTCTGTTGAACTAACTCGGGTCCAACAACAGAACTTTCTCCGGACTCGAACCAACACAATGGTGTCCTACACCGTCTACCATACAACGCCTCAAATGGTGCCATACCAATACTCGAATGGAAACTGTTGTTGTAGGTAAACTCAATCAAAGGCAAGTAGCTATCCCAAGCTCCTCCTTTTTCCAATACACAAGCTCTCAAAAGATCTTCAAGCGACTGAATCGTCCTCTCCGTCTGACCATCAGTCTGAGGATGATACGCTGAACTCAAACGCAACTTAGTACCCAAAGCACTCTGCAGGCTCTCCCAAAATCTCGAAGTAAACCGCGGATCTCTATCCGAAACAATACTTAACGGAATACCATGCAGACACACAATCCTCTCAATATACAACTTAGCCAACTTCTCCAAAGGGTAATCCATACGCATAGGAATAAAATGAGCAGATTTAGTCAACCTATCCACGATAACCCAAATAGCCTCAAAATTACTCGGCGTCCTCGGCAAACCTGATACAAAATCCATAGAGATACTATCCCATTTCCACTCAGGAATAAACAACGGCTTCATCAACCCCGATGGCTTCTGATGCTCAATCTTTGACTTCTGGCAAGTCAAACAAGAATACACAAATTCCGCGATATCTTTCTTCATACTAGGCCACCAGAATACTTTCCTCAAATCCTGATACATCTTAGTAGCACCCGGATGAATACTCAATCCGCTACGATGTCCTTCCTCAAGGATGCTCTTTTTCAGCTCAACAACATTTGGAACACAATCTCGATCCCGGCATCTCATAATCCCATTCTCATCAATCCGAAAATCACCACCTTGGCCTTGGTTGATTAAAGTCAACCGATCAACTAAGCTCAAATCTGATTTCTGTCCTTCTCGAATTTCATCCAAAATACCACTTGTCAGCTTTAACATACCCAACTTAAATCCAAAAGAAGTTCTCTCACATACCAAACTCAAATCTCGAAATTGCTCAACCAATTCTAACTCTTTCACCATCAATGCCGACATATGCAATGATTTCCGACTCAATGCATCCGCTACTACATTCGCTTTACCCGGATGGTAATTCAAGCCAAAATCAAAATCCTTCAAAAGTTCAAGCCATCTTCTTTGTCTCGCATTCAATTCCTTTTGATCAAAAAGATACCTCAAACTCTTGTGGTCACTAAACACTTCAAATCTTGCGCCAAATAAATAATGCCTCCAAAGTTTCAACACGAACACGACGGCGGCCAACTCTAAGTCATGCGTCGGATAATTCTTCTCATGCACTTTGAGTTGCCTCGAAGCATAAGCCACAACTTGATTATTCTGCATCAACACACCTCCCAAACCCATCAAAGAAGCATCACCATACACAACGAATGGTTCTTCTGGATTTGGCAGGATCAAAACAGGAGATGTCGTCAACCTTCGCTTAAGTTCTTGAAAACTCGCTTCACACTTGGCGTCCCAAACAAAGGCTTGACCTTTCCTAGTCAACTGCGTCAACGACAACAATAACTTAGCAAATCCTTCAATAAACTTCCGATAATAACCGGCTAAGCCAAGAAAACTTCTGATCTCAAAAACTGACTTCGGAGTCTCCCATTGCGACACCGCTTCAACCTTCGACGGATCGACCGCAATACCATTACTCGAGATCACATGACCAAGGAAACTAACCTCCTTCAACCAAAACTCACACTTAGAAAGCTTCGCGAACAACTGCTTCTCCCTCAGCACAGATAACACAATCTTCAGATGCTCGGCATGCTCTCCTTCGCTCTTCGAATAAATCAAGATGTCGTCAATAAACACCACCACAAACTTATCCAAATAAGGATGGAAAATCCTATTCATGTACTCCATAAATACACCTGTGCATTAGTCACACCAAATGGCATCACGGAATACTCATAGTGTCCATACCTCGTCCGAAAGGCCGTCTTCTGAATATCCTCAGCTTTCACACGGATCTGATGATACCCAGATCTCAAATCAATCTTGCTGAACACGCTTGCACCAACCAACTGATCCATCAGATCATCAATCCTTGGAAGTGGATACTTATTCTTAATAGTCACCTTGTTCAACTGTCTGTAATCCACACAGAGCCTCATAGAACCCTCTTTCTTCTTAACCAACAAGACCGGTGCACCCCACGGTGACACGCTCGGACGAATAAACCTCTTTTCAAGCAAACCCTCAAGTTGAATCTTCAACTCTTTTAACTCCGAGGCCGACATACGATATGGAGCCATCGATATCGGACTAGTTCCAGGAATCAAATCTATCGAAAACTCCACTTCTCGCTCCGGCGGTAAATCCTTTATCTCTTCAGGGAATACTTCCGGAAAATCTCTAACAATGGGCAAAGCCTCAATCTCTTCACTCTCACTAGTCCTCAAAGTTGACATAAGCATAAATACCTTAGCCCCATCTTGCACCGATTCTTTCACTTGTTTCTTCGTCATAAACAAATCTCTTTCAACATCCGAATCGGGAAAAATAACCGTTTTGTCAAAACAGTTAATATACACACGATTGAATTTTAACCAATTCATTCCAAGAATGACATCCAGTTGATCTAAATGAAGACACACTAAATCAATCCCAAAATCTCTACCGAAAATACTCAACGGGCAATTCAAGCAAACATACGGTGTAGTTACCGAACCCATAGCAGGAGTATCAATAACCATACCGCCACCAATCACAGACAACTCAAGATTCAACATTCTAATACAATCCAAAGAAATAAAAGAATGCGTAGCTCCGGTATCAATTATAGCGATCAAAGGTATACCATTAATAAAACACGTACCTCTGATCAATCGATCGTCGCTAGCAGTCTCAGATCCAGATAGAGCGAACACTTTCCCGCTCCCTTGATTCTTCTTCGGCTTATCGCACTTGGTACTAATGTGCCCTTGCTCACCACAATTGTAGCAAGTCACGCCCGCACCACTTCTGCATTCTAGAGCCTTGTGGCCTGGCTTGCCACACTTAAAACACGTCTTCTCAACACTTTTGCATTCAGGAGCACGATGTCCCTCTTCACCGCACCTATAACATCTCACCGGAGTAGAAACTCCCCCACTTGGCCTCTTGCCATAACCCATTCTCTGCTTCCCTTTGTCCGCAGGAGTCACATAAGGTTTTCCTCTGAATTGACCTTTTCCTTTCTTATCACTTAGGCTCTTGTAGTGGCTAGACCTAGCCCTACTGTCTTCATCATAAATTCTGCTCTTGTTAACCAACTCAGAAAACCGCCTGATTTCCTGGTATCCAATAGCTTGTCTAATCTCAGGTCTCAAACCGTTCACAAACTTGAGGCACTTAGACCTCTCAGCATTACCAGTATTATAGTGAGGACAAAATTTGATCAACTCCTCAAATTTCGCCGCATACTCAGCAACCGTCGAATTACCTTGCTTCAACTCAAGAAATTCGATCTCTTTCTTCCCCCGCACATCCTCTGGAAAATACTTCTCCAGAAAAGTTTCTCTAAACAAATCCCACGTAATCACAATATCATCTTCCTCAAATCTTTGGCGAGTATTACCCCACCAATCTTCAGCTTCTTCTTCGAGCATATGAGTCCCAAACTGCACCTTCTGTGCATCCGAGCAATTCATAACTCGAAAAATCTTTTCCACAGCTTTCAACCAAATTTGTGCCTTGTCCGGTTCATGAGTTCCCTTGAAGACCGGAGGGTTATTCTTTTGGAATTTCCCCAAAGCACGGAATCCATCATCAGCATGATTCCTCACATTCACATTGGCCGGAGGATTCTGCCCAATTGCCCCCGCCAATCTTGTCAATGCCTCCGCAATCGCTTCGTCGTTCCTCCCTGCAACCATCTTACTCATTCCAACAACAGAACCACGTAAGAACAACCAATATTGATAATGCATCACACGCATATCAATAACACACAGGGAAAAACACTCTAACAACTTGGCCGGACGGACCGACCTGCTCTGATACCACTATTGTAACACCCCCTTCTATACCCCTAATAAATGGATATAATACAACTAAGCACATACAAGTTATCAGAGTAAAAAGGTTTTATAATAAGGTATAAAAGAAGAATGCCACAATTTCACCAATAAAACACTTTCACAATTTGCTCCATAAAATATGTAACATTTTCAATTTAAGCGGAAGATAAAATCATTTGATCATTTTCAAAATATTAATCCACGTACACATAAGCTATCCAATTTAATATATATCATATCAGTTAGATTACAAAACCACATCAGCCGATACATCGCAATGTATCACAAAAGAATGACTGTACTAGTCTAACTACCCGGTGTTACATATCAGAGCAGTAGACTCAAAAGAATGAAGACTATTCTTCACAAAAGGACTCCAGCATCCTAATCTGCAATGCCTCATAGAGCATTATAGAACAGCAGAAGGGTGAGAAATATAACCATAATAATCAAGCATAAGATTACGTATATATATAGGTATCATATAACACATATTCACGTTTCTCACCACACTTCGTTCTCATAATCATAATCATATCACGTTCACATATATCAGCATTATGAACATTCACAAGCACATCCCTTCATGCTTAATTTCACAATCATTCACAAGCACATTTATACCACAAGAATATTATGAAATGTGACTCAACATATCCAATGCAACTCAATGCTATGCGGTACCGACATTAGTTATCTTTTTTCGGTTTTCACTCTAAACCGGGTCCACCCTTCTAGACCGATAACTCGTTATCATTTTTCGGTTTTTACTTTAAACCGGGTCCACCCTTCTAGAACGATAACATCCAAGCCCGTCCCCTAGGCTTCAAACCCACCCTTCTAGGTTTGGGACAAGCCACTAGTTTCCACGAAACTAACAGACACTGCCTCTTGACTGAATGATGCATGTACAATCAACCAATCACAATAAATGCACTTAAGACCGTTCCCGCGTCTTAATCCCATGCATTCGAATAATTCACCCCTTCGAGAATTTCATTATGATTGCACATACAACATATATCAAACATTTATCAATGTATTCATTTCACACATCATCATATTCAACAACAATGCACACATATCACATATGTTCCCATGCATTCTCACAACAATCGCATACATATATGCACTCACAATTCATTAGACGATACACATACATTCCTCATTGTATTCCCATGTATCTCTAATTATCACAACAATCAAGGTATTCACATCGCAATACCAATCATACAATTATAAGATACGCACACATATTCAAAATGTTCTCATGCATACTCATTATATAATTGTACACAACAATCAAACATTCACCACTCATCAATTAATACACACATAATCATCATTATGTTCTCATGTATTTTAACCGATTACAAGTAATCATTCATATCACAACTCTAGGATTCACGCCCGAAGGCTACCCACAGCAAATGTTATCATAATAGTTCACATACTCATTCATAACATAGAAGTATAAACATATACGAATCAACCAAACAATCCCCATTTGGATAACACAGCAAAGAAAATATACTGCCACATTCGCCTTCATTCGCCTGGCGAACCCTCGCGGCGAACCTTCGCCTGGCCTTCGCCTGGCGAACTCTCTCAGCGAACACTCGCTAGGCTTCGCCTGGCGAGACTTCC
Organism: Lathyrus sativus; assembly: GCA_963859935.3. Taxonomy (NCBI): domain Eukaryota; kingdom Viridiplantae; phylum Streptophyta; class Magnoliopsida; order Fabales; family Fabaceae; genus Lathyrus; species Lathyrus sativus. Next base: position 300,815,035 of record OZ012736.1, on the reverse strand, counting down.
CAGCGAGCCCAAGTCAGTAGCTACTGACTTCATTCGCCACCGTTTGCCAGCACCTTCGCTGGGCGAACCTTCGCTGTCCCACTTCGCCTGGCGAACCCACCAGCGAAGTCTACTGGGACTTAAATATAATTATTCGCCAACATTCGCTAGGCTTCGCCTGGCGAAGCTTCGCCTTTGCTCGCCTGGCGAGAGCCAGCGAACCTGCGCAGAACAGAATCCTATTCTGTCCCTCCTTCACCAATCCATCATCAACCCTCTCTTACACATCCAAATCAGTATAAAGAGCATCAATACATGTTACCCGACTATTCTACGGCATTATTACTCGATTTCAACCGATTAAATCATCAATCTACCGATTATCCAACATTTTGACCTAAATGGAAAGTGATGGAAACTCCACTAAAACCCTAACCCAACATACATAACATCATACAATGATCAAATAGAAACATTTCTCACCCTTACCTCGATTAATCGGAGTTTTGATGTTGGTTCTTGATGATTTCCACTTTTCTTCTTCTTCTTCTTCTCTTCTCTTTCTCTCCTTTCTTCTTCTTTCCTTTTTCTTTCCAAAAAATGTTTTTCTATCTTTCTTTTCTTTTCTTTCTCTCTTATATATTCCTTTATTTTCCTTCCTTCCAATTTCCTTCTCAATCCTCTATTAATTCCAATTAATAAAAATTAATTCCAACATTAATAAAAATCCCACTAAATCAATTAATTACTATAATTAATTATTTAATGAAATTTGGGCTGTTACATGGGTCGCTAACATTGTACTTGTACCTAAGAAGGACGGTAAGGTACGGATGTGCATTGATTATAGAGATTTGAATAAAGCGAGCCCGAAGGACGATTTCCCGCTCCCTCACATTTACGTATTGGTTGCTAATACTGCGCAATATTCTGTGTTTTCCTTCACGGACGGTTTTTCCGGTTATAATCAGATTAAGATGGCACAGGAGGATATGGAGAAAACAACGTTTATCACACCATGAGGGACTTTCTGTTATTAGGTAATGCCTTTTGGGTCGAAAAATGCAAGGGCAACCTATCAGCGGGCAATGGTCACTTTGTTTCATGATATGATTCATCATGAGATTGAAGTATATGTTAATGACATGATAGCAAAGTCGCAAACGAAGGAGGTGTGAAGGCAAAGTATCTACCAACACAAGCGTGCCTCTGGTTTTTGATGATGACAACTTGCTAAGAGATATCCTTCTTTCGTTTAAATCATTCACGCTACTTATGATTCAATTTTTACAATGACGTAATGCACAAAAAGCTGTAGAAATTTATGTTTTTGCAGATTTTTGAACCATGAGCCGACCATACCGTCAGCACACAGTTTCATTCAGTTCACACGGGTCAGCGCATGAAGGTCATGCGTCGACCGTTAACTTGGCGCATGCAGGTTTAAGAATCTCACGGGTCAGCGCATGAAGATCATGCGTCGACCGCTGACTCGGCGCATGACAGTTTGAGTGTCACACGGCTCAGCGCACGCCGACCCTATGGTCGACCGTTCGCGCGCAGAAACAGAAATTCTGCTATGTTTCATTGATCTGTCAACTGTCTGTTTTGTATATTACTATAAATAGCTGTCTTTTCAATTTTAACAACTAACATTTTTGAAAGCATTGTGAGAAAGTGTTCAGGTCAAGAAACGTGAAAGAGGTGCATCAGTGTTCTTCATCTTCATCGTTCAATCAACTCACAAATCCTCAAATTACAGATAATCAATTTTTTTGCTGCGGTTTGTGGTTTGCTCGACGGTGATAAGGTTCGAACGCGTGATTGAAGATCCGGTTCGAGTGGAAGCTGGTGCAGGTGTTTCTTGGGAGAAAACCTTTGAGGTTTTACCTATCAAGACTACAGGTTTTGAAGGCTTTTGTTACGGAATCGTCGGTTCAACAATCAAGCGAGTGCGAAGGTGATTGATTAGCGGAAGGTTGATCAATCTAGTAGCTAGGGCGTTGAAAGGTTGAAGACGTTCCGGGTTCAATTTGGGTGTGTCTAAGATCAGCCGTGCCGAAGGTTTGATCAACGGAAGAGTTGTCAATAAGGTGGCTGCAATCGGAGGTCATTCACATCAAATTGGAGGACTTGATTCATCTTGAATCAAGGGGCAAGAAGTGGTAGAAATTATCAGCAACATTAAGATTGTTTGTATCAATTGTCTATCGATTCTTGTGTATAACTGTTCTACCAAACAGGTGATATCTATTCAATACATATCTCAATTCTCATTGTAGAATTGAGGGCAGACGTACCCCAACGCGAGGACGACTGGGGGAACTGCCTCATCAAATCTTGTGTTCCTTTATTTTCTGCATTTTCAATTACAGCTTAAAAATTAAGTGATTCTAGAATAAGTGATTTTGTCAAATTGTAGTATTGATTGAGTGAGTTGGTGAAACACTGTTTTTTAACTACTAAGTACAATAGAAATACTGTACTAAGGCTTTTTCAATCACTCATTCAACACAAATATCATTTAAGGTATTTGTGCACACCAACTGTTCGACAAAAGTGCTGAACTAAAATTGCCTTAATTTTGCTGCTAGTTTTGGTGTAATTTTTGATCATTGGAATAAGGAAATAGTACGAGTGAATCACATCTGAGTTTTGCATAAAAGTGTGTAGTGATTTACTATCCGTTATCGTCTTAAATTCATCTGCTTGACGCATATCCGGCTCTCCAATAGTTGTTCGTTTTAGACTATATTTTCCAAGGCCGCTTCCGCATTTGAAAACAATTTTGAAAACCAATTTTATTGGTAGCGCCACTCAAATTTTTAAAAGGGATCTATTCAACCCCCCCTTCTAGATCCGTGCCTTAGTCTAACAAGTGGTATCAAGAGCTCCGGTTCTCCGGTGCTTCAAATACAACATTGATAGAATAATGGCTAACGAACCAAAAGGGGCGTACAATAGAGCTCCCGTTTTTAACGGTGAAAATTATAGCTATTGGAAAGACTGTATGCGGGTGCACATTAATTCCATAGATAGAAAGATATGGAACGTTATTCTCAATGGTCCGATTGAAATAACCATGACAAATGAGAATAACGAAGTTGTGCCAAAGCCCGAAGCACAATGGACCGACGACGATGAGCGAAAGTATAATTACGATTGGAAAGCTAAGAACATTCTAATCTCCTCATTAGGTGTAGATGAATACTACCGTGTATCCCATTGCCCTACGGCTAAGACTATGTGGGATGCACTACAAATTGCCCATGAGGGGACAAACGATGTTAAGTTGGCTCGAATCAACACTCTTATACAAGAGTTTGATCTCTTTTTCATGGAGCAAGGGGAAACCATTGCTGACATGCAAAAGAGATTTACTCATCTCATAAACAGATTACATTCACTAGGAAGACCTATTTCCAATGATCTTGCTACTAATAAAGTTTTGAGATGTCTTAGCAGGGAATGGCAGCCGAAAGTGACCGCCATCAAAGAGGCAAATGATCTTACGGTATTAGACCTGACTACATTGTTTGGCAAACTACAAGAGCATGAACAGGTACTCTTGAGTCTTGACCAACATGAAAGGAAAGAAAAGAAGGACAAAGTAAAGATGAGTGAAAAGAAGTCCATAGCTCTTAAGGCTTCTTCCTCGAAGTCTAAAGCAAAAGAGCAAAGTGATTATTCTTCAAGCGACGACGAAGAAGAAGACATAAATGAGGACATGGGGCTGTTCGTTAAACGGTATAACCGGTACGTGAGAAAGAACGGCATCCAACATTCGGAGAAGAACCTGGTAAATTTCCGAAGGCAATCAAGGTTCTCCAAAGATGACAATCAAAAAGGCAAAAAGACTAGAGGAACGTGCTATAAATGTGGAAAGCCCGGTCACTACAAACCGGACTGTCCAATGAACAACAAGGGAAAAGAAAAGGAACAATCGAAGTCACATAAGAGAGCATCAAAGCCTAGGAGGGCGTACATCGCGTGGGAAAGCGACAGTGATTCTTCCTCCTCTAATGAAAGCTCTAGTGATGAAGAAGAGTCCGTGAATCTATGTCTCTCCGCAAATCAGAAAAAGAAAAAGAAACAGGTACGTCACTCTAGATATAATATGTCATCTAATATGTCTCATTCCGAATTACAAACCGCATTCGATGTTTTACACAAGGAAGCAACTGAAGCCTTTAAGAAACTTGCTTCTAATAGAAGAATTTTTACATATTTAGAGCACAAAGTCTTAGAGTCCGAAAAGAAATTAGAGGACCTTAAGGCTTCCATTGTGAAAGATAATGAATCGGATTGTAAGGACAATAGTAATCCTTTCAACTTTGGTTGTGATACTTGTCATATTTGGCAAGGTGAGGTTAGAAACCTTAAGGCCAAATTAGACAAGGCACTTGAACCTAAAATTACATTTGCAATCGATAAAAAGGATTTTAGAAAAAGTATGATAAACCCATATCAAAAATATGCATATGTAATTAGGGATCAAGCAAGTGAAAGTGATTCTAATGTCGACTTTGTATGCTTTTACTGTTGCAAGAAAGGCCACTCCATTGGTAAATGTCGATTTAGGAGATTTCTTGTTCCTAAAGGCATCTACCAATGGTTGCCCAAACGCAACCGTCTTGTCGCTAACCTATTAGGACCCAATATGCCATTGGGTACCTCCCTTTTCTAAGTTATATTTTGACAGGTGAAATGTGTCGAGTCCACCGAGAGAAGATGGGTTCTTGATAGTGGGTGCTCAAGGCACATGTCTGGAGACATATCCTTATTCATAGACTTCGTGGCTAAGAAGAAAGGGTATGTAACATACGGTGATAACAACCGCGGAGCGATACTAGGTAAAGGTAGTATAGGTAATCCCTCCTCTACTACAATTTCCGATGTGTTGCTTGTCGAAAACCTTAAACATAATCTCCTTAGCATTAGCCAATTATGCGACAAAGGTTACAATGTTTCCTTTTCAAAAGATTGCTGCAAAATTGTGCATGAAAGTGATAAGAAGAATGTGTTTATTGGTTTTAGAGTAAACAATGTGTATATGCTTGACTTGAATGTGGTATCCCCAACAAGCGATCAATGTCTCATATCTATGAGTGAAGACTCATGGCTATGGCATAGGCGCTTAGCGCATGTCAACTTTGACTTACTCAATAAGATTGTCTCAAAAGATCTAGTACTAGGACTTCCCAAAATTAAGTTCACCAAGGATCACCTTTGTGATGCTTGTCAAAAAGGAAAACAAACGAGGATCTCCTTTAAATCCAAAAAGATTATTTCAACAACGAGACCTCTTGAACTACTTCATATGGACTTGTTTGGGCCGTCTAGGATCAAAAGTCTAGGAGGAAACTATTACGGATTCGTAATAGTGGACGACTTTTCTAGGTTCTGTTGGACCATCTTCTTAGTGAGTAAAAGTGACACGTTTGCCGCTTTTGAGAGATTTGCCAAGCTCTCCCAAAATAAGTTAAATACAAACATTGTGTCAATAAGAAGTGACCACGGAGGTGAATTTGAAAATCATTTATTTGAAGAATATTGCGGTAACCATGGCATCGATCATAACTTCTCGGCTCCACAAACTCCTCAACAAAATGGGGTTGTGGAGCGTAAAAACAGAATTTTAGAAGAATTGGGAAGAACAATGATTAATGATAGTGGTTTACCAAAATACTTTTGGGCCGACGCCATTAGTACGGCATGTTATGTTTTGAATAGGGTACTCATCCGCCCCATTCTAAACAAAACTCCGTATGAACTTTTAAAAGGGCGAAAGCCTAATGTTTCTCACCTTCATGTTTTTGGATGCAAGTGCTTTGTATTAAACAATGGAAAGGAAAACTTGGGCAAGTTTGATTCAAAAGCCGATGAAGGCATTTTTCTAGGGTACTCGCAATCAAGTAAAGCATATAGGATTTATAATAAAAGATTACTAGCTGTTGAAGAGTCTGTGCACGTTACGTTTGATGAGTCCTATCCGAGAAATGTCGGAAAGGATAGTGTTGTTCATGGTGCAGGTACATCCACAGAAGACATACTCAAAGGTGGCGAAACGGGGATTGATCAACCCGATAGAGTCAAAATTGAGGAGGATAAGGATGCACACCATGAGGTAACTGAGGAAGCTCATCCGCCTACAAACGATGATCTCCCTCAAGCTTGGAAGTCGTGTAAAGATCATCCAATTGACAATATTCTCGGAGACATCACAAAGGGAGTCACCACTCGATCTAAGCTAAGTAACTTTTGTTATCACTTCGCTTTCGTTTCACAAATAGAGCCTAAAAACCCCAAAGAGGCCCTACTCGATGAGCACTGGTTTTTATCGATGCAAGAGGAACTAAATCAGTTTAAAAGAAACGAGGTATGGGACCTTGTCCCTCCTCCGCGAGGCCATCGAGTAATCGGCACCCGATGGGTGTTTAGGAACAAGTTGGACGAAAACGGGGTAATAACCCGTAATAAAGCGAGATTGGTCGCTCAAGGGTATAACCAAGAGGAAGGCATCGACTATGAGGAAACTTATGCGCCGGTTGCCCGACTCGAGGCTATACGCCTTTTACTCGCCTTTGCATGTGCAAAGGATTTTAAGTTATTTCAAATGGATGTTAAAAGTGCGTTCCTTAACGGTCACATAAATGAAGAAGTATATGTGTCTCAACCTCCCGGTTTTGAATCTCATGAATACCCTGAACATGTTTACAAGTTAAAAAGAGCTTTATATGGTCTCAAACAAGCTCCTAGAGCTTGGTATGAGCGACTAAGTAAGTTTTTACTTAATCAGGGGTACTCACGAGGAAAGGTTGACACTACACTCTTCATTAAACGTCAAGGAAAGCACTTGATTTTGGTGCAAATCTATGTTGACGATATTATATTTGGATCCACTAACATGAATCTCGTGAGAGAGTTTTCTGACCTCATGCAGGGCGAATTCGAGATGAGTATGATGGGGGAGCTCACATACTTCCTCGGCCTGCAAATTAAACAACTCCAAGAAGGGACATTCGTGAGCCAAACAAAATATTGTTTGGACTTGATCAAGAGATTTGACATGGCAAAATCCAAGGCCATAGACACCCCAATGCCTACATGCGTAAATTTGGATAAAGATGAAAATGGCAAGGACGTAGAGGTAAAACGATATAGAGGTATGATTGGTTCACTTCTCTATCTTACTGCGTCACGTCCTGATATTATGTTTAGTGTGTGCATGTGTGCACGATACCAATCATGTCCCAAAGAATCCCACCTAAAAGCTGTTAAACGAATTCTTCGATACCTGTCAGGTACCCCGAAGTATGGATTGTGGTATTCTAAGGGTAGTGATTGCTCGTTGGTAGGTTACTCCGATTCCGACTTTGCCGGGTGCAAATCGGATAGGAAAAGCACTAGTGGTACATGTCATTTGTTTTCAAACTCCTTGGTTAGTTGGCATAGCAAGAAACAAGTTTCAGTTGCTTTATCAACGGCCGAGGCGGAATACGTTGCCGCTGGTAGTTGTTGTGCTCAAATTCTGTGGATTAAGCAACAACTACTAGATTTCAATCTTAAACTTGAACGTATTCCTATCCTATGTGACAACACTAGCGCTATTAACCTTACCAAAAATCCCGTATTACACTCTCGCACTAAACATATAGAAATTCGACACCATTTTCTTAGGGACCATGTTGAGAAAGGTGATGTTGTATTTGAACACGTTGACACTAAAAACCAACTAGCGGACATTTTCACAAAGCCGCTAGCAACGGAACCTTTCTTTCATATCCGCCGAGAACTTGGCATCCTCGACATTTCGGAACGGGAATAATATTTGCTGATGTTATCTTATTTCATTCAAATAATCATGCTGTTGTACTTCTAACAATTTGATATTCGTGTAAGTATAAGTATGTTGTGTATCAAGCAAATCAGGCATCAAGGTGATATTGTTCTTTCTCTCTCTCTTTGTTTGATAATCCTGTTGATCTCAAATCATATCGCTTATACTACGCTAAATTTGTATGACATCTACTGCATATGTATATAGATATTTTTTTCTTATATGTCATGACATCATTTTTGCATAGCATGTACCTCTGAATATGGTAAAATACAAACATATCAACAACCATACGTGCCTTCTGAAAACTATCAACAAACATATCAAGATGACAATCAACACAATAACTGGTCTGCCTACTCAAACCAACAGGAAAATGAGGATGAGGAGAATAACCAAGGCTGGGGTGAATGGCAATACACCGGGTGGACCACCCTTGGCAAATTCTATCAGCCGTATCAACCAAGCACTGCAGACCCACCTTCTCCTCAACAACCGTCAAACAATTCGGAGATTTTAGAAATGATGCAGTCGATGCAGTTGGAACAGCGAAATTTTATGACCAATATGCAGGAACAACAGCAAAAATTCATGAGGGATCAAAATGAAAGAATGGCACAAATTCGTTCTGAACTGCATAACCAAAATGAACGGATCAGTGGAATGTCGACTCAGCTGGACGCTCGATTCGAGACTCTAACTCACTGTCATCAAGCTGAAGAGCGCGCCATTGTCGACAGTCTTGACTTTTTGAATAACATCACAGAAGAATTTACTGATCTAGCTCATCCCCAACGCCATCCTCATTACTATGACAGGCGTGGTCGTGGTCGCGGACGTGGACGGGGCTATTAGCATGCGCTCATATGTCATTTGTTGTTTCCTGTTTTGGCTTGCATTCATTTTGTTTGTTGTGTTTTGCTTTTCTGCCCAAACTCACTATGATTGTTGCTTACTTCTATGTTGCTATCATGACATTTTTGTGGTTCTGTAATCTATTAACTGTTATCTCCATCGTATGTATAACTGTTGTTTACTTCTCATCTGTTGGTATCTCATTTATGCATGATTCAATGTGTTGTTATTGTATCACGAGTTTACCTCTTTTTGATGTTGTCAAAGGGGGAGAACCGAGCAGTAGATAGACGATGATTACGACCGCTATAATTGTAAAAGAAAGGGGGAGCATACCTATACCTATCACGTGTTGCGTAACAGTAGGTTGCCATCATCAAAAAGGGGGAGAATGTGAAGGCAAAGTATCTACCAACACAAGCGTGCCTCTGGTTTTTGATGATGACAACTTGCTAAGAGATATCCTTCTTTCGTTTAAATCATTCACGCTACTTATGATTCAATTTTTACAATGACGTAATGCACAAAAAGCTGTAGAAATTTATGTTTTTGCAGATTTTTGAACCATGAGCCGACCATACCGTCAGCACACAGTTTCATTCAGTTCACACGGGTCAGCGCATGAAGGTCATGCGTCGACCGTTAACTTGGCGCATGCAGGTTTAAGAATCTCACGGGTCAGCGCATGAAGATCATGCGTCGACCGCTGACTCGGCGCATGACAGTTTGAGTGTCACACGGCTCAGCGCACGCCGACCCTATGGTCGACCGTTCGCGCGCAGAAACAGAAATTCTGCTATGTTTCATTGATCTGTCAACTGTCTGTTTTGTATATTACTATAAATAGCTGTCTTTTCAATTTTAACAACTAACATTTTTGAAAGCATTGTGAGAAAGTGTTCAGGTCAAGAAACGTGAAAGAGGTGCATCAGTGTTCTTCATCTTCATCGTTCAATCAACTCACAAATCCTCAAATTACAGATAATCAATTTTTTTGCTGCGGTTTGTGGTTTGCTCGACGGTGATAAGGTTCGAACGCGTGATTGAAGATCCGGTTCGAGTGGAAGCTGGTGCAGGTGTTTCTTGGGAGAAAACCTTTGAGGTTTTACCTATCAAGACTACAGGTTTTGAAGGCTTTTGTTACGGAATCGTCGGTTCAACAATCAAGCGAGTGCGAAGGTGATTGATTAGCGGAAGGTTGATCAATCTAGTAGCTAGGGCGTTGAAAGGTTGAAGACGTTCCGGGTTCAATTTGGGTGTGTCTAAGATCAGCCGTGCCGAAGGTTTGATCAACGGAAGAGTTGTCAATAAGGTGGCTGCAATCGGAGGTCATTCACATCAAATTGGAGGACTTGATTCATCTTGAATCAAGGGGCAAGAAGTGGTAGAAATTATCAGCAACATTAAGATTGTTTGTATCAATTGTCTATCGATTCTTGTGTATAACTGTTCTACCAAACAGGTGATATCTATTCAATACATATCTCAATTCTCATTGTAGAATTGAGGGCAGACGTACCCCAACGCGAGGACGACTGGGGGAACTGCCTCATCAAATCTTGTGTTCCTTTATTTTCTGCATTTTCAATTACAGCTTAAAAATTAAGTGATTCTAGAATAAGTGATTTTGTCAAATTGTAGTATTGATTGAGTGAGTTGGTGAAACACTGTTTTTTAACTACTAAGTACAATAGAAATACTGTACTAAGGCTTTTTCAATCACTCATTCAACACAAATATCATTTAAGGTATTTGTGCACACCAACTGTTCGACAAAAGTGCTGAACTAAAATTGCCTTAATTTTGCTGCTAGTTTTGGTGTAATTTTTGATCATTGGAATAAGGAAATAGTACGAGTGAATCACATCTGAGTTTTGCATAAAAGTGTGTAGTGATTTACTATCCGTTATCGTCTTAAATTCATCTGCTTGACGCATATCCGGCTCTCCAATAGTTGTTCGTTTTAGACTATATTTTCCAAGGCCGCTTCCGCATTTGAAAACAATTTTGAAAACCAATTTTATTGGTAGCGCCACTCAAATTTTTAAAAGGGATCTATTCAACCCCCCCTTCTAGATCCGTGCCTTAGTCTAACAGGAGGAACATCTGGTCAATCTGTTGAAGCTGTTTGAGAGGCTCGAGAAATTCAGACTGAGGTTGAATCCGAATAAGTGCACTTTTGGTGTCAGATCCGAAAATTTGCTGGGGTTCATTGTCAATGGAAAAGGAATCGAGGTCGATCCTGCAAAGATAAAAGCAATTCAAGATATGTCAGTGCCGAAAACGAAAAAAGAGGTTCATGGTTTCTTGGGTAGATTGAACAACATTGCTAGGTCCATATCTCATCTCACAGCCACGTGTGAACCCATGTTTAAATTGCTAAAGAAAGATCAGGCGGTTGTCTGGAACGAAAATTGCCAAAGGGCATTTGAAAAAATAAAAGAATATTTGCAGGAGCCTCTGATACTGATACCTCTAGTAGCTGGAAGACCATTGATCATGTACTTAACGGTTCTTGAGAAGAGCATGGATTATGTTCTCGGTCAACACGACGAGACCGGAAGAAAAGAGCATGCAATATACTACTTGAGTAAGAAGTTCACAGACTATGAGTCCAGGTACTCAATGTTGGAGAAAACATGTTGCGCACTCGCGTGGGCTGCCAAACGTTTGGGACAGTATATGCTGAACCATACAACCATGCTGATTTCGAAGATGGATCCGATTAAATACTTCTTTGAAAAATAGGTACTTTCAGGGAGGATTTCCAGGTGGCAGATGGTCTTGACAGAGTATGACATCCAATATGTTTCCCAGAAAGCTATCAAGGGGAGTGTTCTATCAGAGTACCTTGCTGAGCAGCCAATTGACGACTATCAACCAATGAAGTTTGAATTTCCAGACAAAGACATCATGTTCTTAAGGATGAAGGACTGCGATGAGCCATTACCTGATGAAGGTCCGGAGAAGGGTTCTCAATGGCAATTGATATTTTATGGTGTTGTTAACTCATACGGTAGTGGAATTGGGGTAATTATCACGACACCTCACGGTACTCATATCCCATTCACCGCCATGTTAACATTTCCTTGCACTAATAATGAAGCCGAGTACAAAGCATGCATTATGGGGTTGGAAGAAGCCGTGGATTTGAGGATCAAGAATCTAGATGTGTACGGCGATTCAGCGCTAGTTGTCAACCAGATCAAGGGAGAATGGGAAACCCGACAGCCTAATCTGATACCTTACATGAACTATGCAAGGAGGCTATTACCTTTCTTCGACCGAGTGGAGTTCCATCACATGCCTAGAGAGGAGAACCAAATGGCAGATGCTCTGGCAACGTTGTCTTCAATGTACAAGGTGAACTTTAGGAATGATGCTCCCATAATAGTCATCTCTCGCCTTGATAGGCCGGCATTCGTATTCGCCATTGAGGAAGCTTCGGACGACAAGCCGTAGTATTACGATATCCAAAACTTTCTTAAGAACCAAGAGTATCCGCCAGGGGCGTCGACCCAGGATAAGAAGACTCTAAGGAGGTTGGCTAAAAACTTTTATCTGAACCAGGACAGTGTACTCTAAAGTAGAAATTATGACTTAGTGCTGCTAAGGTGCATGGACGAAAATGAAGCTAGTCTACTTATGGAGGAGGTCCACGAAGGTGCTTTTGGTACACATGTCGGTGGGCATGCCATGTCTCGAAAGCTGTTTAGAGCAGGGTACTATTGGCTGACTATGGAGTCCGATTGCTTCAAATACGCTAAGAAGTGCCATAAATGCCAAATTTATGCTGACAAGATTCATGTATCGCCGAGTCCGTTAGACGTTATAGCATCTCCTTGGCCTTTTTCCATGTGGGGTATTGACATGATCAGCAAGATCGAGCCCACCACATCTAACAGACATCGTTTCATCCTGGTAGCCATCGATTACTTTACCAAGTGGGTGGAAGCAGCTTCGTATGCCAATGTCACTAAGCAAGTGGTAGCCCGGTTTATCAAGAGGGACATCATATGTCGCTATGGAGTGCCTGAGAGAATCATTACTGATAATGGTTCACACTTGAACAACAAGATGATGAAGGAATTATGCCAGAATTTCAAAATCGAGCATCACAACTCATCTCCCTATCGTTCGAAGATGAACGGCGCTGTCAAAGCAGCCAATAAGAATATCAAGAAGATAGTGCAGAAGATGGTTGTAACCTATAAAGATTGGCATGAGATGTTGCCCTTTGCTTTGCACGGATATCGTACTACGGTACGTGTCACTACCACGAAAAACGAGGCCGGCAAAACAGAAGATTCGCCACCTTTCGTTATTTATCCCATAGAAAGGGAAAGGAAACGATCGGAAAAACCTGACAAAAAGGTATAAGACAAGGTCATCGCAACCATTGTCTGGATTCGGGAGTCGGTTACGTAAGGGGAAGGTATTAGCATCCCTCACGTCCATCGTAATCGATGGGATCCATGTTTGTTGTGTTTATCTGACGGGTTTGTTACAACTATCTATGCTAAAGGTCTGGTCTGAAAAGAAAACAAAATGACTCGGCAAAGCGTCACACTTTATGCCTACGTATTCCTGTCTGGAACGAGAAATCAGAGTCAACGTAGTTTGCCTAACTACGAGGAAATGTTGCTCGCCGAGATATCGCATCTCGTGCCTACGTACTTTTGTCTGGTACGAAAGATCAGAGCAAACGTAGTTCGGGACACGAAAGACACAGGTTTCTCTTTTTTTATCCGAGTAGGGTTAACAGACGGTTCCAGCAGTTAGGTGTATGCAGCTCGCTCGAAGGAGACTTAGGTGTTTACCGTTTGCGGTAGAACCGGGAGTTAACAGAACTCTCCTTCTGAAAAAGGGTTTCCAGTGATTAAAGGTCCAAGAGGACAAAAAGAGTTTAATCTTTGTTTTCTATTTTTTAGAGAAGTGCTTTTTATGGATGTTTGCAACTGATATCGCACTAGAGACTATGACCTGAGAGTGAATGCGTCGCATGTCACCCAAAGGGTGCCATACTAAACATCCAGACTGTTGAAAAGAAACTCTCCAACAATCCTTTCTCAAGTAGCTTAAGGCTCGTAGCGTACGGCGTCAATTAACCTTTATTACTGTATTTTGATTTGTTTGCAGATGAGAAGAGAAAAGACACACTAAAGGGGAACTAATCCAATCCTAAAGTTGTCATGCAAAATTGATCCTATGGTTGAGGTTAGGAGGGAAGATAACTAACATTATCATGCATGGTTATAACTCTAATGTCTGTCATAACTTCTCTTGAACAAGAGAAGTCAGAGTTCCTAAGGGAACATGGCAAAGGAAAACAACAGCAAAAGAAATAACTGTAAAGAAACAACTGTAAATAAAATGCATGCAATGCAACAAACAAGCAGAAGGAGCCAAGCTCAACTTCTAGAGCAAGCAAGCCCAAAGGCAACACACAAAGCACATGCAAGGGAGACAGACTCAACCTTAAGCCAGCAAGCAAAGCCAAATAATAACAGTCAAGCAGAGGGAGACAGACTCAACCTCTAGATGCAGACAAGCAAAGGGAGCTACTCTCAACCTTTAGGATGCTCTTAAGCCTAGATAACTATATGAGAAACCTAGTCTAATGCAATACACAGTCAATCAGTCACACAAGCAAAGCAGAGCAGACAGAAAAAACAGCAGACAAAATAGCAGATAAACAACAAACAATCAAACAGTCTGCAAACAAACAACTTCAAGCCATCTCAAGAGAAGTATTCATCTTCATGCTTCAACAAGCCCCAACACAAGGGAAGAGAATTAACACCAATATTATGGTATGATGATGGGAAGCAGGATGAAAACCAAGGGAATCCAACCTAACACTCAACCAGTCATCTGAGATAGGCATCCTTAAAGGTTCTACCTCTTGTGAAATTCCACACATCCTTCCAAAGGAAAGATGAGGCTTTCACATAGGGACCTTGAATCATAGGATGAGAATGGAAAGCAATCAAAGCAATCCATGTTTATTTGAAGAAAGAGAAAACAACTAAACTCTTCCTAAACCCTAATTGAACAAGCTCACAGAGAGCTTCTAAAGGGAGGTCTAAACACCAAATCAAGCATCACCATCAAGCAAACAGAAGCTTATACATGTCTAAAGCACCATCAAAAAAGATTAATAAACCTATTATGCACAAAAGGCCACCATTGAAGTCATTCTAAAGCAAGTGCTATGTTGAAAGCAACTTAAAACTAGCCTAAGTATTAAACCTATGAAAATAACTAAAACATCTCCTAAAATCCTAAGAAATTTTCTAAGGGAACCTAAACATGTTAAGGACCTATAGTGGAAAGGTCAGGGATCAAATCAAAGAGGAAGGTCACCTAAAAAATCCTAAATCACAAGGTACCAAACTAAAACCCTAAAAAGAAAGGTCTAATGATCCTAATCGAAAACAGAACTTAATATTGTCTAAAAAATCTAAATTAAATCCTAAGGGATCATGCATCTCTAATCTACCAGCTAGCAAAAAATCATCCCCAAATTCAATACCAAATGAAAGAACAAAAATCAGCAAAATCATGGATCAAATATGCAAAATTAAAGAAATTAATAACAATGGAAAAATAAGAAAAAATGAAATATTAAAGCATCATAAAATCAAGAATAAAATCAGGAACATGGACATATTTTTCTTTTATTTTTCTGATGAATATTTAAATTAAAATGAATTTTAGAATGTAAATGGAATTAAAATAAAAGGAAAATCAAATAAACAAAATAAAATGCCAGAATAAATGAGAGGCGTTGGATGTTGTGACGGGTCAAGGCATCTGAAGGCCCTGGTGTTGCCAGCGCATAAATGAAACGAATGTGTTTCACTTGGTCAAGGCTAACTCTGAAATTAAAATGCAACCGCTAGATTTGCATACAAAGTCCAGGTTTCCACTTCATCCAATGGCTCAGGAGTCGTCTTCTTCATTTGAATGCTGAAAGGGAGGGAAGCCAGCAGTGGTGGCCGGAGATGACTTCCGGTCATCTTCTCTGTCAACCTAAACTATCTAGGTCGTGTTGAATCCTCATAATCAAGTCAAATCAACTCCAAACAGAAATCACATGTCAACCTAATTTGTCTCTAATCCTTCAAATAATTATCCAAAATCAATCTAAACAACTTCCTAAAGCCTATCCACATGCTAATATATGCTAAATCAACATGAATCTTCAGCAATTTTGAAAACTACATACCTGTGTTAGAGCTTCAAATTGGAGCAGTTGGAACACTATTCTCAGCTTCAAACTGTGCAGATCTACTCAAGGAAGTATGCTGAAGGTGATTCAATCCAAGAATTGCTTTGATTCCCTCTGAAATTGAAATCACGATTTCCACTTTCTCTCTTGAAACTCAATTTGCAAACTCTGGTTCTAGCACGAAATGATCTCCAAAATTGCTCTGAATTCAACATAGAACTTATATAGAAATGATTTGTGGGCTTTAGAGGTCCAATGGAGGCCCAAATCAGAATATCCAATTTTCAATTTTCTTTCAAAACTTCGACAATGGTATCCATGAATTTGCACTCAAATCCTCCCTTGGAAGCTTCAATTCTATTCCTTGTGGTCTGTGGAAAGTGTAGAGAGTGATTAGAGAGCTCAAATTCCTCTCATGACCAAGTTTGGATGTGTTGCTTATTCATGATGTTACAAGTCAAACCACCATGAAATAAGCCTCAAGTGAAAATTCTAATAATGCCAAAGTGTTTAGAATGATTTTTCTGATTAAAATGAGTACTCACTTGGCCTTGTATGAACACAAATGAATTAATCTTGAATTTTTCACTTAAATGCCTTTAAATTCTCCCTTTTGCCAAATTTCTCAAACCAAGTCTCACCCTAGGCCAAATCAATTCATCACGAGGACATGGTTGACCTAAAAACATCATTTTGAGCAAGGTTTGTGTTGAACAAAACTTCATTTGAAGCGTGCAAGATAGTGAAAATGACCTATAATGCCAAATGACCTATAATCTTACTTTCCCAAAATACCCCTAACTTGTATACCTCATAACTTGAGTTCTACAAATCAAGATGGAAGACTTCTAGTACAATTTGGAAAGCTAAGATCAAGAGCTACAACTTTCATGTTGGCCAAAAGTTTAGGAGAAACACCTTTATAGGTCAAAAGTTCCTTGGAAGTTGGTGAACTTTCATAGATAAATTTCACATTCCTCAGATGACCTGTAACTTGTCTGGACCATAACTTGAGTTCTATAAATCCAATGGAGGACTTCTAGTACTCAAATTAAAGCTAAGAGCATGCTCTACAAGTTTCAGGTTGACCAAAAGTGGAGATGAAACTTGTATCTTGAGATAAGTGGTCTTGAAGTTAGGCACTAAATATGGGATTTTACCCTGAGAACCATAGTTTAGCAACTCGTCACACTGTGAACTTTTCTTGGATTGATCTTGGACTAACACCTCATGTATCTCAACACAACTATCCATGATTACAAAGACTCAGAAATGAGCTTTGACCCTCCTCAATTGCACAGTTGACTTAGGGTTACTCAGATGAAAACCCTAATTGCAACACCCTCAAATGTGGCTCTTCACACTTGGCATAATGACTTGTCTGAGCTCCAACATGACCCTCAAGGAACTCTATGAGATCTATCCATACACTCTCTCCTTGAACAAGGCTCCACAACCCACTGATGATTTTCAATTGGTCCTCAGATTAGGAGATTAACCACAACTGAACTTCTCAAGAACCCAACCCTCTTCCTGATAACTTTGGTGACTTCTCAAGCTTGAATAAGACCTTTAGATAGGCTCCTCTGGATATAAACCACACTTGATCCCCTACACAAATTAATGATTCTATGCTATGCAAATGTTAGGTCAATGATATGCCAATGCAATGAAACATAAACCAAGTAAGAAAAGGTTAGGAAAATTTTGGGGTGCAACAGCTGCCCCTATTCAAGCGGCTTGGACCCGACTGGATGAAAAGCGAACGGCTTTCGAACAATCGAGGTAGAAGACGGTTGAATACCAGAGAACCTGGAAATTTGCTAACCAAAGAAATAAACTGCAAAACTGCTTGGGGAAAAAGATCCAGAAAATTGAATCTGGTTGTCACGGCAACAACTGATCAATCATCTGATACAGAAACTGATTTCAACATCAACCACCTGTGTGACGCCACAGGCGTGAATCCACATTCAATCTTCAAACATGCGCTACAATAAGCGGGCACTACGTCAAGTGCGTCATCCCTGTACTATCCGGGATCTTCCATTTTCGAAGAAACGGGCATCACACTAAATAAAAGCGTCGTATGTCAAGGTACTATCTTTTGACCTTCCATTTCCGAAGAAACGGGCATACGCTACGTAAAGCGATTCATCCCTGTACTATCCGGGATATTCCATTTCCGAAGAAACGAGCATCACACTAAATAAAAGCGCGAAATTGTCAAGGTACTATCTTTTGACCTTCCATTTCCGAAGAAACAGGCATACACTACGTAAAGAGAGTCATCCCTGTACTATCCGGGATCTTCCATTTCCTAAGAAACGAGCATCGCACTAAATAAAAGCGTGGAATCCCTGTACTATCCGGGATCTTCCATCTTCGAAGAAACGAGCATCGCACTAAATAAAAGCGCGGAATTGTCAAGGTACTATCTTTTGACCTTCCATTTCCGAAGAAACGGACATCGCACTAAATAAAAGCGCGGAACTGTCAAGGTACTATCTTTTGACCTTCCATTTCCGAAGAAACAGGCATACGCTACGTAAAGCGAGTCATCCCTGTACTATCTGGGATCTTCCATTTCCTAAGAAACGAGCATCGCACTAAATAAAAGCGCGAAATCAGGCATCCGAAGACTTGAACAAGCAACTCTGCGGGGAAAATATGGCAACAACTCCAAAGTATAATTATGAAGCCATGCAATGCTGACAACAACTTCAAATTCTAATTATGAAGCCATTCAATGTTGACAACAACTTCAAAGTCTAATTATGAAGCCGTTTAATGCTGACGTAACAGCAATTCAAGGAAAACTCTGTCGAACTCCAAAGTCTAATCATGAAGCCCTTCAGAACTCTTCCGAGGAAATTCTGACAACAACTTCAAAGTCTAATTATGAAGCCGTTTAGAACTGACAATAACTCCAAGGTCTAATTATGAAGCCATTGAATACTGATAACAACTCCAAAGTCTAATTATGAAGCCATTGAATACTGGTAACAACTTCAAAGTCTAATTATGAAGCCGCTTAAGCCATTCGAGGAAAACTCTATCGAACTCCAAAGTCTAATCATGAAGCCCTCCAGAACTCTTCCGAGGAAATTCTGACAACAACTTCAAAGTCTAATTATGACGTCAACTGCCAGATATTAACCTTGACGACGAGTACCGACCTCAACTGTCTAATCCCTGAAATTTTCTTTTGAAATGCTGACGTGACAGCAACCCAAGGAAAACTCCGCTGGGGAAGAAGAGAAACTTAATCAAGCACCTCTGATAAGGGGACACATGATAGGAAGAAGGTTATCATCACATATCTCATGCCAAAAATTTGAATATCCGAAAACCACCCTGCACAAGAATTCCAATTACCTGTGGGGAAGAACACCTGAAAACAAAGAGGTAACCAACCTGACTTATGTTTCAAAATGCATATGTTTGAAAATGGCATAATGTTCCATACGGCATGGAAATGCTACGCGTTCGGGGTAGATGCAAATATGATGCAGATATGATGATATGTGTACGATGCAAATGCAGGCTCGGGCTGCCGGAGAAAAGATGGACACAGAACCGCTTTAGCAAAATAATTGCTGAAGACAAAGCCAACTCCGCCGGGGATAACCGGGTATCACAGAATTATGCCAGCAAAATAAATGCTGGAAAGGTGAACCGACTCCGCTGGGGGAACAACAATCCTGCTGGGGGATAGCTTGAAGTATCCAGAATAACGAACTCTGCAGAGGATAATCAACCTATTGGAGGAAAGACAACCTGCTAGAGAAACAGAAAAAGCCATCCTGCGTGGGAATGAACTTTTCAAACCATGGACAACCTGGTTGTGCCCTGTGGGGGACTTCACTGGAAATTACATGTACACATGACCATCACTGGGAATGCACATTACTGCCTGATCGCTTGCTAACTCGCATACGACTCTTGTGGGGATAAAGATGCAACTTCCATCTTCTCGGGAGGAATAGAAGCACCTAGAGCCTGCTCCTACGTTAAGGGACTCTGGCTGGGGAAACACGATCCCTTAGCTGTTTGTTGCGAAGGTAACGACCCTGCAAAATACGAGCAACAACAAGATATCCTATACAAAAGGAAATATTCAGGTTAATAGTCGTGACAATTGCTCAGTAAATTCAAAGTTTTAACAATTATTGGTCGAGGCCTGCAAGTTTATGCATGTGCAAATTTATCAAAAACATAGGCGTTTTCCACAAACAAAACAGTAAAAGCTAAAACAAGAACAAACATCAAGTACTGAATAGTATGCGTTTATTGATAATGGGCCTGTAAATAGGCAAAGCTTTGTACAATGGATGCAACTCCTAATGAGGAAGCTACAAAAATAAATACAAATATGTACAAAGGTACAACGGAATTTGTATACATGTCGGCAACGTGGTACAGACGAACACCATGAGCTGATCCTCCTATGACTCGCCTGACTCCAACGATTTCCCGATACTCCGTCCTTGGAAGATATTGACTTGGATAAATCGACCCTCAGGTACTCCCAAACCACTAAGCAATGCAGTATCAAACTCGGACCGCAATCATTTGCTTTTTTGATCCCTGACTTTTTCCTGAATCGCCCTTTCCGGGTTTTCAATTCACCGGGATACCCTTTTTTTCCGAAGTCGCCTTTTCAGGTTTTCGACTTCGCGGGTGTACATATTTTCAATTTTATCCCTAATTTTTGACCGAACCTTTTCTTTTTTTCTTTTTGGTTCGCCGGGATGCCCCATTTTTGCCTGGACTCTCTTTTTTCTGTCCAGCGGGTCTCTTTTAAGCAAAGTATTTTTTAACTACGTCCGAGTTCACAGGGGATGAAAAATCCTCGCCATCCATGGTGGACAACAGTAAGGCTCCTCCAGAGAAGACCTTTCGAACGATATATGGACCTTCATAGTTGGGAGTCCATTTGCCCCTGTGATCTGATTATGGTGGGAGAATCTTCTTCAGCACAAGATCGCCCGTCTGAAAGCTTCGAGGGCGCACCTTCTTGTCATAAGCTTTCTTCATCCGGCTCTGGTATAACCGACTATATGCGATAGATGCAAGTCTCTTCTCATCCATCAAACTAAGCTGATTCAGCCTATTCCTTACCCACTCTGCCTCATCAAGTTGGACATCGAGCAATACTCTCAAGGAAGGAATCTCAACTTCTAATGGTAGGACAACCTCCATACCATACACCAGTGAGAAAGGTGTTGCCCCGGTTGATGTGCGTACCTTCGTACGATAATCGTGCAATGCGAAGGGCAGCATCTCGGGCCAGTCTTTATATGTCACAACCATCTTCTGAACTATCATCTTGATGTTCTTATTGGCTGCTTCGACAGCGCCATTCATCTTGGGCCGATAGGGAGATGAGTTGTGATGCTCAATATTGAAATTTTGGCACAACTCTTTCATCATCTTGTTATTCAGGTTCGAACCATTGTCAGTAATGATTCTTTCGGGGATGCCGTAACAACAGATGATGTCCTTTTTGATAAACCGGGCTACCACTTGCTTGGTAACATTAGCGTAAGACGCTGCTTTGACACATTTGGTGAAGTAATCGATAGCTACCAAGATGAACCGGTGTCCATTGGATGCGGTGGGCTCAATTTTGCCAATCATATCGATGCCCCACATGGAGAAAGGCCACGGGGACGCCATAACATTCAAAGGGCTAGGCGCCACCTGAATCTTGTCTGCATAAATCTGGCATTTATGGCATTTCTTTGCAAACTTGAAACAGTCTCTTTCCATCGTCAGCCAATAATACCCTGCCCGTAATAACTTTCGAGACATAGCATGTCCGCCGGTGTGCGTGCCAAAGGTTCCTTCGTGGACCTCTTCCATGAGCAGATTAGCTTCTTTCTCATCAACACATTGCAAAAGCACCAAATCATGGTTTCTCCTATACAGAATACCATCCGGATTCAAGTAGAAATTATCAGCCAATCTCCTAAGAGTCTTCTTATCACGACTGGATGCCCTAGTCGGATACTCTTGGTTCTTTAGGAAATGCTGGATATCAAAATACCACGGCTTGCCGTCGGAAGCTTCCTCAATGGCGTATATGAAGGCGGGCCTATCAAGGTGGGAGATAACGATTCTGGGAGCATCATTCCAGAAGTTAACCTTGTATATCGAAGATAATGTTGCAAGAGCCTCAACCATCTGATTTTCTGCCCATGGCACATGGTGAAACTCTACTCTATCAAAGAAGGGTAACAACCTCCTCGCATAATTCATATACGGTATCAGATTGGGCTGACGAGTCTCCCATTCTCCCTTGATCTGGTTCACGACTAGCACGGAGTCTCCATACACATCAAAATGTTTTATTCTCAAATCGATAGCCTCCTCGAGACCCATGATACACGCCTCATATTCAACTTCGTTATTGGTAACTGGAAATGTCAGTCTAGCAGTGAACGAGATGTGCGTCCCCTGGGGAGTCGTGATGATTTCCCCAATTTCACTTCCATATGAATTAACAGCACCGTCAAAAATCAACTGCCATTGGGAACCCAACTCAGGACCTTCACCATACAACGACTCTTCGCAGTCTTTCATCTTTAAGTACATGATATCCTCGTCAGGAAAATCAAACTTCATTGGTTGGTAATCATCGATTGGTTGCTCAGCCAGGTACTCTGACAGTATGCTACCTTTGATAGCCTTTTGCGAGACATACTATATATCGTACTCTGTCAGTACCATTTGCCATCGGGCAATCCTTCCTGAAAGTGCCTGCTTTTCAAAGACGTATTTGATCGGATCCATCTTCGAAATCAGCATGGTTGTATGATTTAGCATGTATTATCTCAGACGTTTGGCAGCCCAAGCAAGTGCACAACACGTCTTTTCGAGCATTGAGTAACGGGATTCACAATCTATGAACTTTTTACTCAGGTAATAGATCGCATGCTCTTTTCGTCCAGTATCGTCATGTTGACCGAGAACACAACCCATACTGTTCTCAAGAACCGTCAAGTACATGATCAGTGGTCTCCCGGCTACTGGGGGTATCAAGATCGGAGGTTCCTGCAAGTATTCTTTTATTCTTTCAAACGCCTTCTGACAATTTTCATTCCAGACAATTGCCTGATCTTTTTTTAACAGTTTAAACATGGGCTCACACGTGGCCGTAAGGTGAGATATGAACCGGGCAATGTAGTTCAACCTCCCCAAAAAACCACGAACCTCTTTCTCTGTTTTTGGCGCTGGCATTTCTTGTATCGCTTTTATTTTAGCAGGATCAACCTCTATTCCTTTTTCGCTAGCAATGAACCCCAGTAGCTTACCAGATCTCACCCCAAAGGTGCACTTATTAGGATTCAGCCTCAGCCTGAATTTCCTAAGCCTCTCGAACAATTTCAGAAGATTCACCAGATGCTCTTCCTCCGCCTGGGATTTGGCAATCATATCGTCAACATAAACCTCAATCTCTTTATGCATCATGTCATGAAAGAGCGTCGTCATAGCATGTTGATATGTCCCCCCAGCGTTATTCAAACCAAAGGGCATCACTTTGTAGCAGAACGTTGCCCACGGGGTAATAAAAGTAGTTTCTCCATATCCTCTGGCGCCATCTTAATCTGATTATAGCCCAAAAAACCGTCCATGAAGGAAAACACAGAGAATTGAGCAGTGTTGTCGACCAACACGTCAATATGAGGAAGCGAGAAGTCATCCTTAGGGCTCGCCTTGTTCAGATCCCGATAGTCAACTCACATCTGCACCTTACCATCTTTCTTTGGTACAGGTACTATATTGGCGACCCAAGGAGGGTAAGTTGAACAGCCAAAAAACCAGCGTCCCACTGTTTCTGTACTTCCTCTTTAATCTTTACGACCATATCTGGTTTCGTTCTTCTGAGCTTTTGCTTGACCGGCGGACAGTCTTCACGCAATGGCAAGCGGTAGACCATAATATCAGTGTCTAAACCAGGCATATCTTCATAAGACCAAGCAAAGATGTCACTATACTCTCGAAGCATCTCGACAAGTCTCTGCTTGATATCGCTTTGTAGCACAGCCCCTATCCGGACATTCCTGACAACCTCTTCCGATCCCAAATTAATGACTTCAATATCCTCCTGATGAGGCAGAATGATTCTCTCTTCTTGTTTCAAAAGACGAGTAAGCTCTTCTGGTAAGTCGTCGTCCTCAAAAATCTCTTCTTCGGCTTGGAATATCGAGTGCTCAAAGTCGAAGCGAGTCATAGGGATATCTTGATCGGTGTTATCTGAAATATGGATCCTACAAGAGAAAGGGTTAAATGCTTCAAATGATATGCAAACGAAGCACACAACCACATTGCCATTTTATTGTAAAAATGAAAATAGAAAAAACAGGGATCACAAAATTTGCATGAGGAAAACGCCTTTATTTGATGATTACCACAAAGCATATACATAAACAAGTAATCCCTGAAATAAAATCACTATGCCCTGGGTAGGACCTAGGATTGTACAATAATCGAAAAAACAAGGCATTACTGTTTTGGCGTCAGTTGAATAAAGTCCTGGATAGACCAGTTGCATAGGCTCTGTCCTGGCTCGCTGGGCTTGATCCGTGAATCCATGTCACAGTCGCTATCTCCATCTTCACTGTCAGACACAACATTGATCTGCTCAAAACTGACTCCTCCCGGAGTGAACACAATCGGCCCTTTGAACTTTGGCGCGCTCTGTGAAGAAGATGACGATGACAGGCGATACCCTAAGCCGAACTTGTCCTGCTTTACAGGAATCTCCAGAACTTGACCCCAACCTTTGGTCTCCCCAGCCTGAACTACCGCTTGGGCTTCTCTGTACGACGACATAGCCACCTCTAGCCCACTGCTTATGACAGGAGATTTGTCTCGGATCTGCACCCCTTCAAAGGCTTGGCACAATGTCTCATGGATCTCACCATCCACTTCGACATATTTGAACGATGATAGGTGACTAACCAGGATGTCTTCCTCCCCACATATGGTGACAATGCTACCACCAACCATATACTTAAGCTTCTGGTGCAATGTAGACGTTACAGCCCCTGCAGAGTGAATCCAAGGTCGTCCAAGTAAACAACTATAAGCTGGCTGAATGTCCATGATGTAAAACACAGTGTCAAACACCTCTGGACCAACCTGGATTGGCAAAGTCAATTCTCCAAACATGAACCTTCTAGTCCCATCGAAAGCTCTCACTACCAAGTCGCTTGGCATGCAGATTACACCTCGGGTATCTAGCTTCAACAACGCCTTCTTGGGCAAAACATTTAAGGACGAACCAGTGTCAACGAGGACATGAGACATGACAGTGCCCCTACATTCAACTGAAATATGCAACGCACTGTTATGGTTGCGACCCCTGGGTGTCAAATCAAAATCTGTAAAGCCAAGGCCATGCCCCGCATTAACGTGCACAATCACTCCTTCGAGCTGATTCACGGATATCTCCTGGGGTACATAGGCAGCGTCAAGAGCTTTCAGCAAAGCATTTCGATGAGCTTCTGAACAAAGCAACAATGACAAAATCGAGATTTTTGAAGGCGTTTGCTGCAGATGGTCGACAATCTTATAATCGCTCTTCCGAATTAATCTCATGAATTCTTCCACATCTTTGGTCAATGCCTCTTTTTCCTTCTCTTGAGAAGGTCCTCCCTCATTGACTTTACCTTTCCCGCAGGAAGTTCTCTCAGCTTCTACTTCTGGAGACGCAAAAATTCTGCCATTGCGGGTTACGCCCCTGCCCCCACAAGGTTATCAACTGACCCTACCGGCGGGCTTGCCAGGTTAATCTTTTTCCCATTGCAGTAAACTTCCGCCCCGTAGTTCCAAGGGATGGCTTTAGTGCTTTCATACGGAATGGGTCCAGCTTTGGTTATTGTGATAGTCGGCCTCTTGGGAGGCGCCGATATCGTGATAGTCTTAAACGGGATCGTAATCGTTGCAACTTCACCCTGCCTTTCAGCCATTGCCTCAACAGGCTTCTCTTCAGCAGTATGGTCAAATTGCAGCGTACCTTCATCAATCAGCCCTTGGATACCTCTTCTCAAGTTGTCACAACCTTTAGGCCGGGCCAAACAATCAACACATTCTGTATCACAGCCAGGGAACACTCCCCCTCTTAGCAATCTGCTCTTAACATAACCCAGAGGCGTTTTCAATTCATCCACATTCATAACCAGATTCAGACTAGCATCTTCCAAAACTGCACCCACCTGCGTAGATTCGTGAGCTGGCATCGGATTCTTCTCAATGTTGGGTGCCTCATTACCAAAGTTTATAGCCTTTCTATCTAACAAATCTTGCACCTTGTGCTTGAAAGAGTGGCAGTTCTCGATGCTGCAACCGGGTGCCCCGGAGTGGAATTCGCAATGTGCATCAGCGTCATAACCAAAAGGAGGCGTGCCCTTTAACGGAGCCAACATCCTTTTCTCAACAAGCTGCAGCTGTAACAATGTTGGAAGAAGCTGAGCATACGACAAAGTAGGTGCATCAAATACTCTTTTCACAATCCTATCCCGACCTTGATATCTCTATGGAGCAGCATTCTGTCGTCCCTGTTGCTGTTGTGGCTGTTGTTGTTGATATTGAGGCACAAGAATTGTCACACTAGCAATTTGCTGCTGACGGTATTGGTTTCGACCTCTACCTCTTCCTCGGGAGCTGTATACTGAATTGGTATCCCCCTGTCTCTTGTTCCCAAAAACCTTTTTACCACCTCCAGCTGAGGTTGACTCTCCCGCTTGAATCTTACCAATCTTAACACCATTCTCTATGCGTTCCCCCAAGAGTATCAACTCAGAAAAGTTACTCGTCGTACAATTGATAAGCCTGTCATAGTATAGCCCAGGGAAAGTTCCCACAAACATATCCACCAACTCACGCTCTACCATGGGTGGGTGCACCCTGGCTGCAAGCTCACACCTCCTCTGGGCGTATTCTTTGAAACTCTCGCCATTCTTCTGAGAATGATTTTGGAATTGGACCCTGTTCGGCGCAAGGTCGCTGTTATATTGGTAATGCTTGACAAAAGCTTCTGCTAACTCCTTCCAGCTACCAATCTGAGTAGGCTCTAACCCCATGTACCATTCCAATGACAAAAGCTGGAAAAAATGCATTAGCATCTTCTCGTTATCAGAGTAGGCAGACATTCTCCGATAGTAAGATCGCACGTGAACTCTCGGGCAAGTATCCCTCTTATACTTGTCAAAGGTGGGCGCTTTGAACTTGAGTGGCACCCTCAAACTAGGAATCAATCCCATGTTGGCCATATCCAACCCCGTGGAGTTCTGATTAGCAAGATTTCTCATCTATTCTTCCAACAACCTGAACCTTCTATCATTGTCAGTGGGCATCTCAAGATCCCTGCCTGGAGGAGGGAAAGCATCTTCCTGACGATCTTCGCCCCAGTGAGAATCCCCGTTGTCATACCCAGCATAAGCAGTATTAGGACCAAAACCAGCCTGATTGATCCTGGGACCATACCCCATATTACCAAAACCCTGATTTCCAGCACCTGGCCTGAAACCAGCGTTGTGAGCCCCCATTCCAACACCATTGTGGCTTGCATTACCAAAACCTGCGTTACCGAAGCCCTGATTGTCGTAACCATGACTTCCGTAACCCTGATTGCCATAACCTTGATTACCACCAAAACTAGCGTTGCCAATACCAATACCCATACCAGCATTCCCAGCACCAAAACCAGTGTTCCCAATTCCAACATTGAAACCAGCATTCCCAGCACCAATATTGCCATTGGTTTCCACATGCCCATTACCGTTACCAGTCACATTTCCGTTCCCAGCTTTTTTACCGTGTTCAGTCGTATTGAGGACGACCACTGGTACAACATCACCAGCGTGGAGAGTCTCGCCATGAGGAGGATCAATAGCAATTCCGCCATGTAGCACACCCTGACTGTCAACCCTGGCAATCAGAGGCTGCACAAAGTCTGCAGCTGCTCCTGGCCCTTGGCCACAGTTTCCATCACCTGCATGAACTGCGCCATCCTATCGCGCATCTCTTGCACCTTAGTTTGCATCTGATCCATGGCTTTCTTGCAGTTGCTTCTGGTAGAGTAGCGATGAATTCACTGATCGGCAATCCTGGAACCTGCATCAACAAAGGGTTAGGATACAGCTAAAGGTACCTGCTATGCAAATGATTTATGCAAATGCAAGTGTGTGTCGTTGTGTTAGGGAGATTTTCCCCCCGATTCGAGTGCCATAGTTCCAGTGCTAATAACAAGAAGTTCGGATCTAGTCACTGAAATAACATCTCATATATAGATAAGGCCCAACAAGGCAGTAGTACAATGTCAATGAATACGTGGGGAATCAATAGCATGACCTCGACCAACAAGTCTGGTGATGGTCAGCCTACAGCAAAGATCAGAAAAATACAAAGGGTTACATAGATAATCAAGTGTGACAATGGGCACGAAACTCCTCTAGCAACTCTTTTGTCTTGGGGTGATCAGGTCAAGTGAGTAACCCTTCAACAAGCAACTCTCTCTGCATAATAGTGCACTGGAGACCTTCAACAGAATCTTCCCATGCTCCCTAGCCAAAACAGTCCTCTAACCTTCGCTTCTTAGACTCGAACCTCTGCTTGCGATCCTTCAGGTTAGTGATAGCTTTGTTCAGTATGTCTTCAGTGGCATATCTGCGAGCAGTTTCCTCATCAAACCTCTTCTCGCTGGCCTTCACCTGAGTCTTCAATTTGGAGATCTGCTGCTTCGGTTTATCCTCCCTATCTTTGTTGTTGGCTATGGTAGCATTCCACTGCTGATTGAACTTGGATATTCTCCGGTATGCTTCATCCAAATTCTGCTTCTTGGTAGCCAGTACATCGTTGACAGATTTGAAATCCAGACCCAAACGCTCATGATCAGCTATCTGCTTAGTCAAGTCCGTGCCCAACCTGTTCACCAACTCTGTCTGCTTCTTGAAGGAGTGGACGACTTCGTTTCTCTCGCTCCTAAGTTGTGCTAACTCTTTCTTCAACTCTTCGTTGGCCTATTTCACCTCCTCCTTCTCGGCTAACACCCGATTATACTACTGAATAGGCACGGTAGTAGGCTCTTCAATCACTGGAGGGAACTTCTGCTTAGCAGGTGGAAATGGCATCCCTATGGTCTCTGCTCTGGTCTTGACCCAGGTCACATACGGAGCATAAGCTTGGCTATTGCTCTTGCCCAACAATGACTTCCCTCGTCTACTGATATCATTCCAGGCCTGCTGAAGCTTAGCTAACATATCCCCCTCTAGAAGACCGGTGAGGTACAGAGATTCCTGCACCTCTTCATCCTTTGGCGGAGCTCTCAAAGCATAAGCAAACTGTCTGACAAGTAGAGATGGATTATAGTTGACACAACCTTTTCTTCCAATCAAAGGCACATTTGGAAACCCACTGCACCTGAATATGACTTCAGTACCCAACATATCTCTTTCAAACCACACAACACTCTCTGCTGATAAACCCATCAATCACTCAGACCACTCAGTTGTGGCTGCAGATGAAGCAAAGAGACCTTTCTTAGGCAGGTGACTATCAAACCATCTGTAGAGTAAGGGCACACAGCATGATACATTCTTACCCCTTTTATTTTCGTTCTTGTAATGGACGGAATGATACACATCGCCAATCAAGGTAGGAACTGGATTCCCTGATGCAAAGATATGAAAGGCATCCAAGTCTACAAAATCAGGCATGTTGGGAAACAAAATGATGCCATATATGCAGAGAGCAAGAATGGCGTTGAATACGATCCAACAACCGTCTTTGGCACACTGTTGGGCTTTCCCAACTAGGAACTGTAGAGAAAATCCTGGAACCCCATTCCAACTGGACAAGATCAACTCAGAGGCATCTAGATGAAGAGAAAGAGCTAGATTAGCCAGATTAGGCTTAGCATCCATATGAACAAATAACATCTGACTCTTGATAGGCACACCCAACAAATCAGCATACTCCTTTAATGTAGGTGCAAGAATGAAGTCTGGGAAAGTGAAGCATCTCAAAGGAGGATCATAGAACTGTAGCAAGGCATACAACCCATTCAACTCATACACAAAAGGTTTACGGACCAAACTGAGCAGCTTCCCATAAGATTTTCTGAATTCCCCTCTCACTGTATCATCTGTCAAAGCAATCAAACTAGACAACAAAGCAACATCTAGAGTAGGGAGCTTGTAGGCCACATTCTTCTTCAGAGATCCCATGATAGCACAACAGAAGGAAAGAAATCCAGAACCGGGGGATAATATGCACCTGCAACACAGGCACACGTTAATGATATGCAAATGAGTATGCAAAATGCAAAATGCAAACATGCAACAGGGGATCAAGATGGTGCTGCTGAGGAGATCAAAGCTCTGTTCCAACACAATCACAACACTACTCTGATAGCACAACCCTGAAGAGGACCGATAAATATGCACTGTCGAGAACAACCACATCTCTGATGATAAGAACCTCTGAACCCAACAACACAGATTCACTGTCAAGAAAACCAGGTAGTCTAAAGGTTAAGGTTTCCTGCAATAACCCGACCCCGCTCACAGGTATGGACCTAAATCACAGACAAGGTATGGCATCATATGCGTTTCCTAGTGTCACAGACTTTCAAGAGCGATAACACGATACCCAGAAGGTGTGGCATCATCATCTCTTGAAGTGGCCTCACTCAGCTGAGTCACAAATGATCGGTCCCCAGAGTCGACAATCCTCCAAACAAACAACCCCTCAGGCCCAAAGGGCCAGAAAAGAAGTCAACCGAGAGAACCTCATCTGAGCGTGGATTTCATGAGACACTAGTGCCTGCAAAGCAAGCACGCGCCCACTAATTTCCACAACTAATGCTAAGTACACTCAAGCCTGGGTCTGGCTTCTCACTCATCAGAGCCCCTTCCCACAACAGCACAATAATAATAATCATACTGAAAATAAAATGCGGAAAGTAAAGTGCGATAAATAAAACCCAACAGGTAAACACACAAGCGCTAGGATTGACTCGCATAAGGAACCAGAGTCCCCAGTTATCGCTACCGCGAAAAACGAGGCCGACAAAACAGAAGAGTCGCCACCTTTCGTTATTTATCCCACAGAAAGGGAAAGGAAACGATCGGAAAAACCTGACGAAAAGGTATAAGACAAGGTCATCGCAACCATTGTCTCGATTCGAGAGTCGGTTACGTAAGGGGAAGGTATTAGCATCCCTCACGTCCATCGTACTCGATGGGATCCACGCTTGTTGTGTTTATCTGACGGGTTTGTTACAACTATCTAGGCTAAAGGTCTGGTCTGAAAAGAAAAGAAAATGACTCGGCAAAGCGTCGCACTTTATTCCTATGTATTCCCGTTTGAAACGAGAGATCAGAGTCGACGTAGTTTACCTAACTACGGGGAAAGGTTGCTCGCCGAGATATCGCATCTCGTGCCTACGTACTTTCGTCTGGTACGAAAGATCAGAGCAAACATAGTTCAGGACACGAAAGACACAGGTTTGTCTTTTTTTATCCGAGTAGGGTTAACAGACGGTTCCAGCAGTTGGGTGTATGCAGCTCGCTCGACGGAGACTTAGGCGTTTATTGTTTGCGGTAGAACCGGGAGTTAACAAAACTCTCCTTCTGAAAAAGGGTTTCCAGGGATTAAAGGTCCAAGAGGACAAAAAGAGTTTGATCTTTGTTTTCTGTTTTTTAGAGAAGTTCTTTTTATGGATGTTTGCAACTGATATCGCACTAGAGACTATGACCTGAGAGTGAATGCGCCGCATGTCACCCAAAGGGTGCCATACTAAACATCCAGACTATTGAAAAGAAACTCTCCAACAATCCTTTCTCAAGTAGCTTAAGGCTCGTAGCGTACGCCGTCAATTAACCTTTATTACTGTATTTTGATTTGTTTGCAGATGAGAAGAGAAAAGACACACTAAAGGGGAACTGATCCAATCCTAAAGTTGTCATGCAAAATTGATCCTATGGTTGAGGTTAGGAGGGAATCTAACTAATGTTATCATGCATGGTTAGAACCGTAATGTCTGTCATAACTTCTCTTGAACAAGAGAAGTCAGAGTTCCTAAGGGAACATGGCAAAGGAAAACAATAGCAAAAGAAATAACTGTAAAGAAACAACTGAAAATAAAATGCATGCGATGCAACAAATAAGCAGAAGGAGCCAAGCTCAACTTCTAGAGCAAGCAAGCCCAAACGCAACACACAAAGCATAGGCAAGGGAGACAGACTCAACCTTAAGCCAACAAGCAAAGCCAAATAATAACAGTCAAGCAGAGGGAGACAGACTCAACCTCTATATGCAGACAAGCAAAGGGATCTATTCTCAACCTTTAGGATGCTCTTAAGCCTAGATCACTATATGAGAAACCTAGTCTAATGCAACACACAGTCAATCAGTCACACAAGAAAAGCAGAGCAATCAGAAAAAACAGCAGACAAAATAGCAGATAAACAACAAACAATCAAACAGTCTGCAAACAAACAACTTCAAGCCATCTCAACAGAAGTCTTCATCTTCATGCTTCAACAAGCCCCAACACAAGGGAAGAGAATTAACACCAAGATTATGGGATGATGATGGGAAGCAGGATGGAAACCAAGGGAATCCAACCTGACACTCAACCAGTCATCTGAGATAGGCATCCTCAAAACGTTCTACCTCTTGTGAAATGCCACACATCCTTCCAAAGGAAATATGAGGCTTTCACATAGGGACCTTGAATCATAGGATGAGAATGGAAAGCAATCAAATTAATCCATGTTTATTTGAAGAAAGAGAAAACAACTAAGCTCTTCCTAAACCCTAATTGAACAAGCTCACAGAGAGCTTCTAAAGGGAGGTCTAAACACCAAATCAAGCATCACCATCAAGCAAACAGAAGCTTATACATGTCTAAAGCACCATCAAAGAAGATTAACAAACCTATTATGCACTAAAGGGAACCATTGAAGTCATTCTAAAGCGAGTGCTATGTTGAAAGCAACTTAAAACTAGCCTAAGTATTAAACCTATTAAAAATACTAAAACATCTCCTAAAATCCAAAGAAATTTTATAAGGGAACCTAAACATGTTAAGGACCTATAGTGGAAAGGTTAGGGATTAAATCAAAAAGGAAGGTCACCTAAAAAATCCTAAATCACAAGGTACCAAACTAAAACCCTAAAAAGGAAGGTCTAATGATCCTAATCCAAAACAGAACTTAATTTTGTCTAAAAAATCTAAATTAAATCCTAAGGGATCATGCATATCTACTCTACCAGCTAGCAAAAAATCAGCCCCAAATTCAATACCAAATGAAAGAACAAAAATCAGCAAAATCATGGATCAAATATGCAAAATTAAAGAAATTAATAAAAATGGAAAAATGCTCAATAAATGGAAAAATAAGCAAAAATGAAACATTAAAGCATCATAAAATCAAGAATAAAATCAGGAACCTGGACATATTTTTCTTTTATTTTTCTGATGAATATTGGAATTAAAATGAATTTTAGAATGTAAATGGAATTAAAATAAAAGGAAAATCAAATAAACAAAATAATATGCCAGAATAAATGAGAGGCGTTGGATGTTGCGACTGGTCAAGGCATCTGAAGGCCCTGGTGTTGCCAGCGCATAAATGAAACGACTGTGTTTCACTTGGTCAAGGCTAACTCTGAAATTAAAACGCAACCGCTAGATTTGCATACAAAGTCCAGGTTCCCACTTCATCCAATGGCTCAGGAGTTGTCTTCTTCATTTGAATGTTGAAAGGGAGGGAATCCAGCAGCGGTGGCCGGAGATGACTTCTGGTCATCTTCTCCGGCGGCCCCAAAGTTGCAGGTCATGGAATCCTCAGTAAAATCAAGAAACTTATGTCATTCTCTCTA
Organism: Lathyrus sativus; assembly: GCA_963859935.3. NCBI lineage: Eukaryota > Viridiplantae > Streptophyta > Magnoliopsida > Fabales > Fabaceae > Lathyrus > Lathyrus sativus. The sequence goes on along the minus strand of OZ012736.1, from coordinate 300,781,226 downwards.
TTTTTCCACGCTGATTTCAAATATGACCTTCAAATCCCCTAATTCCTTATAGATTTTGAAACACGATGGAGATCTTAAAATGCACATAATTCTGAAATCTCACCAATCCTCAATATAAAGCCATAGATCTGTTCCTCAGGTTACATAGATTAATCTAAACTATCTAGGTCGTGTTGAATCCTCATAATCAAGCCAATCCAACTCCAAACAGAAATCACATGTCATCCTAATTTGTCTCTAATCCTTCAAATAATGATCCAAAATCCATCTAAACAACTTCCTAAAGCCTATCCATATGCTAACATATGCTAAATCAACATGAATATCCAGCAATTTTGAAAACTACATACCCGTGTTAGAGCTTCAAATTGGATGAGTTGGAACACTATTCTCAGCTTCAAACTGTGCAGATCTACTCAAGGAAGTATGCTGAAGGTGATTCAATCCAAGAATTGCTTTGATTCCCTCTGAAATTGAAATCACGATTTCCACTTTCTCTCTTGAAACTCAATTTGCAAACTCTGGTTCTAGCACGAAATGATCTCCAAAATTGCTCTGAATTCAACATAGAACTTATATAGAAATGATTTGTGGGCTTTAGAGGTCCAATGGAGGCCCAAATTAGAATATCCAATTTTCAATTTTCTTTCAAAACTTCAACAATGGTATCCATGAATTTGCACTCAAATCTTCCCTTGGAAGCTTAAATTCTATTCCTTGTGGTCTGTGGAAAGTGTAGAGAGTGATTAGAGAGCTCAAATTCCTCTCATGACCAAGTTTGGATGTGTTGCTTATTCATGAAGTTACAAGTTAAACCACCATGAAATAAGCCTCAAGTGAAAATTCTAATAATGCCAAAGTGTTTAGAATGAGTACTCACTTAGCCTTGTATGAACACAAATGAATTAATCTTGAATTTTTCACTTAAATGCCTTTAAATTCTCCCTTTTGCCAAATTTCTCAAACCAAGTCTCACCCTAGGCCAAATCAATTAATCATGAGGACATGGTTAACCTAAAAACATCATTTTGAGCAAGTTTTGTGTTGAACAAAACTTCATTTGAAGCTTGCAAGATAGTGAAAATGACCAATAATGCCAAATGACCTATAATCTTACTTTCCCAAAATACCCCTAACTTGTAAACCTCATAACTTGAGTTCTACAAATCAGATGGAAGAATTCTAGTACAATTTGGAAAGCTAAGATCAAGACCTACAGCTTTCATGTTGGCCAAAAGTTCCTTGGAAGTTGGTGAACTTTCACAGACAAATTTCACATTCCTCAGATGACCTGTAACTTGTCTGGACCATAACGTGAGTTCTATAAATCCAATGGAGGACTTCTAGTACTAAAATAAAAGCTAAGAGCATGCTCTACAAGTTTCATGTTGACCAAAAGTGGAGATGAAACTTTTATCTTGAGATAAGTGGTCTTGAAGTTAGGCATTAAATAAGGGATTTTACCCTGAGAATCCTAGTTTAGCAACTCCTCACACTGTGAACTTTTCTTAGATTGATCTTGGACTAACACCTCATGTATCTCAACACAACTATCCATGATTACAAAGACTCGGAAATGAGCTTTGACCCTCCTCAATTGCACAGTTGACTTAGGGTTACTCAGATGAAAACCCTAATTGCAACACCCTCAACTGTGGCTCTTCACACTTGGCATAATGACTTGTCTGAGCTCCAACATGACCCTCAAGGCACTCTATGAGCTCTATCCATACACTCTCTCCTTGATCAAGGCTCCACAACCCACTAATGATCTTCAATTGGTCCTCAGATTAGGAGATTAACCACAATTGAACTTCTCAAGAACCCAACCCTATTCCTGATGACTTTGGTGACTTCTCAAGCTTGAATAAGACCTCTAGATAGGCTCCTCTGGATATAAACCACACTTGATCCCCTGCACAAATGAACGATGCTACGCTATGCAAATTTTAGGTCAATGATATGTCAATGCAATGAAACATAAACCAAGTAAGAAAAGGTTAGGCAAATTTTAGGGTGAAACAGTACGCACCTCAACAGGGGTATGTTTGAATCTTTGAAGATGACTCATGAAGGGAATTCTCAAGTAAAGGAGACCAAGGCTCTAGCGCTGATCCAGAAATATGAAGCCTTCAAAATGAAGGAATCTGAATCTGTAGAAGTTATGTTCTCTAGATTCCAGATTCTCACAGCTGGCTTGAAATTTCTGGACAAGGGTTACTCCACTGCTGATCATGTTCAGAAGATCATCAGAAGTTTTCCAATCAGATGGAGACCAATGGTCACTGCTCTGAAGCTAGCAAAGGATCTGAACAAGATCACACTGGAGGAACTGACCAGCTCTCTGAGAAGTCATGAGATTGAACTAGAAGAAGACGAACCCCAGAAAAAAGGTAAGTTTGTTGCTTTAAAGTCTAACAAATCTGCCAAAGCTTTGCAGGTTTTAGAAGAAATTTCTGAAGAATCTTCTTCTGAAGAAGAAGATGAATTGTCCCTGCTGTCCAGAAGGATCAACAAACTCTGGAAGCATAAATAGAAGAAGTTTAGAAACTTCAGGAAACCAGATCAACGTAAAGAGTCTTTTGGACACAGAAGATCTGGAAAGAAAGAGGTTGTCTGCTTAATGCAAGGAACCTGGGCACTACAAGAATGAATGCTCAAAGCTTCAGAAGGAGAAGCCAAGAAGGAAGTCTGATCATAAAAACAAAGTTCTGATGGCAACCTGGGATGATTCAGATGCATCTGAATCTTCAACAGACTCAGATGAAGAATGTGCAAACATGGCAGTCATGGCTGACGTAGAAGACCATACATAAACATCTGGATCAGAATCAGAATCAGAATCAGATTCTTAGGAAGTATTTTCTGAACTTTCTAGAGCAGAACTTATTGAGAGTTTATCTGAAATGTTGGAAAACTATAGTAAGATTAAGCTCAAATACAAGAAGCGTGAAAACAATCTTGTATTTGAGAATGATCTTCTGAAATCAGAAGTTGCTGAGCTCAAAGCAAACAATTTGAAAATTAAAAATGAATTAGAAAGAGCTCAACAAGATTCTAAAGTTGAAACTAAGTCAAAATTTAAAAATATTTTAGAAGAATATGACTATAGTTTTCAGAAGTTTCTGTCAAGAACCCTAGAGAGAAGCAAGATGGCTTCAATAATCTATGGTGTAAGCAGAAATAACAGGAAGGGTATTGGATATGAATCTTCTTCTGAGAAGGATTTAAATCCAACATCTTTTGATAAACTGATCATTAAGCATACTCCTCTGTACTCTACTTTTAAGTATGGTCATCTTAATGATATTAAACACACATGTCCGGGTCAGAACATTCCTGTGTTTAAATCTAAAGTTAGTCAGAACAAACCTGCTATTAGAAGACAGAAGTTCACACAAAACTTTAAGGCAACTAACCCTAAAGGACCCAAAAAGATCTGGGTACCTAAAGACAAAATAATATCTGTTGCAGATATCTTTAGCAGCAAAGTCAAAACACCAATCTTGGTACCTGGTCTCTGGCTGCTCGAGTCACATGACGGGAAGAAGGTCTATGTTCCAAAGCCTGGAACTTAGATCTGGAGGAGACGTCAAGTTTGCAGGGAACCAGAGGGGCAAGATAGTTGGCTCTGGAACTATTGGCAATGGTAATCTTCCTTCCATTTCTAATGTCTTACTTGTTGAAGGATTAACACATAACTTATTGTCCATAAGTAAATTAAGTGACAATGGTTATGACATAATCTTCAATCAAAAATGTTGCAAGGCTGTCATTCAAAAGGATGGCTCAATCCTATTTAATAGAAAGAGGAAGAACAACATTTATAAAATCAATCTTTTAGAACTTAAGGTTCAGAATGTAAAATGCCTTCTGTCTGTTAATGATGAGCAATGAGTCTGGCACAGAAGATTGGGGCATATTAGTATGAGATGTATATCTCAGATTAATAAACTCAATCTGATCAGAGGACTTCCTCAGTTGAAGTTCAACTCAGATGCTCTTTGTGAAGCATGTCAAAAAGGAAAATTTTCAAAATCTTCTTTTAAAACTAAAAATGTTGTTTCAACCTCAAGACCATTAGAGTTACTTCATATTGATCTGTTTGGACCAGTGAAAACTGCATCCATCAGAGGCAAGAAGTATGGATTAGTCATTGTTGATGACTACAGCAGATGGACATGGGTTAAATTCCTAAAACACAAGGATGAGTCACATTCTGTGTTCTTTGACTTCTGCAAACAAGTCCAGAATGAAAAAGATTTTAAAATTGTTAAAGTCAAAAGTGATCATGGTGGTGAATTTGAAAACAAATATTTTGAAAAATATTTTAATGAAAATGGCATTGCACATGATTTCTCCTGCCCTAGAACTCCACAACAGAATGGAGTTGTAGAGAGGGAAAATAGAACATTACAAGAAATGGCCAGAACCATGATCAATGAGACTAATCTGGAAAAACATTTTTTAGCAGAAGCAGTGAATACAGCTTGTTATATTCAGAACAAAGTGTTTGTAAAACCTCTTCTGGAGAAGACTCCTTATGAACTGTGGAGGAATATAAATCCCAATATTTCTTATTTCCATCCTTTTGGATGTGTATGTTTTATGTTGAATACTAAAGAGAATCTGAACAAGTTTGATTCTAAAGCACAAAAGTGTTTCATGCTTGGGTATTCTGAATGCTCTAAAGGCTATAGAGTATACAATACTGAGACACAAATTGTGGAGGAATCAATACATGTTAGATTTGATGATAAGCTTGGCAGTCAAAAGCCAAAGCAGCTTGATAACTCTGCAGATAGAGAAGTCATTCTCACATACTCTGAAGACTCAGAGGCAGATAAAGCAGAAGCACCAGAGGCAACGCCAGATGCAACTCCATTGGTTGCTCAGATGAAGAATTTGAATATTTCTGAAGAACCAAATGTTAAGGGATCATCATCCAGAATCAAGGCCTCTCATCTAGAGGATGTGATAATTGGAAAGAAGGATGACCCTATCAGAACAAGGTCTTTCTTCAAATCATATGGAACGTCACTTTTTGGGTTGGTGTCTATCATTGAACCAACTTCTGTTCATGAGGCTCTGAATGATAATGAGTGGATACTTGCTATGCAAGAAGAGCTAAATCAATTCACCAGAAATGACTTCTGGGATCTGGTTCCAAGACCAAAAGGTTTCAACATCATTGGAACTAAATGGGTCTTCAGAAACAAATTGAATGAGCAAAGAGAAGTTGTAAGAAATAAAGCAAGGCTAGTTGCTCAAGGTTATAGTCAGCAAGAAGGGATTGACTACACAGAAACTTATGCTCCTGTGGCCAGGTTAGAGTCTATACGCCTACTCATTTCTTTTGCTGCACAAAATAACATCGCTCTTTATCAGATGGATGTTAAGAGTGCCTTCTTAAATGGTATTATAGAAGAGGAAGTTTATGTTCACCAACCTCCTGGCTTTGAAAATGATAAGTTTCCATAACATGTTTTCAAACTGAAGAAATCACTTTATGGCTTAAAACAAGCTCCCAGAGCTTGGTATGAAAGGCTGAGTAATTTTCTTTTGGAAAAGAACTTTATCATAGGCAAAGTGGATACAACTCTCTTCTATAAATCATTTAAGAAAGACTTGTTAATTTGTCAAATTTACGTAGATGATATTATATTTGGATCTACCAATATTACGCTGGGAAAGGAGTTTCCTCTATCTATGCAGGCTGAATTTGAGATGAGCATGATGGGAGAACTCAGATTCTTTCTGGGAATCCAAGTCAATCAAACTCCAGAAGGCACCTACATACATCAGACTAAGTATGTGAAGGAGCTTTTGAAGAAGTTTAATATGACTGAAAGCAAATTGGCTAGAACTCCAATGCATCCTACAAGCACTCTTGGAAAGGAAGAGGTAAGTAAGAAGGTTGATCAAAAGCTTTACAGAGGTATGATTGGATCTCTTTTGTATTTGACTGCTTCTAGACCTGATATTCTATTCAGTGTTTGTCTGTGTGCCAGATTCCAATCAGATCCTAGAGAATCTCACTTAACAGCTGTTAAGAGGATTCTAAGGTATCTGAAAGGTACTACTAGTGTGGGTTTGTGTTACAGAAGATCTGATGATTATAAATTAGTTGGATTATGTGATGCTGACTACGCTGGAGACAAAGTTGAAAGAAAAAGTACTTATGGAAGCTGCCAGTTTCTTGGAAGTCATCTGATCTCTTGGTTCAGCAAGAAGCAACCCACTATTGCGCTTTCAACAACAGAAGTAGAATACATTGCTGCTGCTAGTTATAGCACTCAAATGCTCTGGATGAAGAGTCAACTAGAAGACTATCAGATCCATGAGAGTAACATTTCAATCTTCTATGGTAATACTTCTGCTATATGTTTGTCTAAAAATCCAATTTTACACTCTAAGGCAAAGCATATAGAGATAAAACATCACTTCATCAGAGACTATGTTCAGAAGGGTATTATCAGTTTAAACTTTGTTGATACAGATCATCAATGGGCTGATATCTTTACAAAACCCCTTGCTGAAGATAGATTCAAATTTATTCTGAAAAATATAAGTATGGATTTCTGTCCAGAATAAAATGTTCATCAGAAGAAAATTTTCTCAGATGAAAATGTTTTAACTCTGAAGTATCACATCTATTTATTTATTGTTTATTATTTTATTTATTGTGTGCAAATCTAAACTAACAAGCCTCAGAGGATCTGAACGTTGGCTAACGTTTCATTTCTCAAAGAAGTTTCAGAAGCACATGCAAGCAAACACATGTAAATCTAAATCTGAAAAGGTGGAGTGCACAATACTGAAATGACGTTTGAGGTACTGTTTTTGAATATTGAGTTTCTCGTTTTCCCCCCAAATTGTCAGAATCATTAAATGCTTGAAATGATTATATTCCTTTTATTAAATGCTAAGTGGAAACGTGTTGAATGTGTGACTTTTTGTGTGCCATAATTTCTTTTATAAATGCCACAACACTTCACTTCTCACACTTTTCACTCTCTCATACTTCTTGTATGCATGTCTTCTTGTTTCATTGTTTTCATCTCTCTCCCAAACCCAAAACCGTTCGTAACCCTAAATCTCTCTCAAGAACAACTATGGCTACTTCTTCATCAACTTCTGCTCAGTTTCAATCTTCTATGGCTGCTGTTTCATCTTCCAACATGGGTGTTGTTGCCTTCAAGGAACCTGTTAGAACCCTACTCACACCAGTTGATCAGGTTGAAGTTTTATGTGAATCAATGGTGGAATTTTACTTCATGGCTGATAATGGGTTTGATTTGCGTCCTACCACTGATGCTCAAGGATGGGTGAAATACTTTGATAGATTGTTTGGACCAGTTTATCCATATTTAGTGAAAGAATTCTGGATTCACGCATCTGTTTACCCCAAGTTCATAGTCTCTTCAGTTCTGGGAAAAGAGATTATTATAACTGAAGATTTGATCAGAAAGCTCATTGGATATGAAGAAACTGATGGAGTTTCTCATCTGCCAGCTGGGCATGTTGATATGGATGAAGTTTATGATGAAGTGATTACTACTGGACAAGCTTCAAACAAATTTAAGGATCTGAAACCTGAATACAAGATCTGGGCCAAGATTTTTCTGGGCTGTATAAACCACAGAAAATCTACAAACTCTCTTGACTATGTTAACAATGAACATATTTACTTCATGTTCTGCCTGAGTCAGAGTACAAAAGTGGATCTGCCACACCTTCTCTTCATGCATCTGTGGAACCACATTAATGCATCCAAAGAATCTGTCAAGACCAAGGGTCAGAAGATTAGGAATTGGATCCCTTTTGGAAGACTAATCTCAGATATTCTGACTGAGAATGGACTGGTGGCTCATCTGCAAGAAGCTGGATTGAAAGATGAACTTGCTTCTATTATAGGAAAACCTCTGAATGGAAAGAGTCTCCAAAGAATGAGAGTTATGGATGAACTCACAACTGCTCATGCTAAGCTAAATATTAAAGAAGTCATTCAAAGGATAATTCCAATAGATGACTTTCCTATATTTGGTGCTGAAGAACCTAGAGATGCCATTCTTCAGTACATTCAGATGTGTAAGGCAGATGGAACACCTGTACCTGCTGATATTCTGCTACGTGCAAAAGAACCGGTACCAGATTTTTATGAGGAAAATCTGAGGAAAAGGAAACAAGCTTCAGAAGAAGAATCTGCAAGCAAGAAGAAGCAGAAATCTTCTGAGGAACCAAATAAGAAGAAGAAGAGAAAAGCTTCTGGAGAAGCTTCATCTGTTAGAATCAAGCGTTCTAAGAAAACAGGTAATACTTCTGATGCATCTTTAATTCCTAATCAAATAATAGAACCACTGTCTACATCTGAACAACTACCCTCACAACCCTCAGAGCATGTTCATGCTTCTGTTAATCTACCAGGCCCTGATGTCCCTATTACTCAACAACACAAATCATCTGAAACTGCTCCTTCTGTACCCCAACCACAACCAACCCCATCCGAAATACAACCATCTATTATTTCCCCATTTGACAAACAAACTTCTGATACTTCCCCACCAAAACCTACAGAACCAACACCAGCAGAACCAACACCACAAGAACCAGAACAACAACAACCACATTCAGAAGAACCTATTCCTTCTAATTCTGAACCATAAACTATCCAACCTTCTGAATCATTCATATCTGATTCTGAAGTTCTTGATATTTAACCTTTGAAAACTCTGGTTGATATCTCTTCTACATCTTGTTATTCTTCTGAATCTGACTTACCCCCAGAAATAAACTCACCCCTCACTCCGTAGCTATGAACCAAGATCATCTGATTTTGTTTCCTTTACTTCTTTCAAACCTCATCCCTCTGACCCCCCTTCCCTCTGGACTCAAACTCAAAAACTTTTACATTAAACCTCAAGTTCTCACTCTTAAACCTAAACCTAAAGCTGTTCATAAACCCCCTTCTCCACCACAACCACTTGTTATCTACATTCCATCTTCTTCACTTCAACCACCTTCTGTTGAACCCAAACCATCTAACCTAGAAACGTTTCTAAAACCCAAAACCAGACTAGATGTGGACAGACTGTTATCTGATTTTGAAGATGAGATTTCTCAGTGGTTTACTTCTGTCAGAAAGGCTTGTCACTCAAGCATAAATCCTGAGGACTCAGAAGCAATTTGGAAGAAATTCAAAACCAGATTCAATTCTGTAGCTTCCAATCTTCAAGAAGCTTGCACTGATGACGCTAAGATCAGATTTGCTGAAGTAGTCAGACTTTCTCTTCTTAGCATTCCCAGAACTCCAACTCTTCTCCTGAAGAATGCATTTGAATCTGCTGAAGAAGCTCTTCCAGAAGAATCTGCATCTGAAGACACTCTGGTAGATAATCAGTCAGCTCTAATGCTTGTGGATAAAGCATCTGACTCTGTTTCTCAAGCAACTGAATCTGCTATGGTTATTGCTAGTGCTTCTGCATCTGCTATGATCACTGATAGTGCTCCAGCTCCTGAATCTGCATTTGCACCTGCTTCTTCTGAAATCAAGACAGAAAGACCAGATCTAGAAGAAAAGTTTGCTCTGCTAGAAGCCAACAACAAAGAAATCAGAACATGGATGGTCAAGCAAGAACAAACTACAGATGAGATTAAGACTTGGATGTCTAAACAAGAGGAATCTACTTCTCAGATCACAGACCTTCTGAAGCTGATAGCCTCTCGCCAACCTTAATTTCTTTTCTGTTATGTTTGTGCACATGTTTGCTGTTATTTTGTTATTGATGTTCTTTTGTGTTTATCTGAATGTTTTCTGGATTTTGTTTATCAATGAAGTTCATTGTTTCCTTATCTATTCTTATATTGTTTTTCTCTGATTATTCTTTTCTATCTTATAAACAGTTACTAAAATGGAATTCAGACATAATGAATTATAACTAACATTGAATTTTAGTCTTTCAGAACTAACGTATCATCTGAAAAAATTCATTAAAGTTACCCTGAGAATCCCCAAACCAGATTTTTATTCAAACCAGGTTCTGATTACCAGGCTCTGATAATTCAAACCAGGCTCTAATCCTGAAAGATAACCAGGCTCTGATTCTGGAAAGAAAATCAGTAAGAGTAAACCAGGCTCTGATGGTGTTTAATCTTATCTCTATGTTTTGATGATAACTCTAATGAAATTTTCTATTAAGAAAATATATACTCTAATTTTGTTCAAGTGTTTTTGTTTCAGATATTAAAATAAATATTATTATGGAAGTAAAAATGCATCTGAACATTACTCTACGCAAGCTCTGAAGCATCAGAAGCAAGCCATCAGAAGACTCTGAGCGTTGCCAGAAGAGACTCTGAAGCGTAGTTGAAGAATTGTATGAAGAGTTTCAAGCATTGTTTCAAGAAGACTCTGAAGTACTTTACGCTACAAGTACATAGGCTTTGTTATTCAAACTCTGTTCTGATTGAGATTCACGCTGAAAGCACTGGCTGCAAAACTCTGATAACATCAAGACTCTGATGTTGATAACTTTGAGACAGAAGCTTTGTTGAAGAAAATATTATTCAAAGATATATCCGTTGGCATATTCCAAACGACTCTTTCCTTATTCATGTATGGCACAGGAAATGAGACAAAAGGGATTTGTCTGAACATTCCTCTTCTAGGAAAGCTAGAGTCAATAGAAGACAAAAGGCTACAGCTACACAGCAAGGCACAGTCTTTAAGCATTGGACTTTCTAGTCTATAAAAGGATGTCTTCAACAACATTTCAAGGTTAACGAATTATTGACAAACTCATTGAAATTATTCAACAACTCTCATACAATCTTTCATAAGCTGAATAGTTTTTATTCGTTCTTAATCTAAGTGTAAAAATCACAGTTGTGATAAAGCTTTTTAGAAGCAACTTAAACACTTGTTTAGTTTACATAAATTTGTAAAAGGTTCCTTAAGAAGACCAAGTTGTGGTCAGGATTTCTTGAGAAGACTAAGACAGTTGTTCTTAGTGGTTGACACTGTAATTTGTTTGAATATAGTGGATTAAGTCCTTGTGGAGAAAGGCAAATCACCTTGATATGGTGGAATGGATTAGTTGAGTTCAACGAACCAGGATAAAAATATTGTGTTGTTTTTATTGCCATAATTATTTCAAAACCCTTATTCAACCCCCTTTCTAAGCGTTTTTTTCACCTTCAGTTTATGCTTGAACATCTTTTATCAATCAATCAAAGGGCGTTTTTCTACATTCAAATATTGTGATCCTTGTCTTTCATGTTTTATTTTTAACAATAATATGGAAATGTGGTTTGTGCTTGTTTGCATATCATTTTAAGCATTTAATCATCATCATTGCAGGTTTCACTTTGCAGATGACACCGCTCCAGAATCGTCTATGACTCGCTTTGACTTTGATAATCCGATATTTCAAGCCGAAGAAGAGATTGATGAAGATGAAGACTTACCAGAAGAGCTAGCCAGACTTTTGAAACAGAAAGAGAAAATCATTCTGCCTCATCAGGAGGAAATTGAGATTATCAACTTGGGTTCTGAGGAAGTCAAGAGAAATGTCAGGATAGGGGCTGCATTGCAGAGTGATATCAAGAAAAAATTGGTTGAAATGCTCCAAGAGTATAGTGATATCTTTGCTTGGTCATATAAAGACATGCCCGGTCTTGATACTGATATCATGGTTCATCGCTTTCCGTTGCGCGAAGTGTGTCCGCCAGTCAAGCAGAAGCTCAGGCGAACTAGACCAGATATGGCTGTGAAAATCAAAGAGGAAGTCCAGAAGCAGTTGGACGCAGGATTTCTCGCTGTAACAACTTACCCTCCGTGGGCCGCTAACATTGTACTTGTACCTAAGAAGGACGGTAAGGTACGGATGTGCGTTGATTATAGAGATTTGAATAAAGCGAGCCCAAAGGACAATTTCCCGCTCCCTCACATTGACGTATTGGTTGATAATACTACGCAATATTCTGTGTTTTCCTTCATGGACGGTTTTTTCGGTTATAATCAGATTAAGATGGCACCAGAGGATATGAAGAAAACAACATTTATCACACCGTGAAGGACTTTCTGTTATAAGGTAATTCCTTTTGGGTTGAAAAATGTAGGGGCAACCTATCAGCGGGTAATGGTTACATTGTTTCATGATATGATTCATCATGAGATTGAAGTATATGTTGATGACATGATAGCAAAGTCGCAAACGGAGGAGGAACATTTGGTTAATATGTTGAAGCTGTTTGAGAGGCTCAGGAAATTCAGACTGAGGTTGAATCCGTATAAGTGCACTTTTGGTGTCAGATCTGAAAATTTGCTGGGGTTTATTGTCAGTGGAAAAGGAATCGAGGTCGATCCTGCAAAGATAAAAGCAATTCAAGATATGTCAGCACCAAAAACGAAAAAAGAAGTTCGTGGTTTCTTAGGTAGATTGAACTACATTGCTAGGTTCATATCTCATCTCATAGCCACGTGTGAACCCATGTTCAAATTGCTAAAGAAAGATCAGGCGGTTGTCTGGAATGAAAATTGCCAAAGGGCATTTGAAAAAATAAAAGAATATTTGCAGGAGCCTCCGAGACTGATACCTTCAGTAGCTGGAAGACTTTTGATCATGTACTTAACGGTTCTTGAGAACAGCATGGATTATGTTCTCGATCAACACGACGAGACCGGAAGAAAAGAGCATGCAATATACTACTTGAGTAAGAAGTTCACAGACTGTGAGTCCAGGTACTCAATGTTGGAGAAAACATGTTGCGCACTCGCGTGGGCTGCCAAACGTTTGAGACAGTATATGCTGAACCATACAACCATGTTGATTTCGAAGATGGATCCGATTAAATACGTCTTTGAAAAACAGGCACTTTCGGGGAGGATTTCCAGGTGGCAGATGGTCTTGACAAAGTACGACATCCAATATGTTTCCCAGAAAGCTATAAAGGGGAGTGTTCAATCAGAGTACCTTGCTAAACAGCCGATTGACGACTATTAACCAATGAAGTTTGAATTTCCAGACAAAGACATCATGTTCTTAAGGATGAAGGACTGCGATGAGCCATTACCTGATGAAGGTCCGGAGAAGGGTTCTCAATGGCAATTGATATTTGATGGTGTTGTTAACTCATACGGTAGTGGAATTGGGGTAATTATCACGACACCTCACGGTACTCATATCCCATTCACCGCCATGTTAACATTTCCTTGCACTAATAATGAAGCCGAGTACGAAGCATGCATTATGGGGTTGGAAGAAGCCATTGATTTGAGGATCAAGAATCTAGATGTGTACGACGATTCAGCGCTAGTTGTCAACCAGATCAAGGGAGAATGGGAAACCCGACAGCCTAATCTGATACCTTACATGAACTATGCAAGGAGGCTATTACCTTTCTTCGACCGAGTGGAGTTCCATCACATGCCTAGAGAGGAGAACCAAATGGCAGATGCTCTGGCAACATTGTCTTCAATGTACAAGGTGAACTTTAGGAATGATGCTCCCATAATAGTCATCTCTCGCCTTGATAGGCCGGCATTCGTATTCGCCATTGAGGAAGCTTCGGACGACAAGCCGTAGTATTACGATATCCAAAACTTTCTTAAGAACCAAGAGTATCCGCCAGGGGCGTCGACCCAGGATAAGAAGACTCTGAGGAGGTTTGCTAAAAAAATTTATCTGAACCAGGACGGTGTACTCTACAGTAGAAATTATTACTTAGTGCTGCTAAGGTGCATGGACGAAAAAGAAGCTAGTCTACTTATGGAGGAGGTCCACGAGGGTGCATTTGGTACACATGTCGGTGGGCATTCCATCTCTCGAAAGCTGTTGAGAGCAGGGTACTATTGGCTGACTATGGAGTTCGATTACTTCAAATACGCTAAGAAGTGCCATAAATGCCAAATTTATGCTGACAAGATTCATGTACCGTCGAGTCCGTTAAACGTTATGGCATCTCCTTGGCCTTTTTCCATGTGGGGTATTGACATGATCAGCAAGATCGAGCCCATCACATCTAACAGACATCGTTTCATCCTGGTAGTCATCAATTACTTTACTAAGTGGGTGGAAGCAGCTTCGTATGCCAATGTCACTAAGCAAGTGGTAGCCCGGTTTATCAAGAGGGACATCATCTGTCGCTATGGAGTGCTGAGAGAATCATTACTGATAATGGTTCACACTTGAACAACAAGATGGTGAAGGAATTATGCCAGAATTTCAAAATCGAGCATCACAACTCATCTCCCTATCGTTCGAAGATGAACGGCGCTGTCGAAGCAGCCAATAAGAATATTAAGAAGATAGTGCAGAAGATGGTTGTAACCTATAAATATTGGCATGAGATGTTGCCCTTTGCTTTGCACGGATATTGTACTATGGTACGCACCTCAACAGGGGCAACTCCTTTCTCGCTGGTATATGGTATGGAAGCAGTCCTACCATAGAAGGTCTAGATTCCTTCTTTGAGAGTCCTGGTAAACGTTAAGCTAGATGAGGCAGAATGAATAAGAAATAGATTGAATCAGCTCGGCCTGATGGACGAGAAAAGGCTGGCATCTATTGCATATGATCGGTTGTATCAGAGCCGAATGAAGAAAGCTTTTGACAAGAAGGTGCGCCCTCGAAGCTTTACTATTTTGTTTGCGAAAAATGCCCAATGTTTTTGATAGAACTGCACATACATAAACTTGCAGGCTTCGGCCGATAATCAGTAAAACTTTGATTTATTTGAACAATGTCATGGATGATGATTGAGATAGTTCCCGTTGTGTAGGACATCTTGTTGTTTGTTCATTGTTGGAGGGTCGTTATCCTTGCGGCATTTGCCAGAGATGTATACCCAGCAGGATCATCATATCCCCAGTTAAATCCCCACAGCAAGTAGTGTGTAGTGGAGACTCATTAGTCCCTCGCAGGTGGAGTATGTGCATCTCTATATCAGGGTCAGATACGCAGGTTGAGTGAGCAGTTGAGTGTGTACACTTATCCCCAGCAGAGTGTCTGTAGGCACTCATTCTTCAGCAGTTCAGGCCGAGGTCTCCAGCGGAGTAAAATCCTCCCCGGAAGGTCGAGATTGATATCCCCACGCAGGTCAGGTGTGCACTTATCCCCAGCAGGTTGTAGGTACGTGCTTCCTCCTCAGCGAGTCGAGACGGATTTTCTCTCCATAGAGCTTAATCAGGTGATGTTGTATCCCCTCAGTTCCGGATTGCTGACTTTATCCTCGGGCATAGGTCGAGGTCGTTCCCCCTATGGTTTCCTCCTCAGCAAAGTTGGCCGACTTTGACTTTTCCTCAGCAGAGTAGTGCTACTTCCTAACAGAAGGGGGTGGATTCAAAGGTTGATTCTCTATCCCCAGCAAAGTCAGCAAAAGTGATGATTCAGTCCCCGAGCATAGGGCGTTTGTTGTTTCCCGTATCGCCTAATCCCCAGTGAAGTCAGTGAAGGAAAGTTCTTTTCACCAACTGAGTATCCCCGGCAAGGTGGATTTTTATCCCCAACAGAATGGAATATCTGGCAGAAGGTAGTTTATTCCTCAGTAATAAAATCTAACTCCTCAGTAGAGTCATCTGTTTCCCCAGAGTTGCATTCTGGGAAGCCATTCAGGGCCTTGGTAAAGCGAAGTTGATTTCAGAGGTTGATTGTTATCCCTTACAGAGTCATCTATTCCCTGGAATGTTATATTCTGGCAGGCCGTTCATGGCTAATTTCCTCAGTAGAGTACGTTCAACCTTGGTGTTTGGTTATACTTTCCCCACAGAGTCGTTTATTCCCCGGCAAAGTTAGATTTGTTTCTAATGTCTGGTTGTCTTTCCTCAGCCGAGTCGCTTGTTCCTCGGAGAGTTGCATTCTGGTTGGCCATTCAGGGCACTTTCTCCAGTAGAGTTTGCGGTGATTCCCGATAAGGTTGTCTATCCCCTGGAAGGTTTGTATCCTAGAAGGCCGTTCAGGGCATTTTCTCGACAGGTTATGATTTAAATCCCAAGCGGAATGGATTCCCGTTCTTGTTAGAACATTGTTACTTAGGGAATTTCTTTGCAAGAAGCCATCCAGAGCTTGTTTCCCCAGCTTAAGTCCAATCGTTATTGGCATTCTTTGTTTTCTCCAGCAGGGTGGCTTTCTCTCCTCAGCATTTATTTTGCTGATTCGATTCCGTTGCATCTGCATTCGTGCATATCATCCTCCTAAATGCGTAGCATTTCCATTTCGTATGGAGCATTACGCCATATCCAAACATATGCATGTGAAGCATAAGCCAAGTTGTTACCTTTTTGCTTTCAGGTGTTTCTACAACAGGTGATTGTTATTTTATTGCCCGTATGGTGTTCAGACCATGGCAATTCCTGCTAGCCCGCGTGGTACCCAGACCCCGACTTACATTATTCCCCAGCGGTGTCGCCTGACGGCGGTCAGCGGTATTCTTCATTAACCCGTGTGGTATCCAGACCCCGACTTCTACCAGTTCATATCTTGCCCGTGTGGTATCCAGACCCCGGTAAGAGTTGTTGACATATGTGTTCATATTAGTGATATTTTCGAGCCCGTGCGGTATCTAGACCCCGACTCATACCATTTTGTTTCATTGGCATGTGTGGCACCCAGGTCCTGGCTAGTGATTGTCTCATTAACCCGCGTGGTATCCAGACCCCGGTTAATGGCGTTTCCATTAGTATGTGTGATGTTTAGATCCTGACTAATGATGTTTCTTGAGATCGCGTGGTATCCAGATCCCGGCTCACACCGTGTGTTTCATTGGCATGTGCAGCATTCAGGTCCTGGCTAGTGATTATTCCATTAGTATGTGCGACATTCAGGTCTTGGCTAGTGACATTTTTCTGAGTACGTATGGTATCTAGACCCCGACTCATACTAGTTTTCCCCATTAGCACGTGCGGTATCCAGACCTTGGCTAGCATGGATTTATCTTGCTTGTATGGTGTTCAGACCATGGCAATATGATTTTGTTTCTCTAAGTCCGTACAGATATCCAGACCTCGGCAAAATCCCATTGATAGACGCGTTCATCTTATCGTGTGCTCCCCGATTGAAGTCCCAACAGAGTTACTTGGTTAAGTTTATTTTGTTTCCCCACCAGAGTTACTTATTTAAGTTTCTCCTTGCTCCCCAAGCAGAGTTGTTTGGATATGCCTGATGGGGATATCAGATGATTCTTTCCGACTTCGTGTCGTTGCCTGCGCGTTAGCAGATGTTTCTTTCGACTGCGTGTCGAGGTTTTGGATTGGTAATTAGTTAGCTTGTTACTGTGGCAACTTATTAGTTCAGTTATTTCCGGAGATTTTGTCCCCGGGGGGGTTTGCAGTTCTATTTCGGCGGTTGGCAAATTTTCGGGTTCGTTGGTACTCAACCGTCTTTTATCTTGATTGTTTGAAAGTCGTTCGCTTTTCACCCAGTCAAGTCCAAGTTGTTTGAATAGAGGCAGTTGTTGTACCCCAAAATTTTCCCAACCTTTTTCTTTACTTGGCTTGTGTTCATTTCATTTCTCTAGCATCTTTGTATTGCATAGCATGGTTGTTTGCAAGGGATCAAGAAAGGTGTGCCTCTCAAGAGAAGTTTATCAAAGATTCCTAGATCAAGCAAGAGGGCTCAGTTCAAATCATATGAGGATTACAAGCTCATGGATATGGATATGAGATGTTGGATAAGCTCATGGAGTGCTTTTGAAGCCATTATGGAGCTCGTATAAGTGCTTATATCATGTGCAAGAAGCCACAGTCAAGGGTTGCATCTGCCTAGTGCAAAGTCAACTGAGGATTTGATTGAGTGTGAGACTTGGTTTTAAGTCATTGGATTCATTGATAGTTGTGTTGAGATATCTAGAATGTTATTTCAAGATCAAATCAAGAAGAATCAAGAGTGTGAGAAGTTACTAAATTAGGGTTTCAAAGGTTGTCAGTGTAAAATCCCCTATTTAGTATCTAACTTCAAGACCACATATCTCAAGATAAAAGTGTAATCTAACTTTGATGCAAACATGAGACTTTTAGAGCATTTTCTTAGCTTTCTTTTGAGTACTAGAACTCATCCATTGGGTTTCTAGAACTCAAGTTATGATGCCATCAAGTTATAGGTCTCAGATGAACCATATTTTTCAGCCAACAAAAGTCAACCAGCTTCCAAGACACTTTTGACCTAGAATCATGTTTCTCCTCAACTTTTGATGAACATGAAAGTTGTTACTTATGATCTTAGCTTTCCAAAAATTCCTAGAAGTCCTTCATCTCATTTGTGGAACTCAAGTTATGAAGCTTGCAAGGCAGAGTTATTTTGGGAAAGTGAGATTATAGGTCATTTTCATAATCTTAGGCACTTCAAATGAAACTTTCTCCAACATGAAAGTTGATCCAAATGATCTCAAATTCATCATGGAACACAACATTGCCATGAATTATACTTGGATAAGGAGATTGGTGAAGAAATTTAAAAGGAAAATGCACTTAAAATCATGAATTCATTTGAATTGGTTTTGGAACTTTTTCATGCCATATTTGTACTCATTTTGATTCACAATTGTCCAACAAACAAAATGCACAAAGAAGTTTTGGGTCATGCAAGCTAGAACATGTGAAAATACAAGTCACTTCAAGAGAAAGTTTTCATTCAAAACTTGATAATTGGACAATGTACAAACCCAAAATTAATCCACATGGCCAATTCATGTTCTCAGCTGATGATTCAAATGAAATTCAAGGGAAATTGGATCCAATTTCACGTGTGCATGGACATGCTTTCCAAATTGGGCATTTCAAAAATTCAAAGCAACCAAGCCGTATTGGGCCTCCAATCATTCAGGGATCCATAATATTTAAGCTCTAGATGAAATTTGAGAGCTCATTCATGCAATTTCATGGAGGGAGAGCAGAATTCGAACTTGGAAATTAGAGAGCAAAGTGAAAATCATGAATCAGTATTGCAGCCATTTCAACTCAAATCAAAGCAAAATTCATCTTCCTTGAGCATCAGTGAATGGATCTGCACTTTCTTGAGCAAGCTTAACACCATTTGAAGCTCCAACGGAGAGACTCCGTTAGGTAAGCTTCTTTCTCAAATTTCTCACATGATAGGCATTGATTTAGGACCATTCTTGTTGCATGTGAAGTCCTACAACTAGTAGGTAAATTCTAGATGGTTAATTATGATGTATGTTGAGATTTGCAGTGGTGTGCTTGAAACTTTAACCGTTCGATTCTTTTAATTCAAGCATGATCAATGAAATTAGAGACCGGATTTGGATTCTACATGACTTGGCGTTTAATTTGATATAAGATTTCACGATTTTTTGGTGAAGTTTGGAACCTGATCTCCGACCACCTCGCTGGAGAAGACGACCAGAGCTAAGGCTCCAGCGTCTGGTTCAGTTTCAGGCGAGCTGATGTGTTTGCCATGTGTGCGTGTTTGACTCATTGACCTGATTGGATGAACGACTGTGATGTGTTTGACTGACTTGCGTGGAGATTGACTTGCCAAGTCAATTAATGATACACAATGTTTTGCTTGCTGCATGGTTCTAGGCTTTAGGTGCTTTTGACACCCCCTCTCAATTGAAGCCCAGTGCATTAAACTGAATGGCTTGCTATTTGCACCACTTCCAATTATTTGTTTTTGTTTTATTTTATTTGATTTCTGTTTTCATTTTTGATTTTTAAAAATACCTCCAAGCTTGATGAATTCCACACAAAAATATTTTCTGATACATTAATGTGTCATTTAATTTTTGATAATTTTTATTTTCATTTTCCAATTATTTTTCAACTAAAAGTGGAATTAGAGATTGAAGGTGTTTTTATATTGTTTTTTCCTTGTTCTTTTGGTTCCATGCCTAGTTCCTTGACCAATTCTTATCTCCAAGTATTGAGACTTTTTTCTCATATGAATGATGAATTAAAGAGTCTTATAGGATGATTTTGGCCCTGGTTTGGTTTATTTTTGTTTGACTTTTAAGTCATTTCTTTTGACCCTCGATAACCCTCCTTCAAAGTAGAGTACCCAAGTGAATCAATTTCTATGGTGATGCTTTGAAATGACTTTGGTTGTGTGCTCTTGGCCTCTGGTTTCCAACTCATTTATGTGCTTTTGAGATTTTATTTAGATTTATTTGAGCCATTTTCCTATTTTTGAGACAACTTGCAAGTCAAGTTACTTCTAAGGGTGGTTCATACATACACTTGACCTAGTTTGGATGGGAAATGATTCTTATGAACTTCAAATGCTCCAAAGTCTTCTTGATTCACCTTAATAACATGTTGAAGTTGTTGAATGCAATCTTTTAGGTCATAAAGTGTTTTGCTTTGTGCATCTTCTTCCCTTGCTCTTACCTCTGTCTAAAGATCATAGAATCCCATTTGAGATGGTTTAGTCCCTCTTTTGGAGGTACTTTGAACATATCATGAATGGTGATTCCTTTTGAGGACTTTTGGTATGTTTTCCCTTGTTTGATCTTGATGATGATTGTGGTTGAGATTCTTTGAGTTACTTGCTGCCCATGTTTGGTATCCTATCTCTCATCTTGATCTTGCTTTTCCTCTTGGCTTTATTGCTTTGTTGTTGAGCTAGTGATTGATGTAACACCCCACTTCCCAAAATCATCTAAATTAATAAACACTATAAATAAACAAAATCAGAGTTCCAATTCTCCCAAGTGGGATATCACATAAAAACAACGTTTCCTTATAAAAAGGTTTTTCTCCAAATACAGCGGAATGTTAAATAGTAAAATTCGATAAAAGTTTGATACGTTCACAGGGAAATAAAATATAAGTTCAACATAAAACAAATAAAAACGCCCAAGTCCCGTGCTACGTATCAGAGCATCCTAGACTCGACAATCACACCAATATCCAAGCTAGCTAAGCACCTGGATTATTTGTACTTCCGAAGAAGCATAGACCACAACAACAACAAAGGGGTGAGAAAACATGATCAAAAATATAATGGTAATGTAATACATGTAAATAAGGTAGTACAACACACCAACACACCAAGATTCACCCCTAACAACACCATATGACGAACCTACTGTTCAAATTACAATATAACATATTATAATGCAAAATGCAACTCAACACCATGCATGCGGTACCGACTCGTTGGTTCATTCAATCGAACCTGGATAGATCACTTACGCTCCTCCTGAGACATGATCTATCCCCCACCATTCTCCACAAAGGAGTACGGATGAATCACTTACGCTCCTCCTGAGACATGATTCATCCCACCAAAACACCATGATATGCACACACCAATGCATAACTAATATATTTAGGCACTCAACGTGCACACGATCCTCCTGATCATATCATCATACATCAATATATATATGTACAGATATAACATACACCAACACCATATAAATCAACCAGATAGTAAACAAGTTCATACTTTAACACCAAGATATAAACATATCCCACCACTCGGGGGTACACGATCCTACTGATCACTACATACATATACCTCAACTAATTGCTCACCAACAATATTAAGGGAAACGCGTACTATCACCAAGTACACAAGTTATATCCCATACTCATCATTTCCACACTACAGCAAGGCTAGAAGGATCACACGAGACCAATGCTCGAATCCAACACATCACAAAAATTCATCTAGTTCTGCTACGTTCGCTGGCATTCTCCAGGCGAACCCTCTTAGCGAACCTTCGCTGGCATTCGCCAGGCAAACCTGCTGGCGAAGCCCTCATTTCACTATCGTGCACTCGCCAGGCGAACCTTCATTCGCCAGGCGAACCTTCGCTGGCCACACTTGCCAGGCGAAGTTCCTACCCTTTAGGTCTGGGACTTAATTCTGAATTATTCGCTGCCACTCGCCTCAGCTCGCCAGGCGAACTCTCGCCTCCCTTCGCCAGGCGAAGCTTCGCCAACACTCGCCAGGCGAAGCCCAGCGAATGCTGCGATTCATCAGTTTTTCTGACAGTTCTGCAGATTTCTATCTAGGCCAAATAACTCTAATCTCCTATCCCAATTCACACCTTAACCTCAGTACCAACATTACACGTAATTCAGCCTAAATGATTCCTAATCCCAATCCCAAAATCATCACCTAGACACTTTATTGATACATCAGAATCCCTACAGAATTTCCCTAAAAACCGTAAAATCACCTATATGCCAAATTAACCAAAAACCACAATTCATTCAACAATCAACATCCAATTATCAGCAATAGTCAACAATCACAACATATCAATATGTAATATCATATATCGATCAATCTCCTACGGGGTTAAGGAATCCCCAACTACCCTATACATGTATAAACCATTTCCCAATCAAGTTTCTCCCCCTTACCTTGTTAATCGGTTGATCGATGAAAGAACCCTCCAAGGTTTGGCCAATTCTGATTTTCCCCCGTTCCTTCGTTCTTCGCTCCCTTTTCCGTTCTTCTCACTTCTCTCCTTTCTATCGTTCTTTTTCCACTTTCTCTAACTTCTCACAATGTATCGTAAAAACTACTAACCCCTCACGTTCTCTATTTTAATTCTCTAATCCCAATAATAATAATAACTTAATAATAATAATAATAAATTAATAAAATAATAATAATAATAATAATAATATCTCACCAAAATTATAATAATATTAATAACAATAGTAACTATAATAAATATAATAATAATAATAATATTCCCACCAATATTAATATTATACACTATATTATTATATTCACCAAAACACCACCAATAATCCTCCCACATTAGGGACACCCACCAAACATCACCAAATACACCCCCACCAAAGGGCACACCAACATATAATATTTAAAATAATAATAAAATGACTAAATAATTAAATTGGGTGTTACAACTCTCCCCCACTTAATTATTTTCGTCCTCGAAAATTACCCGATGGAAATAGCTCCGGATACGCTTCTCGCATCCTGCTTTCCAACTCCCAGGTCACACTGCCTCCTGCAACACCTCCCCAAGCTACCTTCACCAAAGGTATCTCTTTCCCTCGGAGCTGTTTCATCTTACGGTCCTCGATCCTCAACGGCATCGTCTCAACAGTAAGATTCTCCCGAATCTGAACATCATCTCGCTGAATAACATGAGATGGATCAGAAATGTACTTTCGCAATTGCGACACATGAAACACATCATGTAGATTCGACAACTCAGGCGGTAACGCCACCCTATAAGCCACATCACCAACTCTTTGCAAAATCTCATAAGGTCCAATGAACTTAGGATCCAGCTTCTTGGACTTCAATGCACGACCCACACCAGTCATCGGATTAACTCTTAGGAATACGTGATCACCTACACGGAATTCCAACTCTTTCCTCCGATTATCATGATAGCTTTTTTGCCTACTCTGAGACACTTTCAATTTCTCACGAATCATTTAAATTGTCTCAGTAGTCTGCTGTACAATTTCTGGCCCAAGCACCATATTCTCACCAGTTTCATACCAACACAGAGGAGTCCTACACCTCCTCCCATACAAAGCTTCAAACGGTGCCATTCCAATACTCGAATAGTAACTGTTATTGTACGTGAACTCAATCAATGGTAAATGAGTATCCCACGCACCACCCTTTTCTAACACACAAGCTCTCAACAAATCTTCAAGCGACTGAATAGTCCTCTCCGACTGACCATCAGTTTGCGGATGATAAGTTGAACTCAATTTCAACTTAGTTCCCAAACTTCCTGCAAGCTCTTCCAAAATTCCGAAGTAAACCGCGGATCTCTATCCGACACAATACTGGACGGAACACCATGTAACTTCACAATTACCCGAATATAAATCTCCGCCAGCTTCGTTAACGGAAAACTAATATTGATCGGCACGAAGTGTGCAGACTTCGTCAATCGATCCACAATCACCCATATAGCATCAAAACCTCTCGCCGTATTCGGCAAACCTGTCACAAAATCCATGGTAATGCAATCCCATTTCCAAACCGGAATCTCTAATGGTTGCATAAATCCAGAAGGTCTCTGGTGTTCCACCTTCGACTTCTGACATGTCAAACAGGCATACACAAATTGAGCTATGTCTCTTTTCATACCAGACCACCAAAATAATTTCTTCAAATCATGATACATTTTCGTAGCTCCCGGATGAATACTCAGGCTACTACGATGTCCTTCGCTCAAAATTGACTTTTTCAATTCTTCATCATCTGGTACACAAATCCTGCCTCTAAATCTCAACACACCTGTACTATCCAATTTAAAGTCACTATCGGAGTCACTCCCTACTCCAGGCATCAAATCTACCAATTTCACATCCAACTTCTGATTTTCTCTAATCATCTCCAAGAAGTCATTATTTACCTGCAACATACCCAACATTACACTATCTGCAGTAGTCTCACAAACCATGCTCAAATCTCTAAACTGTTCAATTAACTCAATTTCTTTCACCATCAGAGCTGCCATATGAATTGCTTTCCTACTCAAAGCATCTGCCACTACATTGGCCTTTCCTGGATGATAACTCAAACTGAAGTCATAATCCTTCAAAAATTCCAACCATCTTCTCTGCCTCATATTCAGCTCTTTCTGATCAAACAGGTATCTCAGACTCTTATGATCACTAAACACTTCAAATCTTGAACCATATAAATAGTGTCTCCAAATTTTCAACACAAAAACAACCGCAGCTAATTCAAGATCATGAGTCGGATAATTTTGCTCATGCACTCTCAATTGCCGCGATGCATATGCTACTACTTTACCATTCTGCATCAGAACCCCGCCTAATCCCATCTTAGACGCATCACAGTACACCACAAACGGTTCACTCGGAGTCGGTAACACTAACACCGGTGCCGTAGTCAATCTCTTTTTCAACTCTTCAAAACTTTCTTCACAAGCAGCATCCCATACAAAAACTTGGTTCTTTCTCATCAACTGAGTTAATGGCAACGCCAAATTAGAGAACCCTTCAATAAACCTGCGGTAATAACCGGCAACCCCAAAAAGCTTCTAATCTCTGTCGCTGTCTTCGACGGTTCCCACTGCAATACTGCACTTACTTTTGACGGATCCACCGCTATTCCATCTTCAGATATTACATGCCCCAAGAAACTTACTTTCTTCAACCAAAAGTCATACTTTGACAGTTTAGCAAATAATTTATTTTCCTTCAACACTTGCAAGGCAATTCTCAGATGTCCTGCATGCTCTTCATCAGATTTAGAATAAATTAATATATCATCAATAAACACTACAATGAACTGATCCAAGTAAGAATGGAAAATTCTGTTCATATACTCCATAAATACTCCCGGTGCATTAGTCACTCCAAACGGCATTACAGCATATTCGTAATGTCCATATCGAGTCCTAAAGGCAGTCTTCTGAATATCACCTTCTTTTACTCTCATCTGATGATAACCCGATCTTAAGTCGATCTTACTAAATACACGAGCTCCCACCAGCTGGTCCATCAAATCATCAATCCTAGGTAAAGGATACTTATTCTTAATAGTCACTTTATTCAATTGACGGTAATCGATGCACAGACGCATACTACCATCCTTCTTCTTCACCAACAACACTGGAGCTCCCCACGGCGATACACTTGGTCTAATAAACTTTCTATCCAACAATTCTCCAATCTGAGACTTCAACTCAGCCAATTCCAGTGCAGACATCCTGTACGGCGCCATAGAAATAGGTCTCGTACCAGGAACAAGATCAATACCAAATTCTACTTCTCGCGTCGGAGGCAATTCCGTAATGTCGTCAGGAAACACTTCTGGAAATTCATTCACCACTGCTAATTCCTCCATTGGCACTTTGTTATCCATCGATAAAGTTGCAAATAAAGCAAACACTCTAGTTTCATCTTCCAACAAGGCCCTCAATTCTTTATTAGACAAAGAACTTGCCACAACTTCCTCTTCAGGGGTCAGGAACAATAATTCCTTCCGAAAACAATCGATGTAGACTCGGTTGAACTCTAACCAGTTCATACCCAGAATAACATCCAACTTACCAAGTGGTAGACAAATCAGATTCACTCCAAATTCTCTACCGAAAATAGTCAGCGGACACTTCAGGCATACCAAAGAAGTAGTCACTAAACCTATAGAGGGTGTCTCAATAGTCATCTGTATCTCCAGAGTGGACGGCACCAAACCTATCCTCTCCACACAGTCTACAGAAATAAACGAGTGCGTTGCACCCGTATCAATAATAGCAATCAAAGGAATATTATTGATAATACAAGTACCTCTGATCACACGCTCATCACTGGCAGCTTGAGTTCCTGCCAAGGCAAACACTTTTCCACCAACCGGAGACGTTTGAGGCTTCTTCGGCTTCTCACAATGTGTACTGATATGACCCTTCTCACCACAGTTATAACAGGTCGGCATAGTTGCTCTGCAATCAGCTATCACATGACCTGGTTTCCCACACTTAAAACATTTCTTGGCTTCATTAGGACAATCATTAGCACGGTGTCCCATACCACCGCACCGAAAACATTTCCCTTCAGCAGATGCTCTCCCATCTCTAGGCTTCTTATCAACAACAGCTTTATGTTTTCCCTTATCAGCAGCAACACTATAAGGAGTACCACTAAGCCTCTGCTTACCCTTACGGTCATTAACAGCTTTGTAGTGCGCAATCCTTGCTCGGTTATCATTATCATAGATTCTGCTCCTGCCTACCAGCTAAGGATAGCTCCTGATCTTCTGACAAGCAATCCCCAACTTAATCTCTGGACGCAGTCCATTCTCAAACTTTAAGCACTTAGAAGTCATTGCCCCTTCCACATTATAGTGGGGACAATACTGCACCAGCTCCTCAAACTTGGTAGCATATTCTGCTACCGTCATACTACCTTGCTTCAGCTCTAAGAATTTAATCTCTTTAGCACTTCGAATATCTTCCGGAAAATACTTTTCCAGAAAACCTTTCCGAACCACCTCCCAAGTAATGGTAGTTCCAGCAGCTTCCAACCTTTGGCGACTATTGTCCCACCAGGCTTCAGCTTCACCCTCCAGCATGTGAGTACCAAACCTCACCTTTTGCTCATCACTACAATCCATAGTTCTGAAGATCTTCTCAATTGCCTTCAGCCACTTCTGAGCAGCTTCGGGGTCCAGAATTCCCCCTTCGAACGTTGGTGGCTTGTTGCTCCGAAACTGCGCCAAACTCCTGAATTGGGCATCTGCAGTTTGATTCTGATTAGCAACCGCCTGCGCCATTGCTTGCATAGCAGCAGCCAATGCAGCATCGTTCCTTCCTGCCATACTGCTCAAAACAACAACACCAGGTTTAAAAGATATTCAACTCCATCCATAAGGACAGACCCAACTCGACTCAACAACACTGGCCGGACGGACCGACCTGCTCTGATACCAATTGTAACACCCCACTTCCCAAAATCATCTAAATTAATAAACACTATAAATAAACAAAATCAGAGTTCCAATTCTCCCAAGTGGGATATCACATAAAAACAACGTTTCCTTATAAAAAGGTTTTTCTCCAAATACAGCGGAATGTTAAATAGTAAAATTCGATAAAAGTTTGATACGTTCATAGGGAAATAAAATATAAGTTCAACATAAAACAAATAAAAACGCCCAAGTCCCGTGCTACGTATCAGAGCATCCTAGACTCGACAATCACACCAATATCCAAGCTAGCTAAGCACCTGGATTATCTGTACTTCCGAAGAAGCACAGACCACAACAACAACAAAGGGGTGAGAAAACATGATCAAAAATATAATGGTAATGTAATACATGTAAATAAGGTAGTAAAACACACCAACACACCAAGATTCACCCCTAACAACACCATATGACGAACCTACTGTTCAAATTACAATATAACATATTATAATGCAAAATGCAACTCAACACCATGCATGCGGTACCGACTCGTTGGTTCATTCAATCGAACCTGGATAGATCACTTACGCTCCTCCTGAGACATGATCTATCCCCCACCATTCTCCACAAAGGAGTACGGATGAATCACTTACGCTCCTCCTGAGACATGATTCATCCCACCAAAACACCATGATATGCACACACCAATGCATAACTAATATATTTAGGCACTCAACGTGCACACGATCCTCCTGATCATATCATCATACATCAATATATATATATGTACAGATATAACATACACCAACACCATATAAATCAACCAGATAGTAAACAAGTTCATACTTTAACACCAAGATATAAACATATCCCACCACTCGGGGGTACACGATCCTACTGATCACTACATACATATACCTCAACTAATTGCTCACCAACAATATTAAGGGAAACGCGTACTATCACCAAGTACACAAGTTATATCCCATACTCATCATTTCCACACTACAGCAAGGCTAGAAGGATCACACGAGACCAATGCTCGAATCCAACACATCACAAAAATTCATCTGGTTCTGCTATGTTCGCTGGCATTCGCCAGGCGAACCCTCTTAGCGAACCTTCGCTGGCATTCGCCAGGCGAACCTGCTGGCGAAGCCCTCATTTCACTATCGTGCACTCGCCAGGCGAACCTTCATTCGCCAGGCGAACCTTCGTTGGCCACACTCGCCAGGCGAAGTTCCTACCCTTTAGGTCTGGGACTTAATTCTGAATTATTCGCTGCCACTCGCCTCAGCTCGCCAGGCAAACTCTCGCCTCCCTTCGCCAGGCGAAGCTTCGCCAACACTCGCCAGGCGAAGCCCAGCGAATGCTGCGATTCATCAGTTTTTCTGACAGTTCTGCAGATTTCTATCTAGGCCAAATAACTCTAATCTCCTATCCCAATTCACACCTTAACCTCAGTACCAACATTACACGTAATTCAGCCTAAATGATTCGTAATCCCAATCCCAAAATCATCACCTAGACACTTTATTGATACATCAGAATCCCTACAGAATTTCCCTAAAAACCGTAAAATCACCTATATGCCAAATTAACCAAAAACCACAATTCATTCAACAATCAACATCCAATTATCAGCAATAGTCAACAATCACAACATAGCAATATGTAATATCATATATCGATCAATCTCCTACGGGGTTAAGGAATCCCCAACTACCCTATACATGTATAAACCATTTCCCAATCAAGTTTCTCCCCCCTTCCCTTGTTAATCGGTTGATCGATGAAAGAACCCTCCAAGGTTTGGCCAATTCTGATTTTCCCCCGTTCCTTCGTTCTTCGCTCCCTTTTCCGTTCTTCTCACTTCTCTCCTTTCTATCGTTCTTTTTCACTTTCTCTAACTTCTCACAATGTATCGTAAAAACTACTAACCCCTCACGTTCTCTATTTTAATTCTCTAATCCCAATAATAATAATAACTTAATAATAATAATAATAATAACTTAATAAAATAATAATAATAATAACTTAATAAAATAATAATAATAATAATAATAATAATAATAATATCTCACCAAAATAATAATAATATTAATAACAATAGTAACTATAATAAATATAATAATAATAATAATAATAATATTCCCACCAATATTAATATTATACACTATATTATTATATTCACCAAAACACCACCAATAATCCTCCCACATTAGGGACACCCACCAAACATCACCAAATACACCCCCACCAAAGGGCACACCAACATATAATATTTAAAATAATAATAAAATGACTAAATAATTAAAATGGGTGTTACAATTGATACATAAGTGATTGTAAGGATTCCATTCTTCTCACTTTATCTCACTTTGTTTTGAATTTGCTTATGTGCTTTCGTGTGCATTTTCTTTTGGTTCTTGCATCTCTCATTTGCATGCTTGAGGTTGAGATGTGCTTGTGGAGGCTACTTCCCCACACTTTGTTCCTCCCTCTGTTCTTCATTCTAATTGTGCATTACATGTGTGCATACTTTCTTTCTTCTTATGCTTCCTTCTTCTCTCTTCATTACCATGTTCCCTTAGGACCTCTAATCTCTCTTGTTCAAGATTGATTATGATAGAACTTCGGCTTGAATCCATGCATAATAACATTAGGTAGCATTCCTTTTTATACCAATCATAGGTATGCTTTGTATGAGAACATTAGGTTGAGTCTTAGTCTTCCTTTAGAGTTGTGTCTCTCTCTTCTCACCTTCAAACCTCTTCAAGTCATCTAATAAAGAATAATTTGTGTTGTACGCTACGAGCCTTAAGTACTTGGGTAATGATGATTTGGGGTATCCTCTCAATTGTCTAGAGTGTTTAGCGTATGTCCTTTGGACAATATGCGACGCATTCGCTCCTAGGTCATAGTCTTTAGTGCAACATGAGTTTCAAATCATAACCCAATTCACTTCTTCTCTAAAAACACAAAAAACAAACTTCAAACCTTTTTATCCTTCGGGATCTTAATTTAGAAAACCTTTTTCATAAGGAGAGTTTTGTTAACTCTTGGTTCTACCCCAAACTGGTAACGCCTAAGTCTCTAATGGTCGAGCTACATACACCTAACTGCTAGAACTAAGTTTTAACCTTACTTGGGCCTAAAACATCTTGAACCAACTTGTGGTCTTTGTTAGCCCGAACTATGTTTGCTCTAATTTCTCGTACCAGACGAGAATACTTAGGCACAAGACGGGTATGTCTTGGCGAGCAACCTTCCCCCACCATCACCCGTAGTTTTCCGAACTACGTTGACTCTAACTTTCCCATTGCACGAGGGAATACGTAGGCATAGAGCGACGATGCTCTATCGAGTCTCTTTTATTTTCTTTTGTCCATGTGGCCTGTAGCTAGATAGTTCAATACCCTTTAGATTAGACAACAAGCGTGGATCCCGTTGAGTACGACGGACGTGAGGGGTGCTCATACCTTTTCCGTAGGTTTTCTATAATCGTGTCCTTTCCCTCTTTTGGGATAAATAACGAACGGTGGCGACTCTTCTTTCTTTGCCGGCCCCTCTTCGCAGCGATGCGACAGGCGATATGCAATGCATTCGCTCTCAAGTCATAGTCTTTGTAGAAGCAAGCTTCAAGACCTTTGTGTTTTGATGAAGACAATCATACAAGCTTGGTACGCAAGATACTTATGCTATATACCCGTGGGGGTATATATATATTGGAGATGCTTATACTATATGTAATGCCCAATTTAATTATTTAGTCTTTGGTGATATTTTATTCCGGTGTGTCCTTGTGTGGGAGTGTGTCTGAGCGCGTTGGTGGGTGTCCTTAATTTATAGGAACTATCTAATAAAATATATACTCTAATATTAAGATCATATAATTAATAATGATGATAATTTAATAATTAGTAGTAATATTATTATTATTATTATTATTATTATTATTATTATTATTTGTATTATTATGAGATTAAATAAATAAAATGAGGATTAAGAGATATAAGAAGGGGTTTTGGGGTAAAGAGGAGATAGAACACGATAAACTTGTGGAGAGAGAGAAGATTGAGGAGGAAGAACAAGGGGAAGAGAAGAAAGGTTAGGGCTACCCATTCTTCAGAGTTCTTCAACAATATGAGCAATCAATCGAGGTAAGGGGGGAGAAACTGATTGGGATTGGTATTCTACATGAATTGGATAGAGGGGATTCCTTAACCCCATAGGGATTTGATGAATATGATTGGTATGTTGTTGATTATTGCTGCCATTTATGAATTTGTGCATGTTCTGTGGTATTAGTGATAAACATGAGTGTTGGTTCTGGAGAGAAAATTTAAGGAACAATTTGAAGTAATAATCGGTTGAATTGATGTTTTATCGGGTAAAATCTGGATTAAGTCGTGTAGTTTAGTCGG
The DNA here is from genome assembly GCA_963859935.3 of Lathyrus sativus. Taxonomy (NCBI): domain Eukaryota; kingdom Viridiplantae; phylum Streptophyta; class Magnoliopsida; order Fabales; family Fabaceae; genus Lathyrus; species Lathyrus sativus. Next base: position 300,749,455 of record OZ012736.1, on the reverse strand, counting down.
GAAATGTTGGGCTAAGACTACAGGAACTGGTTTGGTGAAAATCAGGTGATTTGTGAGCTTCTGATGATTTCTGGACAGTTGGGGTTTTGGTGTATCGTAGCGTTCGCTAGGCGAGTAGCTAGCGAGCGAGCCAGCGAGTGTTCGCTAAGGATTCGCTAGGCGAACTGGGTAGCGAACCCTTCCAGTAGCCACTATCTGCCTTCACTAGCGAGTTCGCTAGGCGAGTGAGGCAACGAGCGTTCGCTGAGGCTTCGCTAGGCGAGTGAGCCAGCGAGCGTGACATAACTTGTTTTATTTTGTGGTTCCATCCAATGTTGATGTTTTGTAGGATCCCTTTGGTTATGATGGGTATAGGAACGATGTTTAATGGGGAAGAATGTATACTTGGTGTTGGAATGTGAATTTCCTAATATTTAATGTAATTAATATAATTGATTGGTGTGTGTATATATATGATGCATGGTGATGTGATCAGTAGGATCGTGTGCACTTAGTGTACTTGAGTTTATTTGTTGTGCATATGGTGTCGTGCATATCATGATGTTTTGGCGGGATGAATCGTTGCTCAAGAGGAGTGTATGCGATTCACCCGTACTCCTTTATGGAGAATGGTGGGATGGATCGTTGCTCAGGAGGGGTGTATGTGATTCACCCGTACTCCTTTGTGGAGAATGGTGGGATGGATCGTTGCTCAGGAGGGGTGTATGCGATCCATCCGTACTCCTTTGTGGAGAATGGTGGGATGAATCGTTGCTCAGGAGGAGTGTATGCGATTCATCCATACTCCCTCGTGGAGAATGGTGATGATAGATCATTGCCAAGGAGGGGTGTATGTGATCTATCCTGGGTTCAATTGAATGAACCAATGAGTCGGTACCGCATGCATGGTGTTGAGTTACATATTCGCATTATTATATGTTGTGTTTGATGATGGACAGTAGGTCGAGGTGGGTGCGTGATGGGTGATATTTTATGTAATTTCTACCTTTATTTCATGTATCTTATTACCGATAATTTTGATCATGTTTTCTCACCCCTTTGTTGTTGCGGTGGTCTGTGCTTCTTCGGAAGTACAGATAATCCAGGTACATAGGGAGCTTGGATAGTGGTGTGCAGGTCGAGTCTTAGGATGCTCTGATACGTAACACGTGACTTGGGTGTTTACTTTTATTATGTTGGATTTGTTTTATTCCTGTGACGTATCATATTTTGGTGAACCTTGTTAATGAATGACTTTATATAATTTGGTGGGTGGCCGAGAATGTTGAATTAATGATTACTTCCGCTGTTTTATTTTGAAAACCATCTATTAATGTTGAATTACTTGAGGTGATATCCCACTTTTGAGGAGAAAATCTGACGTTTACTTGAATTAATTGTATTTTATTTTAATTTTGAGAAGTGGGGTGTTACACTATACACCCGTAGGGGTAAATATTGAAGATAAGACCAGAATCATCATTCTTCTGAAGTCTTCGCAAAAAGCAAGAGACGCAAGCAAGCAAAAAAGATCAACAAAGATCAAGAGAGTATCATCGCATACGACTTTATCGATCAAAGCTTCGTCTACAAGCTACAAGTGAAAATGGTTATTCAAAGAACGTATAAACATTTTTACTTTAGAAAATTTATACTAGTGTTCTTTAAAAATCACATTTCACTACACCACTTTCACTAATCTTTCAAAAACATTTTTAAAATATTTATTCTATTTTAAATTAAGTATTTTTACAAAAACCTTCAGTGTTAACCTATTAACCATATGGGTTAACTGATTAACACAATCTAAAATTATGTTTTTGGGACTTTTTAACAGTGTTAACCGATTAACCATATGGGTTAACCAATTAACACATGAAAATTTCAAATATTTTTAAACGTTGGAAAGGTGTTAACCGATTAACCTATTTGGTTAACCGATTAACACTGTAACAACAACCAAAAATAGCAGCTTTTCATGGAGGATTGCATTGTTCTATATTTTCTTACGGGCTATTTTTTACTGTCCCAAAATCACACCTTTTTGGAAAGGTTTTTCACCAATATAAATTGATTTCTATTTCAAAATCAAAAACAACCTTCAAGAAACAAATTAATCAAATTACTCTTTGTCTTCGACCTTTTGAATTTTCATTAAGTGTTCAAATTATATTTTGAAAGAAGCCATTAAAATAACTTTCACATTCTCACAGTCTTCTTTCACAAAGAACACTTGTATATTTTTATCTGAGTATAATTTGTTTCGAGAAGAAGATCAACCTTCAAGATTGATAAACAACTTTCTATCAATTACTTTATCAAGAACATTTTTTGTATTACCTTGTTGTCCAGGACTGTTGGAAACAAGTGAAGTGTATTGAAGAGGATTGTTCTTCAACACTTGGAATTACCTATAGGTTTAGATAGTAAGCATCACAGTTGTGTGATTAGACTTTACAAAAATTCTGAACTATAGTGAAATACTCTTTCGAGTCGGAAGGGGAGTGGAGTACCTTCGGAGTATGAAGGGAACCACTATAATTTCCTGTGTCTTTTTCTTTCTGCCTTTACTTTCCGTCAATAACTTAACAACCAAGAAAAAGAACCAAGGAACCTTAACAAGATTGCTAATAATTTTTGAAGATCCTAATTCACCCCCCTCTTAGGTGCAGTTACTACTTACAATTGGCATCAGAGCAGGTTATAGGTAACTTGTTCCTATCCGATCCAGATGGCTTCCGCAAATAACAATCTTGTTTTCAAAGATGGTGGCAGTAGCAACAAGCCTCCATTATTCTGTGGCGATCATTTCAACTTCTGGAAAATTCGAATGAAAGCACGTCTAGAAGCACAAGGAAGTGAAATATGGGATGCTGTCCAGAATGGTCCATTTCTTCCGGTAACAGTAGTCAATGGAGTCGGTTCATCAAAACCGCAAGGATCATGGGATGATGACGATAAAAAGAAAGTTCTCTACGACAAAAAGGCAATAAATATACTACATAGTGCACTTGGAATAGATGAATTCTTCTGTATTTCAACATGTTCAACGACCAAGCAAATTTGGGACACTCTTGTTGAAACTCACGAAGGAACCACCGAAGTCAAAAGATCCAGATTAAACACTTTGAGTAAAGAGTACGAATTATTCAGAATGAAACCAGGAGAATCTATCTTAGACCTGCAGAAAACATTCGTGCATTTGACAAATCACTTACATGCACTTGGTAAGACATTAACCAATGATGAACTTAATCTTAAAGTGCTTAGGTCCTTATCAAGAGAATGGCAACCAAAAGTGATGGCGACTTCCGAGAAGAAAAGCCTATCAACAATGACGTCCGCTACATTATTCGGAAAACTCCAAGAATATGAAACGGAACTCGGAAGATTGGAGAAACATGTTCAAGAAAAGAAATCCAAGAGCATTGCCTTAAAAGCTGAATCCAAAGAAGTGGAGAAAGAAGACAACTCCGATGAAGATGAAAACTTTACTCTCCTTGTAAAAAGACTTGGAAAATATTTTGGTGCAAAAAATAATATTAAAAACTCAAGTTATACAAGAAGAAAGAAGTTCTCAAAGAATAAGGAAAAAGAAACATCAACATCAAATGGAGATATTACTTGCTATGAATGTGGAAAGAAAGTCCACATCAAACCAGAATGTCCTAAACTCACAAAGAATCATGATCACAAAGGAAAGAAGGATTTCAAGAAGAAAGCCTACATGGCTTGGGATGACAATGAGATTAGTTTTTCCTCGGACTTCGATAGTGATCAAAGCGCAAATCTCGCATTAATGGCATCACATCATTCCGATTATGAAGACAACAAGGTTAGTATTGATTTCTCTCTGTTTGATGATGATGTTCAAGGAACAATTGATGAACTTTTAAGTGAATGCAAAATTATATATAAAACCATTTATTCTCAAAAGAAACAAATATCATCTTTGGAAAAAGATATTGAGAAAATGAAAAATGATTTTAAAGATGAAAAGGAAAAATTAATTAAGAATTTTGCATGCACTAAATGTGAGTCACTCTCTTTTCAAATAGTCCAATTAAAAAGGGTCCTAGAAAGATATGAAAAATGACAAATTGGATTGGAAAGTGTTCTTAAGAATCAAAGATTTTCAAATGATAAAAGTGGTCTTGGTTATTCAAAATTTTCTAAACCAATTTCTAACAAGACCATATTTGTCAAAGCTAAAGAACGAGTTCCTATTGAAAAGGGTGATAATCATAAAAAGGTTCATCAATATGTCAAGAAGAAAAGAAACAATAAGAAGAAATCCTATTCTCCTAGATATAAAAGAAATTTTGAGCCTACATGTTTTTATTGTGGTATAAAAGGACATACTCCAAATGCATGTTATGTTAGAAATGTTAGTGTTGCTCAAGGCCATTATGTATGGGTAAAGAAAGGAACTAACGTTGAAGGACCCAAGGCAATTTGGGTACCTAATAAAACTTAATTGTTTTTTGTAGGTATGCTTGAAGACCTCTTCAAATGAATGGTATCTTGATAGTGGATGTTCGAGGCACATGACGGGTGACCTAAGCAAATTTTCACATCTAACGCTTAAGGCCAAAGGATTCATTACCTATGGTGACAACAACAAAGGAAGAATCCTTGGCGTAGGCATCGTTGGTTCACCGCCTTCAACAACCATAAAGGATGTCCTCTATGTGGAAGGTCTAAAGCATAGTCTACTTAGCATTAGCCAATTGTGTGACCGAGGTTTCAAAATAAACTTCACTAAAAATGAATGTTTGATTGAAAACGAAGTTACTCATGAAGTTATGCTAAAAGGTAAAAGAGTTAATAATATATTTTTAATTTCCTTGGATAACGTATCTTTGAATGTTAAGTGTCTCTTGGCAAACAACAATGAATCATGGTTATGGCATAAGAGGTTTGCTCATATTCATATGGAGCACTTGAATAAATTGATCAAACATGACTTGGTTATTGGATTGCCGAAGATCAAATTCATCAAAGATAAGTTATGCGACGCCTGTCAAAAAGGAAAACAAAGCAAATCAACTTTCATATCCAAAAATGTGGTGTCCACAACAAGGCCACTACAATTGTTACATATGGATCTCTTTGGTCCATCAAGAACAAAAAGCTTTGGAGGTAATGTTTTCGCTTTAGTAATTGTAGATGATTATTCTAGATTTTGTTGGACTTACTTTTTAATGCAGAAAAGTGATGTTTTTAAAGCATTTAAGAAGTTTGCAAAACAAATTCAAAATGAAAAGGCGCTAACAATTATCTCCATAAGAAGCGACCATGGTAGAGAATTCCATAATACTTTATTTGATGAATTCTGCGAGGAAAATGGAATTTCACACAATTTCTCTTCACCAAGAACTCCACGGCAAAATGGTGTCGTGGAAAGAAAGAATCGGTCATTAGTGGAACTTGCAAGAACATTGTTAAGTGACTCAAATCTTCCTAAGTATTTTTGGGCAGATGCGGTGAGTACGGCATGTTTTGTAAGCAACCGGGTTAATATTAGACCAATTCTCAAGAAAACCCCCTATGAAATTTTCAAAGGGAGAAAGCCAAATATTTCCTTTTTTCACATATTTGAATGCAAATGTTTTGTCTTGAATAACGACAAAGACAATCTTGGTAAGTTTGATGAAAAATCAGATGAAGGCATATTTCTTAGTTATTCCCTTACTAGTAAAGCTTTTAGAATTTACAATAAAAGAACATTAACTATTGAAGAGTCTATGCATGTCAAATTTGATGAATCTAACCCCTCCAAGGATGATATTGTGTTTTGTGATAATGATGATGAATTTGTAGAAATTCCCGAAGAAGATACTTCTGAAAATATCATTAAAGAACAAGATAAACCCGTTCAACAAGATTCCAATGTCAACGATCTACCAAAAGAATGGAGGACTCATAGAGATCATCCTATCGACAAAGTGATCAGAGACATAAGTCAAGGTGTTGCTACAAGATTAAATCTCAAAGATGCATGCTTGAACATGGTGTTCGTATCTCAAATTGAACCTTCCAAAGTTGGTGAAGCTCTTGAAGATGATCAATGGATTATTGCTATGCAAGAGGAATTAAACAAATTAGAGAGGAATCAAGTTTGGGAACTTGTTCCTAAACCGAAAGATAAACATATCATCGGAACAAGATGGGTGTTTAAAAACAAACTTGATGAAAATGGAATAATTGTTAGAAACAAAGCAAGATTGGTGGCTCAAGGGTACAATCAAGAGGAAGGAATTGACTTTGAGGAAACTTTCACTCTGGTTGCAAGGTTAGAAGCCATTCGTCTCTTACTTGCTTATGCATGTTCAATGAATTTTTAACTTTTTCAAATGGACGTCAAAAGCGCCTTCTTAAATGGATACATCAATGAAGAAGTCTATGTCAAACAACCCCCGGGATTTGAAGACTTCAAGCATCCTTCACATGTATACAAATTGAAGAAAGCTCTATATGGTTTAAAGCAAGCACCAAGGGCATGGTATGATCGTCTAAGTAGTTTCTTATGCGAAAAAGGATTTGAAAAAGGTAAGGTAGACAAGACTTTGTTTATCAAAAAGATAAAGGATAATACCTTAATTGTTCAAGTATATGTGGACGACATCATCTTCGGATCAACAAACAAGGAACTATGTGAAGAATTTTCTTCAATGATGCAAGGCGAGTTCGAAATGTTTATGATGGGAAAGATAAACTATTTCCTCGGATTACAAATTAAGCAATTAAAGGAAGGAATATTTATCAACCAATCAAAGTATTGCAAAGAGTTGTTAAAGAGATTTGATATGGATGAATGCAAAGCTATGTCAACACCAATGGGATCCGGAACCTACGTCGATCAAGATGAATCGGGAAAATCAATTAATATTACAAAGTATCGAGGTATGATTGGTTCTTTATTATATTTGACGGCAAGCCGTCCTGACATAATGTTTAGTGTTTGATTATGTGCTCGCTTCCAAGCAAATCCAAAGGAGTCACATCTTACGGAAGTCAAAAGAATCATGAAATATCTCAAGGGATCATCGAACGTCGGCCTATGGTATCCAAAAGGTAGTGTTTGTACATTAATTGGTTATTCTGACGCGGATTATGCAGGCTGTAAAACTGATCGAAAAAGTACAAGTGGAACCTGTCACATCCTTGGAAATGCATTGGTTTCATGGTCATGTAAGAAACAAGCATGTGTTGCTCTTAGTACGGCTGAAGCAGAATACATAGTGGCGGGAAGCTGTTGTGCACAAAACCTTTGGCTGAAGCAACAATTAAGCGACTACGGAATTGATCTTGGATGCATTCCTCTCCGGTGCGACAACACAAGTGCGATTAACATCACAAAAAATTCGGTCATGCACTCAAGAACCAAACACATCGATATTCGGCATCATTTCCTCCGCGATCACTTGCTTAAAGGAGATGTCGAAGTGACCTTTGTGGATACACATAACCAACTCGCCGACATATTCACGATGCCACTCGCAAAAGAACCTTTCTTCAAGATTCGACGAGAACTCGGAATTCTCGATGAAGGTGACATCTAAACTTTTCATATGTTATTGTGTGAAGAATATATGTTTTCCAACCTGTTTACTCTCTGTTTTAAGCATTTTTGTGAAATTTCACATGTCTTAACCGATTAACCATATAGGTTAACCGATTAACACTGTTAGTTTTTCAATTCTGATTTAATTTTTTAATGTGTTAACCGATTAACCCCCAGGGTTAATCGATTAACACTGTTACTTTTTATCTTAAAAATTAAATTTTTAATGTGTTAACTGATTAACCCCAGGGTTAACCAATTAACATTGTTAATTTTTCAAAAAATCAGAAACGAAAAATTGGTCAAATTTTGGTTAAATGAGTTTTAAGTGCCTATTTATGTGTGATGCATGTGTATTTTAAATATCTCAACCACTATCCTTGGAAACATCTTCTTCTTGATAACTCAAAGTAATTACACTCTTCCATCTTCTACCCAATCATAACCCTAACTTAAATACCCACTAAAACCTCTCTCTATATAAACCTCTTCCAATTTACCCTCTTCATCTAACACAAACCCTAAAACTCCAGAAGAATCTCCAACCATCAGAAACTCTCAACCATTCAGAGGCACCTTCAACCATCAGAAGCTCAATTTATTCTCCATGGCTCCAACAAACAAAGGAAAAGGAAAGCTACCTGAGAGCAGTTCGACCATTGATGAAGACTCTGTTCCAATGGAATCAACAAAGAAACGCATGATGGACTTCAATGTCCGGGTTCGTCAAGTTTTTCCGGTAAAATACGTTAATCTCAGAGCTTTTCCAGAACTCTCTTTTGATTTTCCGGCATTGTTGAAATATCAAAGGATTGATAGTTTTGTTTCTAATAATGGAAAATGCTACCCTGATTTAGTCAAATCATTTATGAATAAGTTATCAATTAATCTGAATGTTGATGATAAACATATGTTGGAAACTTCTGTTCGGGACTGTGAGTTGAAAGAAAATCTCGCAGACATTGCTACAACCTTAAAAATTCCATTCAAAGGAGCTTTTCTCAGAAAAGGGGTCAACCATGTGGATGGTCCATGGGAGAACTATGATAATATGGAATACTATTATCATATCTGCAGATTCCCAAAAGAAACTGTTATTGCGGGTTAACGGACTGCTCGCACATTGTGTTATGTGAAGAATCTCACTGTCAATGACCGCATGATGTACTACATTATCTGCTACGTCTTGATTCCGAAGGACTCCAACCATTCTCAGATAAACGACTTGGAGATGCATCTGATGTTTGCAATCAAAAATAAGATTAAGGTCAATTGGATTCTCACTATGATGTACCATCTCCAGCAACAACTAACTCTATCAACTCGGCTTCCTTATGCCCGGCTAATTTCAAGAATCCTCGAGTTAACAGATTTGGACTTAAACCGTGAACCTGCAATCACCTTGAAACCAACCTCTAATGAGATCAATGAGATTATATTGTGAAGAATACCGGCATTGTCAAAGATAGATGATGAGGAAATGGCGGATAATGATATTTGAAAAACACTTGCTTCTGTTTTTTATTGCATTCTAGTTTATGTTTTAGTTTAAATTTTAAGTTTCGTATTTGTCTTTGTAACCGTACAATGTTTGTTTTTGTTCAATCAAGATATGTTTTTATGTGATAAGTGTTTATGTGTTTACTGTGTATGTTTGTTTTAAATTTCATTATTCTTGTTCCTCTTCCTTTATGCCTATGACAAAGGGGGAGAAGGATTGGTCTCTAACATTTCCCTGTGCAGAAATATTGTATCTCTCTTATGTCTAAGGGGGAGAAGGATTGTATCTCTCTTGTATTTAGGGGGAGCTCTCTAACTTAGGGGGAGAAATGAAGACAACCAAGTATCAAAGTAGAATTTTTAAAGGATCGGTTGTCATCCTAAAAAAGGGGGAGATTGTAGAAGCAAGCTTCAAGGCCTTTGTGTTTTGATGAAGACAACTCATACAAGCTTGGTACACAAGATACTTATACTATATACCCGTGGGGGTATATATATTGAAGATGCTTATACTATACACCCGTAGGGGTATATATTGAAGATAAGACCATAATCATCATTCTTCTGAAGTCTTCATAAAAAGCAAGAGACGCAAGCAAGCAAACAAGATCAACAAAGATCAAGAGAGTATCATCGCATACGACTTTATCGATCAAGGCTTCGTCTACAAGCTACAAGTGAAAATGGTGATTCAAAGAACGGTATAAACATTTTTACTTTATAAAATTTATACAAGTGTTCTTTAAAAATCACATTTCACTACACCACTTTCACTAATCTTTCAAAAACATTTTTAAAATATTTATTCTATTTTAAATTAAGTATTTTTACAAAAACCTTCAGTGTTAACCTATTAACCATATGGGTTAACCGATTAAATTATGCTTTTGGGACTTTTTAACAGTGTTAACCGATTAACCATATGGGTTAACCGATTAACACATGAAAATTTCAAATATTTTTAAACGTTGGAAGGTGTTAACCGATTAACCTATTTGGTTAACCGATTAACACTGTAACAACAACCAAAAGTAGCAGCTTTTCATGGAGGATTGCATTGTTCTATATTTTCTTACGGTCTATTTTTTACTGTCCCAAAATCACACCTTTTTGGAAAGGTTTTTCACCAGTATAAATTGATTTCTATTTCAAAATCCAAAACAACCTTCAAGAAACAAATTAATTAAATTAATCTTTGTCTTCGACCTTTTGAATTTTCATTAAGTGTTCAAATTATATTTTGAAAGAAGCCATTAAAATAACTTTCACATTCTCATAGTCTTCTTTCACAAAGAACACTTGTATATTTTTATCTGAGTATAATTTGTTTCGAGAAGAAGATCAACCTTGAAGATTGATAAACAACTTTCCATCAATTACTTTATCAAGAACATTTTTTGTATTACCTTGTTGTCCAGGACTGTTGGAAACAAGTGAAGTGTATTGAAGAGGATTGTTCTTCAACACTTAGAATTACCTATAGGTTTAGATAGTAAGCATCACAGTTGTGTGATTAGACTTTACAAAAATTCTGAACTATAGTGAAATACTCTTTCGAGTCGGAAGGGGAGTGGAGTACCTTCGGAGTATGAAGGGAACCACTATAATTTCCTGTGTCTTTTTCTTTCTGCCTTTACTTTCCGTCAACAACTTAACAACCAAGAAAAAGAACCAAGGAACCTTAACAAGATTGCTAATAATTTTTGAAGATCCTAATTCACCCCCCCCCCCCCTCTTAGGCGCAGTTACTACTTACAGTCTTTAGTGCAACATGAGTTTCAAATCTAACTCAATTCACTTCTTTTCTAAAAAACACAAAACAAAAGTCAAACCTTTTTATCCTTCGGGATTGTTTGCAAATCATTTTCAGAAAGAGTGGTGTTAAGTCTTTGTTCTAACACAAACAGGAGTCATCCCTAACTGCTAGGACAATTATTTAAACCTAGTCATTAAAACACTTGAACCAATGGTCGTGTCATCCCGAACTACGCTTGCTCTGATTTCTCATACCATATGAGGATACGTAGGCACAAGACGGCGATGTCTTGGCGAGAAACCTTCCCCCCCCCCCTCCCCTCTTCACCCGTAGTTTTCTAAACTACGTTGACTATGACTTTCCCATTGCACGAGGGAATATGTAGGCATAGGGCGGTGATGTCCTATCGAGTCTGCTCTTTCTTTTCATCCCCCCTCCTTTAGCAGCAGCTTCTTAGATAGTTTTCACCCATAGATTTTGACAGCAAACGTGGATCCCGTTGAGTACAACGGATGTGAGGGGTTCTTATACCTTCCCCTTGCGTAACCGACTCCCGAACCCAAGATTTGGTTGCGATGACCTTGTCTTTTCCCTTTTCGTTAGGTTTTCTTTGATTGTTTCCTTTCCCTTTCTTTGGGATAAATAACGAACGGTGGCGACTCTTCTATCAGTTTTTTGGCCCATTTTTCGTAGCGATGCGACAGCTGGCGACTCTGCTGGGGACTTTTCCCATCCCCTATGCGAGTCAATCCTAGCGCTTGTGTGTTTATATGTATGGGTGTGTATTTGTGTGTATATGTGTTGCATTTGTATAGTTTTGCATTTGCATTTTATTTTCCGCACATTATTATCATGATATTGTTGTGCTGTTGGGTGGGACAGTACCTTTGAGAGATAAGCTAAAACCCAGGCTTGAGTACATACCTAGCATTAGAGTGGAAAGTAGTGAGGACCTGCACGTTCGGCGCGCACTAGTCCTTATGAAATTCGCGTTCAGACGAGGTTTTCTTTAAAGACATCCTATCCTGTGCATTGGTCAGGAGGGGGTGTTGGATCTGGAGACTGTCGACTCTGGAGACCGATCATTTGGGAGTCAGCTAAGTGAGGCCTCTTCGTTTGACTATGATGCCAAACCAAAAATGGTAAACGTATCATCATTTCTCGAAATTCTGTGACGCTGACGACCGCATATGATGCCGAACCTTGTCAGATATTAGGCACATACCTTGTGAGTGGGAGGGCTATGCAGGAAAATTGACCTCCAACCCACCCAGATTTCTTTTCAGTGTGGACCTTTGACCTCTGATGTTATGAGGTTCTTATACTTTGGTCTTTTGATGTTCTAGTATTTTCTCGCTGAAGCAAAGCTCTGGTTCAACTCAGTCAGCAGCACAACAATCTTGATCCCCTGTTTGCATTTGAATTTTCATTTACATTTTAACATTTGCATGTATTTGTGTTTCAGGTGCATATTTTCTCTTTGATTCTAGTAATCTAATCCACCATCATCATGGAGCCTGGCCTCAAGAAAGTTGTGGTTTACAAGTTCCCGATGCCAGATGTAGGACCTCTTGTCGGCCTCATTTCTGTGGTTGAGCGCGGAGTTATGGAAGACTTTAGAAAGGAGTATAGGAAGATTCTGAGCTTTGTTTGCAAGGTCTCCAAATATGAGTTGGAAGGTATTCACACGCTGTTACAATTTTATGATCCTCAGTTTTGTTGCTTCACGTTCCCCGGATATGTTATGTTGCCAACCTTGGAAGAGTTTGCTCAGTTGTTGGGAGTTCCTGTCTTGGAAGAAATGCCTTTCTATCACCCTGAAGAGGAGCCTGATTTGACCAAGCTAGCCAATGCTCTTCATTTGGATGTTTCTGAATTGGATGGAAAGATGGTACGGAGGAATGGAGTACCTGGCTTCCCACTATCATTCTTGGTGAGTAGGGCTAAACACTTTGCAAAGGAGGGATGTTGGGTGGTTTTCAATGTGATCTTGGCTCTCTGCATCTATGGGATAGTACTGTTTCCCAATATACCTGACTTTGTTAATTTGGATGCTTTCCACATCTTCGCTTATAAGAATCATGTGCCAACTCTTTTAGGGGATGTCTACCATTCTACGCACTACAAGAATGAGAATAGACGAGGGAAGAATGTCTCCTGCTGTGTGTCACTATTGCACAGATAGTTTATTTCATATCTGCCCATGTTTGGACCATTTATTGATATGGCAAACACAGTTTAGTGTTCAGAGAGGCTCATGGGCTTAACGTCAGAGAATATTGTGTGGTTCAACAGAGATCTTCTTGGCAGTGAAATTATCTTCAGTTGTGGAGGATTCCCAAATGTCCCCTTGATAGGAAGGAGAGGTGGCATCAATTATAATCCCGCTCTAGCCGTCAAACAATTTGGCTATGCTTTAAAAGAACCCCTCGAAAGAGGAGGAAATACAGGAGTCTCTGTATTTCATAGGGTTAGATGATAGTGATGCTCTAACTAGTTTGAAACAAGCTTGGAGTACCATTCATCGGAGAGGAAAGCCTTCCTTGGGTAAAGGTGATTGCAAAGCTTATGGACCATATGTTGAATGGATCCAAGAGAGGGTCGAAAGGTTGTTGTTACCGTTCCCAATCAGAGAGCCTCTATATCCTTTGGTAGTTGAAGAACCAACAACAGTTGACATCCAGAAGTATAATCAACTGTGGGCTGAGAGGGAAGAACTACGCAAAGTGAATGAAGGGTTAGAAAAGGAGATTATTCAGCTCAAGAGTGAGAAGAATGAAGTCATCTACCTGTCCAAGATGAAGACAAAGACTCTGAATAAGATGGGGAGAGAACTGTCTGAAGAAATTCGCGTCAGAGAACGTCTTGGTCAAGATCTAAGGAGCTTAAGTAATGCCCTCAAAGGGAAGAAGAAAGAGTCAGAGAAAGCGCACCTAGAGATATCAAAGTTCAACACTCAGTGGAATGCCATCTTGACTAACAACAAGGAGAGAGAGGATGAGCTCCGTCAGCAGATTGACAGGTTGAAGACTCAACTCTGAATCAAAGATGGAAAAGATCCAGGTGAATCAGCTCATTAATACGACAACAACCGCAAACTACGAGAAGCTCTTGCAACATTGGAGGAATAAAAGTTAAGAGCATATCTGAAGAAGCTCAAACTTGAAGATGCTTTCGAAGAAGGCGCTTAGGAAGACTATGTTCAAGGCTTGAAGGATGTCACCAACAGGAGGGAGCTGCTTATTCAAGAGTTAGTTGCTCGACCTGATCATTCGAATACAAAGGAGTTATTAGGAGAGTTCCAAACTCCTTGTCGTGCTTGATGCGGTTCTCATTTGTTCTTCTGTATTTGTTGTTATCTTATATTCCGACCATCACCAGGATTGTTGGATGAGGTCGTATTGATGACTCTGTTGTTTTCCTTGGTGATGTGTTGTATGTTGACTCTGATCCTCATTTTATTTATGAGTGGGATTTTGTGGCTCCATCTGTTGACTCTTCATTCTCCTGTTCTTCTGTGGAACTAGAATCAAGGGGAAAATTTCCCTGAAACATATTTACATGCTTTCATTTTGCATCATTTATCATATTGCATTTGCAGGTGTTCTGGTTCCGTTGCCCTTATTCTCTCTGTGGTTTTTCTCTCAGCAGTGTTTCGGGATTGCATACCGGACGATTCACCGTTACTCGACTAGGGGAAATCAACAGAAAGCAATGGATCAGATTCAACTTGAGTTACAAGAGTTCAGAGATTGCACGGCGCAGTTCATGGATCTTATGCAAGGGGTTGCTAACAGCCAAGAGCAGTTGAGAACGCTTGTTCAACCTTTGATTTCTAGGGTGGACGGAAGCAGAGTTTTGCACGGTGGGACCACTGTAGTTCCTCCTCCAGCTGACAATGGCACTCCTTAAGCCAATGCTATCCCAACTATTGTTATTCCTTCGGGTGGAGGTAATTAACCAGGAGCTCATATTCTAGGTGCAGCGGGCGATGTACATGGTAATGCCGGTCCTTAGTGGGAGGAGGACGAACAGGATGATGTCTTCTCTATGGGGGATCTGAGCGTAGGCCCGCAATCTGACGCAAACATGAGGTTTAGAATGATAGAGAAGAAGATGAAGAATTTGGAGAATCAGAATTCTCTTAGTCTCGATATGTCTAACTTGGGGCTGATCCCAGGTCTGAAGATTCCGCCAAAGTTCAAAGTGCCTGACTTTGACAAGTACAAAGGGACGACTTGTCCCAGAGTACACCTCTGATCTTACTACAGAAAGATGTATTCATATTCCGATGACGAAAAGTTGTTAATGCACTTCTTCCAAGACAGTTTGTTTGGACCTTCTTTGGAATGGTACATGGGCCTTGAGGGGACCAATATCAGAAGCTGGAGAGACCTTGGGGAGGATTTCGTTCATCACTATCAATACAATAGTGACTTGGCGCCAAATAGAGTCAAACTTCAGAATCTTTCTCAAAGGAGCAATGAGGGGTTCAAAGAATACGCACAGAGGTGGCATGAATTAGCTGCGAGGGTTCAGCCACCAATGGTTGAGAGAGAACTCATTGATATGTTCGTGGCAACATTGCCAGGGATATATTATGAAAAGCTGATTGGAAACATGTCAGGCAGTTTCTCAAATCTGATTATTACTGGTGAGAGGGTTGTAAATGGTATTAAACTGGGAAAAATTCAAGCAGGAGAAGGATCCACATCTGGTGCGGGAAGAAAAACTTTTGGTAATAACAAGAAAAGGGAAGGTGAAACGAATGCAGTGTCAGGGTACAAAAATAAGAACAGAAATAGGGTTCCACGCCAACAACAATATCAACAACAGCCACAGGTTGCAAGCATCACTATTCCTACAGCACCTCAACAACAACCTCAACAACAATGACAGCAACAACAACAGCAGAACTATGCACCATGACAGTTTCAAGACCGTGGAAGAACAATGAATAGGCAGATTGACGCTCCACCTATGCCATATTCACAACTATTACAGCATTTACTTCAACTTCAACTGATTCAAAAGAGAAAATTGGCACCTCTGACTGGCGCGCCACCTCCGGGTTATGATGCTAACGCCATATGTGACTTACATTCAGGCGCTCTAGGTCACAATATAGATAACTGCAAGGCTTTCAAACATAAGGTGCAAGACCTTATTGATAGCAAGGCAATCAAATTCACTAATGATGTGCCAAATGTTGTTCAGAACCCGATGCCCAATCATGGAGCGGTCGGTGTCAATGCTATTATTGAAGAAGAGATGAATTTGGTAATGGATGTAGCCGAATTGAAAACGCCATTGAGCTTTGTTAAAAGCAAGTTGTTGAAAGGCGGAGTTTTTCTGGGTTGTGGGGAAAAGTGTTAAGGGTGTGCAGTGCATCCTGAAGGTTGTGAAGATTTGAACAATCATGTTTAATGCTTGATGAATGAAGGGGTCTTACAGTTTGACAGGATTAAAGAAGGAAAAGATGTGGAGGTGGTTAATCAGGAGCAGGATGAGGTTGCTACAATCTCGATCCCCTTCAGAATGATTAACATATCAGCACCGCCAAGGCCAACGATTGTTATAATCACCAAAGCAGGGCCAGTGCCATATGAAAGTACTAAAGCAATCCCATGGAATTATGGGGCGGAGGTCTTTTGTAACGGCCAAAAGCAAGAGTTAAGGGGAACATCGTTTAGTGGTTCATCTGTTAATAATTTGATTGGAACTAGTGGAATGACAAGAAGTGGTAGGGTGTTTTCACCGCCAGAAGCTAATGTTGAGAGGCCTGACAAAGGAAAAGGAAAGGCTGTTGTGGAAGAAAGTTCACAACAAGGAGAGAAGGATGCTCTAATTAAAGACGTTGAAGAGTTCATGCGTCTGATTCGAAAGAGCGACTATAAGATTGTGGATCATCTGCAACAGACTCCCTCCAAAATTTCAATTCTATCTTTGTTATTGTGCTCAGAGGCCACAGGAATGCCCTTTTGAGGATTCTAAACACGGCTTACGTGCCGCAGGAAATTTCAGTGAATCAACTTGAAGGGGTCGTAGCCCACGTGAATGCAGGCAATGGCTTAGAGTTCACAGATCTAGATTTGACTCCTAAGGGAAGAAATCATAATCATGCCTTACACATCTCTATTGAGTGCAGAGGGGCAGTCTTGTCGCATGTCTTGGTGGATACTGGGTCTTCACTCAATGTGTTGCCCAAGAAATCCTTAATGAAGTTAGACACCCAAGGCGTGATATGTACTTGTCGCATCGCTGCGAAGAGGGGCCGGCAAAAACAGAAGAGTCTCCACCGTTCGTTATTTATCCCAAAGAGAGGGAAAGGAAACGATTAGAGAAAACCTACGAAAAAGGGGAAAAGACAGGTCATCGCAACCAAATCTCGGGGTTCGGGAGTCGGTTACGCAAGGGGAAGGTATGAACACCCCTCACGTCTGTCGTACTCGACGGGATCCATGCTTGTTATCTATCTAAAGGGTTTTAATCTATCTAAGCTACAGGCCACAAGGATAAAAGAAAAGAAAAGAGACTCGATAGAGCATCGCCGCTCTATGCCTACGTGTTCCCTAGTGCAATGGGAAAGTCAGAGTCAACGTAGTTCGGAAAACTATGGGTGAAAGGTGGGGAAGGTTGCTCACCAAGATATAGCCGTCTTGTGCCTACGTATCCTCGTCTAGTACGAGAAATTAGAGCAAATGTAGTTCAGGCTAACACGACCACAAATTGGTTCAAATGGTTTACCCGAGTAGGGTTAAACCTTAGTTCTAGCAGTTAGGTGTATTGCTGCTCGACCATTGGAGACTTAGGCGTTACCTGTTTGCGGTAGAACCAAGAGTTAACAACACTCTTTTTAAAAATGGTTTTCAATTAATCCCGAAGGATAAAAAAGTTTGATGTTTGTTTTGGAGTCTTTTATGAAGAAGAAGTGAATTGAATTGTATTTGTAATTCATGTTGCACTAAAGACTATGACTTAGGAGCGAATGCGTCGCATATCACCCAAAGGGCACACGCTAAACACTCTAGACAATTGAGAGGAGGCCCCTCAATCATCATTTCCCAAATGCTTAAGGCTCGTAGCATACAATACTCATTATCCTTTATTACATGTTTTGAAGAAGTTTTGAGATGAGAAGAGAGAAGACACAACTAAGGGGAAACTAACTCAACCCTAATGTTATCATGCAATGTGCTTCTAAGATTGAGATTAAGAGGGGAAAGACTATCCTAATGTTAGCATGCTTGGATTGGACACTTAATGTCTCTCATACTCCCACCTTAAACAAATGGGACTAGGAATCCTAAAGGATCATGGCAAAGAAAACCAAGTAAACACAAGATAAATCAATCACAAATGAAACGGAAGAAAGAGATGCAAACATGAAATGCAACACAAAGAAAAAAGGGAGGAAAAAAGTGTGGGGCAACAACCACCACAAGCACATCTCAACCATACAATTCTCCAAACTCAAGCAAATGAACATCACTTGAACAACATTTACAAAAGTATGCATTTAAATGGAAATTGAACCATGTGTGTCGAATAATCAAGATTAAACAATCAAGAACAACAACACATATCCAAAACAGCCCACTCAAATGCATCATATTGATCCATGAAGATTCAAAGTGAGAAGCAACTAAAACATGCTTGAAAATAACCAAAAGTGGCATTCTGGTCCAGTGTTAATCAGTTAACCCTATTGGTTAACCGATTAACCATTAAAGATTTTTGAAAATTCACGCTGGTTAATCGATTAACCAGTTTGTACTGCAACTGGTTAATCGATTAACATTGTACCAGAAGCAGAAAAACAGTAGCTCATAAGCACTTATAGTAATTAATCCAATGTGCAATCATCCAAATGATCATGTAATCAATTATGCACGGACTTTAAACCAGAAACCAGTGATCCAATCAACATGTAAACCAGTCAAACATTAAGATCACAAATCACATAGATCAAAAACCAACCAAATCAATCAAAAATGAAGATCAACATTGTGATTATGCAAATAAGCTCAAAAACAGAATCGGATCTAGAATTTCCAACCTACAAAGCAGAGATTTGCTTTGGTGAGTGTTGATTCAACTTCAAATAAGTAGATCCAAGCAAGAAACCCAAAGATTCTTCAAGATCCAAGTGATTTCTTGTAGTAGAAATGAAGATCCACCAAAATTAAGCTAAACTGATCCAAATAAGCTCTTCTAGATCAACTTCCAAGTTTAGATCCACACTAGCACGGAAATTGAATGGAGAATTGGAGATAATATGGTTGAAGGATGAATGTGTAGCTCTAGAGTTCAATGATTCCAATGGAGAATCAAAGAATTTCAAGGTGAGAGCTCTAGTGGAGTTTTGGGAGATGGAAAAGTTGAGAGCAAAATTCAAAGAGTTAGATTGAATTTTGAAAATGAAATGGAATTATGAGGATTGATTGTGTGAGGTTTGGAGCAAATCATTTAAATATGCTCTAGGTTAGGAGTAGAATGGTGGTTTGTGTAACGCCCCCTTTCTATACCCCCAAATAACACAATTAAATCATTTAGGCACGAATTAAAAATTCCATCAGAGTATATTTATTTCATGGTATAAAAGAAGTGCGTCACATTACTCACGAAACGACCACATGAATATTAATGTTTATAAAGAAAAAATTCAAAAGGGGTAAATCTCAACTAAAAAGAATAAACGCATGGTTCTTAAAATAAGCATATTCATGTTTTCTATTAAAGCGGAAGACTAAAACATTGAATTACTTAAGACATGATAAAATACAAGTACACGTCATTAGGTTGTTCATATCATCAATCACCGTTTACCAAACATCATCAACTATTACATATATATATATATATATATATATATATATATATATATATATATATATATATATATATATATATATATATATATATATATATATATATATATATATATATATATATATATATATATATATATATATATATATATATATATATATATATATATATATATATATATATATATATATATATATATATATATATATATATATATATATATATATATATATAATGTATCACGAAGATACTCTACAAGCCTAGCTACCCGACGTTACATATCAGAGCGACCGACTAAAGAGAAAAGGAGCTATACTCCAAAATACACCTCCAGCAATCCTAATCTGCAATGCCTCATAGAGCATCATAAAATAGCAGAAGGGTGAGAAATATTACCATAATAACAATGCATATAATTATGTATATAAACAATCATAAAATACATATATGCCACATTTCTCAATCAATTCACACACTCACCACTCCCACATCAACATATTGTATATATATATATATATATATATATATATATATATATATATATATATATATATATATATATATATATATATATATATATATATATATATATATATATATATATATATATATATATATATATATATATATATAAATATATACATATGCACACTTCTCCTAACAATCACATATACATTATGTTTCATTTACCACAATTTGCATTAATTCACATAACATACACAACATGTTTACTGCATTGCTAATTCACATAAACATCCACATTCATGTTTATTTCACCAATGCATCATATGAAGATGACAACATGCAACTCATAGAGACCGACACACGACTCTATGCAGATGCAAATGCGGTACCGACTCATTTCAGCAGGTTCAATTGAAGAAACAAAAATAACCATCGCTCACACCCCACAAGGGCACACGAGGTTCTGCAGATTCTCCGAGGAATCAATATAACCATCGCAACATACGAGGTTCTTCAAATCCTCCGAGGGATCAATAAATAACCATCGCTCACACCCCACAAGGGCACACGAGGTTCTGCAGATTCTCCGAGGAATCAATATAACCATCGCAACATATGAGGTTCTGCAAATCCTCCGAGGGATCAATAAATAACCATCGCTCACACCCCACAAGGGCACACGAGGTTCTGCAGATTCTCCGAGGAACCAATATAACCATCACAACATACGAGGTTCTGCAAATCCTCTGAGGGATCAATAAATAACCATCGCTCACACCCCACAAGGGCACACGAGGTTCTGCAGATTCTCCGAGGAATCAAACACACAAGAATGCATACCATGATGCTTCACATGTAACATGACTCATGACACTCTTGAAATGCACACGTGTTTACAAACATACTCATGCATCCATCATGTTAATCGCATATATTCATTATGCACTCACAATATTTAAACATGGTTCACATTTACAATCATCATACATCACATACGAGCAATATGAACTTGCAAATATCGTGCCAAACGGAAATAGACTCAATCACATCCATCATGCATTTTCAATCAATTTAAACAATGCGTCACATATGCCAAAAGGCCACATATTCACAATCAATTCATAATCTAGGATTCACGCCATACGGCTACCCACAACACACATAACAACATATAATTAGTCATCTCAGACAAGGAATGATCGCAACCAAACCACACAATCAATCCACAAATGGAAAGCACAAGAAAAGAAAACATGCTGCTGTGTTCGCTAACCTTCGCCTGGCGAACCTTCGCTACCCGTTCGCCTGGCGAACTTGGCAGCGAAGACCACTGGGATTTATTCTGGAATTACTCGCTAGCACACTCGCTTGGCGAACCTTCGCCACACTCATTCGCCTGGCGAACTTGCCAACGAAGACAGGGTGTTTGGTTCTGACTTGATTCGCTACTGTTCGCTGGGCTTCGCCTGGCGAAGCCTTGCTGCCATTCGCCTGGCGAACCTGCGAGATCAGAACTTCCATGGCTATTCAAAAGCCCAAACCTCACAAAACCAAATGATTTAATCCAAATCTGTTCCAGTAGCACGGCCCACTCATCACCCGACTATACTACACTGTCTATTCCAAATTCTAACCGATTAAACTCATTTCGACCTAAAATGGAAAATGTAGGAAACACCCAACAAATCCAAACACACACATACATAATCATACACATTGATTAAGATAGTAAGATTTCACACCCTTACCTCGATTAATCGGAAGCTAGAAGTCGTTCTTGAGCTTTTCCAAGCTTTTCCTTCTTTTTCCTTCTACTTTCTCTTCTTCCTCCACTTTCCTTTCATGTTTTCTATTATCCATTGTCATTCCTCTTCCCCCATATATATATATATCCTGCCTTCCTATTTCTCTCCAATTATATTTCTTCTCTTAAAATATTTGTCAATTCATTTTCTCATAAAATATCTCATCTTGACATTGGTTAGAAAACATCTGATAAATCCTCATGATTCTACCAATTAGAATAAATCAGTTAAATCCAATAATTCACTTTAAACCATACAAACCAACTAACTAGTACAATTAATCAGTTATTAAAAAATCGGGTTGTTACAACTCTCCCCCACTTTAGGAATTTTCGTCCTCGAAAATATTATCCGATTCAAATCCAACTTTCTCTAGTTGATCCTCCAAAATACCTTTACCAAGACAATCCCTTTTCCTTAAAGTTGTCTCAACAGTCAAATCCTCTCTCACTCATACACCATCCATATGGATCGATGCGCTTCCTCAGCTTAGACACATGAACACAGCATGCAATTTCTCCTAGTGACAGCGGTAAAACAATCTAACATGCTATTTTCCCACGCTTCCGCTGCGCTACTCTGATACAGATTCAACAAGACGCAGTTTGCTTCCGAGACCTCAAGCTCGCTCAATACCAGTTACTATCGTAACTCTCAAAACACGTTCTTTCTCGGATCCTCTAATCTTTTCAGTCGTCTCTTGCACAATCCCAAGTCCGAGTACAACACTCTTGCCAGACACATATCAATACAAAGGAGTCCCACACCTCCTTCTTACCCATCTTGATCCAACACACGAGCTCTCAACAAATCCTTTACATACTGGATAGCTCCTTTTGTCTGCCCATCCGTTCACGGATGCTAGACAAAGCTCAACTTCAACATGGCACCCAAAACGTCCGCAGACTCTTCCAAAATCTCAATAAAAACACAGGTTCTCATCTGAAACGATATTAGACTGTATCACATACTACTCAGAATTACTCGACAGTTGCATCAGGCCAACAACCTCTGATGTTCACACTTCGACTTTCAACAAGTCTAATCAGCATATACAACCGCAACCACTTCTCTCTCCATCCGTGGCCACCAAAACAATTCTTTCAAGGTACTCTCATCCAATCCACACTATTCTGACACATAGACTCTATCACAACATCTCGTGTCACCATTTCCATAAATCCGAAAATCAATCCTTCGACTTCAATCTAC